>JARFXV010000647.1:72500-509830 GCA_031761425.1 Cosmopolites sordidus | reverse complement strand
TATATGATGGAGCTACAGCCACAATTCACCTTGATGATCTTCAAGTGGGAATTAATATAGAACGAGGTGTACGGCAGGGTGACGCAATATCGCCTATTCTTTTCTCGGCTGGCCTTGAAGAAGTATTCCGTAAACTGGATTGGGACAGGATGGGGTAAAGATTAATGGTGCAAACTTAAACCATCTTAGATTTGCAGATGATATTATTCTCATTTCACAAGACCCAGAGGAGCTGCAAAGACGCATACAAGAACTGCAAAGGGCTGGCGAACCATTTGGCTTGAAAATAAACCTGAAAAAGAGTCAGGTTATGTTCAATAACTTCGCTCAGGACAGAAGAATTTCAGTTTTAGGAAGGGATTTAGAGATTGTGGACAGCTTTGTATATCTTGGGCAGAGGATTTCCATGGAGGGGAATACCGCCCGGGAGGTGGAACGGCGTGTTAAATGTGGCTGGCAGGCATTTGGTAGGCTCAACATAGTGTTTAAGAGCAGACTCCCACTTTGCCTGAAAAGAAAAGTATTCGATCAGTGCGTTCTACCCGTTATGACATACGGAAGTGAAACCTGGACACTCACATCGCAATCAATTCAAAAACTTCGGGTGGCACAGAGGGGAATGGAAAGATGTATGCTTGGCATTACAAGACGAGACAGAAAGTCCTGCGCATGGATCAGGGAACAAACAAAAGTCTGTGACATCATTGGAAGAGTAAAACAGTTGAAATGGAGATGGGCAGGCCATATAGCGAGGCGATGGGACGACAGATGGACCAAGGCAATCCTGGAGTGGATACCGCTTGATCGCAAACGTCCGCGAAGAAGACCGAAAGCACGATGGACTGATGACATCGTTAAGTATATTGGACCCGAGTGGCAGAGGAAAGCCCAGGACGTGAAGGTTGGAAGCATGCTGAAGAGGCCTTCATCCTGCAGTGGATCGATACGGGCTGATGATGATGATGATGATGATATATATATATATATATATATATATATATATATATATATATATATATATATATATATATATATATACGGACTATGAAAACGGAGGCCCGATTGCAAGAACTGTAATCGAATGTGACAACATACATTGGGATATTATTGGGCTTTGTGAAACACGAAGAAAGGACGAAGAGTTAATCAAACTGGAACCAACTGGACACGTACTCTACGCTCGAGATATGGAAAATGGCCGATGTGGCGGAATTGGATTCCTTATCAATCGAAAGCTGAAGGACAGTGTAGTAAACTTTGAAAGTACATTTGACCGACTAGCCCAATGCGTCATTCAGCTGAATAAAAAGTTTAGGCTTCAAATCGTCCAAGCTTATGCACCAACTATAACTCATAGGGATGAGGAAATTGAGGAATTTTATGATGATGTGGCCTAGCTTTTATGACCTAGCTCAAGGAGAAATGTAGGTACAAAATCCTGATTGGTGATTTTAATGCCAGAATTGGAACAACAAGAACTGACAAAAATGCAGCTGGTGAGCGAGATAATAGAGGTGACAGATTGGTTGATTTTGCTGAAGGACAAGAACTATATATTATTAATTCGTTCTATAAGAAAAATGTCAGCAGAAAATGGACATGGAAACAGTGTAATTGATTACATCATGACCAACTATAAATCAATATTTTGCAATTGTACTGTCCTTAACAATTTTAATGTTGAAAGTGACCACCGAATGGTAAGAGCAAAAGTTAGGATTAACCGTCGAAGAGAACGCGAAAGACTGGTAAGGTCAAAGAAGGGCAGAGTGGATTCTGGGAAACTGCTGGAGAGAGGAAGCCATTTTGAGATTGCTTTGTCAAACCGGTTTGCTGTGTTACAAAATCCGGAGGAGGTGGAAATATTAGTTCAATATGCACAAATCACCAACAATGTGCTTCAAACGGCTGCTGCAATAGCACCAGAAGAAAAATGTTTCAAACAGACAAAAATGAGACCATTGATTTAATGAGACCATTGACCATTGATTTAATTAATTAATTGATTTAATGAAGAAACCCACACATCCCTTCCTTTGGAGGGCACATGTTTCGTCTCTCGAAGTTTAGACTCTTCAAGGCACCCGACATGTACTCTCTCGTCAAGAATAGGAATATCCCATCCACAGTCAACAACCCATACTTTTCGCCGACTTCCCATCGGATGGCGTATATATGCAGTGTTAGAACGCAGTCCAAAGAATTTTAACTGCGACACTATATATATATATATATATATATATATATATATATATATATATATATATATATATATATATATATATATATATATATATATATAATTATATATATATATATATATATATATATATATATATATATATATATATATATATATATATATATATATATATATATAATTATATATATATATATATATATATATATATATATATATATATATATATATATATATATATATATATATATATATATAATATATATATATATATATATATATATATATATATATATATATATATATAATTATATATATATATATATATATATATATATATATATATATATATATATATATATATATATAATTATATATATATATATATATATATATATATATATATATATATATATATATATATATATATATATATATATATATATATATATATATACGGTTAATTGCTTGACCGGGAGGAAGCCCCATCCATCCTATATATTGGAGGGCATATGTTTCGTCTGTTGGTGGTTAGACTCATCAGGACTACCGACATATGCTCTCGGTACTATATGTAAGACTTAACGTTAAAAGTTCGTAAATTTTTTATAACATTTTTATATCTTTAAAAATATTGTTCGTTAGGCAAATTTATTACAAAAAAGAATCACCGAGAAATTTGTCTCCGTTTGGTTTTTTGTTTTTACCCAGTGATTCTTTCTTTAAATAAGAACAGGTATTTTTGATATTTTTTGAGTTTTAGACAGTGGCGAAAAACCCAAATAAAGGAGAAAAAATATGAACACGCCACAATCATTCAGACATTACTAATAATTCCTTTCATTTCATTATGATTAAGTTATATTTCAATGAAATAATGGATCAATTATGAATTTCTCATACCATCAACTCACTCACGTTGTTTTTGAGTTGAGTTTTTTTGAAATAAGGTTATTTTGCAAAAAAAGGCAATAATATTTTTTGTAGAAAGAAAAATGCTAATTGTATCAATTTCAAATCTTCACTAAATGGGCCAACTTAAAGTTGAATGTCAATCTGTCTCTAATTCCTCATCGAACTGGGTCACTATCTATTTCACACTACCACATCTGTCCATCTCACTTACACTGGTGAAGTTTATTACAAAAGTATTTTTTATCATGGTATAAGTTTTTTGAAATGTGGTCCTTTTGCAAAAAAATAAGCAATAATATTTTTTATAATTTATACTTTATAATATAGTTTTTAGTTTATACATAACTCTCTTTGAGAATGGTCGCGAGGCCGAAACATGTTAGAGAATATCTTGAATATATTGTGAAACAAATACCAAGTGTTTTAATTATTATCATTGTTACTATGTTTCACCAAGAGCCAACCGCGCAATCAATCAAAACAATAATATTTTTTGTGGAGAGAAAATTGTCAATTTTTGTACCATTTTGATATCTTGACTAAATGGGCCATCTTTTGAAATAACTTGCCCAGGGTAGTGTAATACATTTTTTTAGATAAAGTGTGAAAGTTAGCTGACAAATTTTTTCAACCACGACTCAATGAAACGTTTTTTTTACTAAATTAACAACGATCATTGTTTGATTTGTAAAGTAAAGTTTTGGGGTTAGAGGCGCATCAGCAACTGCGAAGTCTATTTAGCGACTGGACCTACAGCTTAACGTGGGTTCCGAACCACGGTTATCAGCTACCGAAAACCCCGGTCAGCACCCCCCTCGGGCTATCAACCCTTGGTTTTGTGCTTAACCGAAAGCATCTCGAGAAGCCTATCGACTGGCGAGTGACCAACGTAGAAAACCTCTCAGAAAGCTTCCGGCCTTACCCAGCCTCGAACGGGCGCGACTGAGGGGTGATTCTTTGTCAGATTTTACACTCTTACTTAGAAACATTCACAAGAATTTTAGAAAAACTTTTTTGCCTAGTACAGGATTCGAACCCGCTCCATATTAACTGCCGTAACGTAAGGCTGATGCCTTAGACAACACAGCTAATGTAGCTCCTGTTTGATTTGTGATTGCTATTAATAGCATGGTTGTTTAGGATCACGTTATAAAAAATAGTACTGAAAAAAAATGGAAATTTGTGATCACGGTACCTAATGATATAGCCTAGTGTGTCGAATTTCAAGATTTTTAAAAATAAGTCTATTATCACTTAACACGGTAACATGGATTACTTTTTTTAATTTTTGCCAGAAATGGTACCCTTTGGCTTTTCGCCCGGCACCCGCTTGAAGTTGAGTTTTGGGACACCCTGTATATACATACAAATAAATATATATATATATATATATATATATATATATATATATATATATATATATATATATATATATATATATATACACCTCGACAAAATTTATAAAAACATTTTAGGATACTTTAAAAGTGAATTAGCTGCAATATGTCTGTATAAGATTTATATTAAAATTATAAGTCCTAATAACAAAATCGTTGAAATTATGAAATGATGAAAGAAATTAATGGTTTAACTGGGACACTAGTAGCGTGTCTTGCCTCCTCAACTTCGGATTACAGCATTTATGCGTCTAGGCATGCTTCTAATTAAATTTTGGATAAAATCTTGAGGAATTTGTTCCGATTCTGTGATAACTGCATTTTCAAGTTTCGTCAGGATTCATTGTGTAGGAATATGACGTTTCACATTTTTTTTGAGGCAATCCCATACATGTTCGATCGGATTCAGATCCGGCTTTTTGGTGGCTATTGCATAATTGGTATACCAACATAATTAAGATAATCAAGTACCTCTCTAGCCACAAGAGGTCGAGCCTTGTCTTACATAAACAAGAAATTGGGTTCTAAACATTGGCTCAAATGCATCACACGTTCTATTACAATATTTTGAAGATAGTAATCAACATTCATGTATCTCGTATGCACACCCCAGAACATAATAGAGCCACCGCCAAATAAAATCCTTGCAGAGATAATGTAAGTAGCGAACCTCTCGCCATACTCGCTCACGGATCCATCTGGATGTTTTAGGGTAACCCTAGTTTCAACTGTGAAGAAGACCTGTTTCCAACCATCCACAGATCAATTATGATGATTTTGAACAAAATGTAACCTGGCGACACTGTTCTCTCTAGTAAGCAACGGCGCAGTGGCTTGTCTCCTACTGCCTGATCTAGCTTCATTTAACCGTCTTCTAACTGTTCTAGAAGAAATTGCGACATAACGGGTAACTTCGATTTCGTCTCTCATCATAGAAGTAGTAGCAGTCCTGTTTCTTAAAACATATTGTCTAAGAAAACGTTCATCTCGGTCGTTAGTGCATCGTTTTCGCCCTTGCCCTGGCCTTTTTACTTCAGTCAAACGTCTTTCCATACGACTTATTGTGGAACGATGTGAACTCGAACTCGAACTCGAACTCGATGTGAATTCCTTGTTCGATTTATTTTTCCAATTTTTCAGTCACAAATAAAACAGTCTACCATAAAAACGTAATACTTTCAAAAACGTAACAAATTATAAGCCTAATTTTAAAGGAAATCTATTGCAAATATTGCATAAAACTGTTTTTTCTAAAAAAATCTTTAAAACTGTAAATCTAAACGAATTGTTTTGAGTGCTGTCATCAACAACACAAAATATTCATAGCCTACTATTCATACAATCGATAAACTTTAAAAGTGGCATAAGAAAAAGATAAATTAATTTTTTGGATAATTTCATATTGTTGGGTTAATTTTGTCCAAGAGTTTATATATCCCTTATATTTAATATTATTTCACCTGTCTGATCAATTTACGTTCGACTTACAGTGTGCCCATCAAATAGACTGAAAGGAAATCCTTTTAGAAAACTTACACCGCTTTTTTTTACAAATAAAAATAAGCCATTTACATCTTTTATTCAGGACGTAACCCAGTTAGTATCCCCCTTTTCAATAAAATTACCCATTTAAATCTCATTATTCCACCGAAAAATAATTGTCCTAAAAAGCAAAACTGGTCAAGGAGCACCTGCCCATAAAGTCTAGAGAAGCCCGGTGTCACATTTACACACGCACCAACCTGAAGAACAGGTGAAAGAAGCAGTGGCCTCACTCGACATTATTTCCAGTATCAGACGCAACGAAAAAAATGAAGACGTAACGGATATTCTCTACCAATATGTTCCCAATTAGAATTGGACAGTCATCGAACTGTGAAATCACTAATAACTGTGTCCAAATGGAAAAATTACTTTTTAACGATTAAGTTTTGAGTCCGATCGAGACGTGTTTCTAACGTCTTTGTTACCGATGACAAGCACTTAATTTACTAAATTAAATATGGGGCTTTCTTTGGGGTGTAAAGGATTTTCGTTGCGGTTTGAAGTTGTGGTTGAATGAATGTAGAATGTAGAAATCAAAATATGTTTGTTCTATGTAATAGGTAGCAAACAAAATGTAATGTCTTCAACTTAATTCTAGGCACTTATTATCTAGGCAACTATTAAAGCAACACTAATTACCACAAAATCAAGAGTTAAATTCATGGGTGACATTTCGAAGCCCTTCGAGATTAAAACAAACTGGAGTGAGATGAAATAATTAATTATTTCAATTAAGCGAATTAAATTAAATTATTAATGATTATTAATTAAATTAATTAAATTATTAAAAGGAAAATTAAGCGACTTAAAAATAACAAATCTTCTGGTGAAGATGGAATCACTGCTAAACTCTTGAAATCCGCTGCTCCACAATCAAGGAAATGACCAAAATTCTACAAGAAGTTTGGCGAACCAAACGGATTCAGGAAGATTGGAAAGATGCTCTAATCCATCCCCTACATAAGAAAAGAGATAGAACGAATTAAACAACTACAGAGGGATATCTCTTTTCCCAGTTTGTTACAAGATTCTATCTCAATGTCTACTAGATAGAGCACAGGGACAGTTAGAACCTAACCTGAACCTAACCTGCCCTGAACAGATCCTGAATCTAAAGTTGACCCTAAGACATCAAAATTATACAGTAAAAATCTCGTCTGTACATTTGTGGATTTTAAAAAGCATATGATTCTATTAACCGCGAATCTTCCGCTATATTCGAAATCTTGAAAGAACATGGACTAGATCTGAAAACGCTGGCAATTATTAAAGCAATACTAACTAACACAAAATCAAAAAATAAATTCATGGGTGAGATCTCGGAGCCCTGCGAGATTAATATTGGAGTGAGACAAGGGGATGGACTGTCGCCATTATTATTTAACAGTGTTCTAGAAAAAGTAATACAAGAACGGCATGAAAAAAAGTTGCTCCTGAATATTGACCAGCTCATTAAACTGGGGAGAACCAACATCAAAATTGATTGTCTGGCATTTGCTGATAATCTAGCAATCTTGACTCAAGATATATTAACGGTACAAAAACAGATTGAAATCATAAAAGGAACAGCAGAAAAGGTACGACTCCAAATTTCCTTCGAGAAGACACAATCCATGATCTGCAACAGACTAAGAACACCATTTATAAAAACAAATTATGATAACCTCAGACGAGTCTCTTAATTCAAATATTTGGATGAAATAATCATGGAAAATTGGTTGGAAAACGTGACCAATAAGGGTAGATGTCAAAAAATGGAAACTGCATTGAGACTTACACAAAATCTTTACAACAAAAAATGCATATCTAAAAACACAAAACTGAGACATTACAACACATTTATTAAGCCAGAATGTTTAGATGTGGCAGAAACGCTCATTTTGAATAGAAAGAGAGATATCGAGGAGATTGAAAAGATGGAAAGAAAAATCATAAGAAAAATTTTAGGCCCCAAACAAATAAAAAGCACAACATACCGACTTCGAGAAAACCAAGAAATCAAACAATACACAGATATATACAGCGATGTGAGAAAAAGGAATGAATGGAATGAATATGAAAAATGAATGAATCCGAGAAGGTGAACTAGACAAATAGTTCAATTTTATGAAAATAAAAGTAGAGCTAAAGTAGAAATAATTAAATGGATTGCTGCAATTAAAGAGGACCTAAGACCAGCAAATATTATACAAAATGAAATTCAGGATAGAGGCTGTTTCAGACACGTTTGGAAGGTTGGCCAGAGAGAATAATAATAATAATAATAACGAAAATTTATCTTGATCTTAGTCTGTTTGGTAGATACATCTCCAGCGACGTGCTCCCACAATACAATAATCACTTTTTTTATGTGATTGAACACGCACAGAATAAATTCCGGGCACCCTTCATTGTCACTACACTTATTCGAACGGTTTCAGTTTCTTCAACCGCCGAATAAGTTCGCTGTTGTCGAGTAACAAGATCATTTCGACATTTTTATGACAACAAGATGCTTTTCCTCTATAATGGGCTTGAGGCGTTGTAGGAGCAGCTTTTTAAACAACTTGGATATAATCAACAATAAGGATATTGGGTGGTATGATGCTTTGTGTTCAGGCTTTTGCAGGATCATATATAGGGATAATGAAGTGATTCCAAATACAAAATTGTAGGAAATAACTTGACTAAGAAAAATGTACATATAATGCTCTCCGATGTTACCAGATTTCTTCAGTAGTTATTAAAACAATATTTTTTTAAAAGCCAGCACACTATATGTTTTACATAATTTGAGGAATCTTAAAATTCGAAATATAAAATGTTGTCACATTTCCTTAGTGGAGTGGCCGACGCCAATCAAACAATAAAAACCAATTTCTGATAAAATGGAAACCAAAAGTATCAATATACTTCAATAATCATATTTTTTTGACCAAATTAGTTTTTCAATGGCATTCTCGAAATTAATTTTTCTTTATTAATTAGTTTTGTAACAGTTACATTTTATGTTAAGAAACCCAAGGAATTTTATTACTTGAAAGCCTGTTTTTTAAATAGTGCTCTTATTTTTTTTTGTCATATGTCTATATAGAGTTGAACATATGGAATATATCGCAGATTACATCATCTCCTAGTGATGCTAAGATGGTTGGCGAAATGCGCGTCGAGAACACTCCCAATAGAAGAACTGAGGGTATTAATAAGTTGGAATGTTTGTCAGGCCGAGAATTTTTCATACGACCCTGGTATTTTGTTGAATAATCGGAACACATCAACTAGCAAAACAAAAAAAAATCCATGAAGAGAAAACAGCAAGAACCATTTGTCAACGTGGTTGAAAAGCAAGAAACAACCTCGGTCGAACTCCGCGTCCAGTTTCATGAATCAGATCCTAAACGACAATAAATAAACATTAATATAACATTAAATTGCTTATAAAATTATAAAGTATATATTTCAGCGGTTCGCGTACCGCGACCACAGTACATTTAATATTTGTATATCGGACTCACGAGTTCGGATCACGATTTTCAGATCTATATGGTCGGTTATATTTCTCCGCTTCCGTCTCCGCATCCTGCAATCCCTGCAGTGATACGACCAAGATTTGGTGTCCTTATAATGGTCAGAACAGCAGCAAGTATTGTTCGGGAATTTCAACTGGTTGTTGCATAAATATCATTACTGACAGCACTGAGAAAATTATTTTTAATAGTTCTTCAAGCAATTTTCAGTGACATAAGTAATTTAATGAATTTAAGCCTGCAATATCATCGCTACTGATAATATTTTAGCCTCAATGTTTCGTTGGAGATCAAGCCTTGTTCGGGTTTTATTTACTTTAAACCAGAGATTTAACATAACCTTACAAAAAAAGAGGGTATGCATAAAAAAGAATGTATACCTTTCTAAAAGATATGTTACAAGCGACCCTGAATGAAGCGCTGAAAGAAGTGGGTCTGAAAACGATTCCAAGACCTAAGTAATGGGTAACACTGATGAAAATAAAGAGTTTTAGAAAATAGAAAATAAGAGTGTCAAAACTTTGAAACCTAATAGCGACTTTTTTGAAATGTAACAAGCATCCATAGACTGCCATGTCTAGTACATTATATCAATTTAACCAGGAATCACATTACAGTGACAGCCCTATATATCCTTCCAAAACATTTACTCAAGAGAAACTGTTATATTGATTTTCTAATAAGTTAAAGTAAAATATTCATTATAGGAGGTGACTTTAATGCGAAACAACACAGAGAATCAAGATTAACGATCACTAAGGGTAAAGAACTACTTGAAGCAATCAATGAACAGGGAAACCTACATACTGGCTAACAGATTCGCAAAAGGTTCCAGATTTATTTGATTTCTTTGTCACTAAAAATATTTCGACAAATTACTTGCAAATTGAAGAGGGTTAGGATATGAATTTAAACAAATTAGTAGACTAGCACAGCTTCTACCTAGACCTGGAAGAAAAGATCAATCTATTAGTACGTTTACAAAATGCGTATCAGCTGGATGAAGAGGTTGACCTATTGATAAAACAAGTACAACAAGCTGCTTGGGACAATACTCCCACCATCCAGTATAAGGCTAAAGGAAATAACTACCCAAAAAAGATCATCATCATATATCCCGTTTATAGCGCTATCCGCCTTTGGGTTCCTAATCGCCAGTTATTTCTATCCTCCCAGTCATCCTCCGAGAAATTCCTTGCCGACATAGCTTTTGTTATTCCATGCAACCATGTTATGGGCGGTCTTCCTCTTTTCCTCCTTTCCGTAGGCATCCACTCCAGAATCATTTTAGGTAGTCTTTCCCTTGGCATTCGCCTCACATGTCCATACCAGCCTAGTTGTTTCCTTTCGATGTCATCAATTATTGTGTGTTCTACCCTCATTAAATTTCTGACGTCCTCATTTCTAACATGTTCAAGTCTAGATTTACCTGCCGATCTTCTCCAGAAATCCATTTCCACTGCAAGTAGGCTGTTTTTTTGCTTGTTTGTCAGCTGCCATACTTCCGAGCCATAAATCAGTGTGGGTTGTAATATAGAGTTATAGATTTTCTTTTTTGTCTGTGCTCTAATATTTTTTTGCCATAATATTGAGTTCAATGCTCCGATAACCTTCTTTCCCTTTGTTATTATGTCTTTTATTGTTTCGTTGTTTCGGCCAGTCTTGTTGAGTCTTGAGCCCAGATATACGTATTCCTCGCAGCACTTGATATATTCGTTGTCCAGAATCAGATCTCCTGGTAGTTGTTCTTGTCCAATGTTCAAATATTGTGTCTTCTCTGTGTTAATTTGCAATCCCCATCTCCAGTATTCTTCGAATAGTTTCCGCGCCATATATTCCAGGTCTTCCTTATCCTGGGCGATCACCACCTGATCATCAGCGTAGTGTAATGTATATAGAGTTGTATCCTCTATTGTTATTCCCATGCCATTACACTTCCGTTTCCATAACCTCAGCGCTTCATCGATGTATATATTAAATAGGGTAGGTGACAAAGAACATCCCTGGCGTAAGCCTTTAGTTACGTTGAAGCCTTTTGAAAGTTTATTACCCATTTTTATTCTAGATGTTGTGTTTCTATAGAATTCCTTAATGGCATCTGTAATAGTCACATTAATATTAGATTTCTCTAGGACTTCCCATAGTTTCACAATAGGGACCGTATCGTATGCTTTTGTTAGATCTACTAGAAGTAGGTGTACATCTTGTGACCGCACTGTCTTCTTTTCAATAATTTGTGTTAGGCAGAAAATATTCTCTATTGTTGATCTACCTGCCCTAAAGCCGTTTTGTTCTTCAGATTCGTAGGGATTATATTCTTCACATATGAGATCCTTTAATATTTTTCCATAAAGTCGACTTAATGTACTCGTCACCGTTATACCTCGATAGTTGTTGCAGTTCTTTTTGTTGCCCTTTTTATGTATAGATGTAAACCAGCCTTCTTTCCAGCATTGTGGAACTGGTTCCCCATTTAAACATCGGTTGAAAATTTCTGTCAGGATCTTAAAAAGTTGTTCCGTTCCATTTTTTATTAGTTCTGCAGGGATACCTTCCGGGCCTGCGGCCCGACCATTTTTTAATAAGTATATGGCTTTCTTTGTCCTGTCCAGATCAAGAGCTATGGGTTCTCCAACAATTCGGATTTTCTTGGGAGACTTGTTCATATATTCTGTTCTTTGCTCTGTCAGAAGTGATTTATAGTGCTCCTCCCATTGTTGGGCTGTAATTGGGTTTATATTTATTTCATTTCTCGTTTGTGACCTTAGATTCTTTATAAATCTCCATGATTCACTAGATTTACGCCCACCTATATATCCATCTAATTCTTGGCATTTGTTTTCCCAAATTTGATTCTTTGCTTGAACCACAGCTTGTTTGAATATCGATGTAGCTTCTTTGTATTTCTGTCTGTCTTCTTGCCTCTTTGAACTCATCCATTTTTCATGGAGCTTTTGTTTTTTGTTCTTCATTTGTTGTAGTTGATCGTTCCACCAGTACTTCCTAGCTTTGGGATATGTTTGTTTAATTCCTAGGGATTCTTTGGCTGCTTGGTGTATTCCTTCTGTTACATTTTTAAGTAGAGATTCAGTTGAACTATTCTCGGGAACCTTTATTAATCTTCCATCTAGTCTATTCTTATATAAGGTTCTCGTACTTTCATTTTCTAGGCTTGATAGATTGTATCGAGGATCTGTATTGCTTTCCAGATTTTCATTTTCAGGTTGTCGATGGCTGTTTCCCTTGGTTTGCTTATATATTGGTAAAATTATTTTTCCTTTTAGGAGATAGTGATCACTTCCGCATTCAGCTCCTCTGCATACCCGGACGTCATGTATTTTAATACTTGATTTTTGCTTGATAATTAGATAGTCAATTATCGACTTTAGGTTTCTGGTCCTTTGGATCCAAGTATATTTGTGGATATTTTTATGTGCATAAAAGCCATTCGTTATTGTTAATGATTGATGCTGACATAGTTCAATCAATCTTACCCCATTATCATTCAGTATCTCTTCTCCATGAGGTCCAACCACTAAATTCTGTGTTTTCTTTCCCGTTCTGGCATTTATGTCTCCGAGTATTAAGATCTCTCTAGAGGGTCCTATATTTGATATTACGTCCTCCAGTTGCTTATAGAAAAAAGATAAGCCCAAAAAAGATTGCCCAAAAAAGATAAGAGACCTAATAGCCGAAAAAAGAAAAATGAAAAGGAAATGGAATCAATCCAGAGCGCCAATAGACAAGACTAATCTAAACAACGCAACTCTACCACTAAAAAGAGAGATCCAGCGTATTAAAAAGGAATCAATTAGTTTATATCTAAGTGAACTGACAAGTGATAGTAGCACTGACTATTCACTATGGAAAGATTCCTCCAGTTAGAATGGAAAATTATAAGTAGGCGAGAAATAATCAAGAAAAAGCTGACAGATTTGCAATTTATTTAGAAAATACATTTTAACAAAATGAAGGTGATGACATCTTTATCAAAGAAATTAATCAGGAAGATGTGGAGATCAATCAAACCACCCCCAAAGAAGTCATTAAAGAGATTAATAAAAATATAGATCCAAAGAAAGCTCCTGGATTTGATCACATTACTGGAGAAATCCTGCCACAGCTCTCCAGAAAAGCAATAGTTAAACTGACACATCTAGTAAATGCAGTATTTAGACTAAGGTATGTACCATCGATGTGGAAAGTAGTAGAGGTTATAACGATCCCCACACCTGGCGAACCGCCACATGAAGCTTCCTCCTATAGGCTAATTTCTAACATGCCTGTATTATAAAAATTATTCGAAAAACCTCTATTAAAACGACTAAAACCAATCATAGATGAATGTAATCTGATCCCGTCACATCAATTTGGATTCAAATGAAGTCATTCCACTATAGATCAGATTAACAGGACTTCAAATATAATAGAAAAGTCGATAGAAGAAGTCTGTTCTACAACATTCCTTGATGTGGCACAGTCTTTCGATAAAGTTTGTCATAAAGGTATAAAACATAAACTGAATATGTATTTCCTAAATAGTTTTCTGATATTCTGGCATTCTGCATCTCAAAAAGACATTTTAGAATTAAGTAAGATAGAAACTATTCTCAGCTTAAAACAATTGGCAAGGAAGGCAAGGCAAGGAAGTGTACTAAGACCTGTCATATACCTTTTATACACAAGTGATATACCTAGAGTGTAAAATGACACCATAGCGACATTAGCAGATGACACTGCTATATTAACAGTAGGTAATGATCACGAAGAAGCAGCAGTAAAAATTGTAAAAATCAACTAACAAAATTAACAATTGGACATAAAAATAGAGAAATCAAATTAAATGAATCAAAGTATATATGGTAAATTAATTCTATTTTCAAATGCATCTAAATATCTTGATATGACTCTTGATGCCAAGCTATGCTGGAAAACGCATATCAAAAAGAAAAAAGAATAACTTACGATTAAATGTAGAAAATTGTACTGGTTGATTGGAAGAAACTCCACTCTAACTCTTCACAATAAGCTTATGTTATATAAACAGATTCTCAAACCGGTATGGACCTATGGAATTTAGCTGTGAAGCTGTGCCAGTCGGAGCAGCGTACAAACCATTCAAAAGTTTCAAATAAAAGTGCTAAGAAACATCGCAGATGCACCATGGTCAATACGAAACAGTAACCTCCATCTGGACGACCTGGATATGGATAGTGTTGAACAAGCCAGATCCAAGATTGCCAGAAGACATTGAATAACGACTCCTCCAATATGTCAACGTCGAGGCGATCCAGCTCCTTGTCAATGTAGTATTAAGGCGCGTTCTCACGCCAAGTTTAATTGACCGATTTTAGTTGATCAGAAAAGTTGAATAAAAAACCGTTGATCAACTTTTTAGAGGATCAAGAAAAGTTTGACCGAGCCAAACTTTATCGTTTAAGCGATGAGTTTTTTAGAACTATACAATAAGCACGATTGTCTTTACAACGATCGCATTTTGGGGTATTTATTAGCAAAACATGGTCATTAATCGATTTTTTGAACTGCTTAATTTTCCAGCCTAAGTACTTTTGGGAATTCTCAGTTAGTGACCCCGAACTATTCTCACCCGCAAATGGTTAAATACAGGTACCGACAGGTTAAAATTACAAAGGTCAGCTAGAGACCTCAAAACATTAAAAAGCGCCCATCTTAGGGTTTGAATTTCATTGTAAACTAGTAAGAGCCTCCGGGCTAACTAAAAAACCTGGCTGAATAAGTCGATAAGTCGAAGTTAAAATTACTAGTCGTTCTAGAACATTTGAAGCGGTAAGTTTATTTCCGAAAAAGTGGTTTCCGTGGAACAGAATATTTAATTTGTGCTATTGGCTTGTTTATTTCCTGATTATTGTGGGATTATGGCGTCAACATCTAGAGGTATGTACCAACTTAATATATTTTTATAATTGATTATAGTAATCAGGTGACCGGTTTTTTGCAACTAGAAATTGTATTACATTTAGCGACGATTTCTAATATAATATGTATTTTGAAAACTGAATTTGTTGTACTTCCAAAGCTTTCCAAACCTAATATTTGACTTTATTCTAAACTTGAGTGTCCATTTAACTAGCCTACAGTGAAAAAACTTCCGGAAGTTCACGGTTTCGTGTTTTACACACTGCCAATAAGATAGTTTCAATACAATGCGGTGTATATTTCTAAAAGTCTCCTTTTTAAAAATACGTATTATTTTTTTAAACACTTAGGTACTTGCCTTTCTCCGCGAAATATAAAGGCATTACACGTTAATATATACATTATAGAGTTTTTTTTCCAGACTGTGAAGGTCCTAGTCAACCGATCAAATCATTCACCAGAAGAGATTTATACGCGTTTATTAGTGAGTGTCCAGAAAGAAGTATCGAGGCAAAAATGGAGCACTTGAACAAAAACGTGTTTAGAGTTTTAAGTTGTCCAAAGGATAACGAACCTGTTATCAAACATCAGCTTTCCCATTTTAAATCTCAGTTTAAAAAAAGATGGTCTGCTGCGAGTAACAAAGAAAACATTTTTATTGTGAAAAATAAGGGGTGGTTAAATGGAGCTATTGATTTTCCCGTATCATTTGCAGAATTAAGCGAAAGAAGTAGACGCAGGAAAACCGAAGAACTTAGAACAGAAGAGAGAGAACTTAGAGTCAGAGGAACTAGCCTATGCAACACAAATGTCACTGAGAGCAGAAGGTAACGTGACAGCCTCTAATGTTTTAAAAGATTTAACTGCAAGCCCAAAACGTGCACAGCGATATCAAGAAGCGTTGCATTGGGCAAAGCAGGTTACAAAATTAAATCCACAGGAAGCGCTTTCGGTCTTTATAGAACCCAATTTAACTAGACATCAGTATGAGGTGATTAGAAGTGTTGATAAAGAAAAATATCCATGTTATTCAGTTATACAAAGAGCCAAACAAGACTGTTATGCCAAACGCGACGATATTCTTGTTACGTCTACAAGAGCTGAAGTCCAATTACAAACACTTCTTGACCACACTGCATTACGATTGTGCACATTATTAAGAGAAGCTTTTGAAAACCTAAAGGTAGAAGAAAATGATTTTCTTTTAATTTCAAAATGGGGATGTGATGGCTCACAACAAAGCCAGTTTAAACAAAAATTTGAAGACGAATCTGATAGTGACGAGAATATATTTATAACGTCCCTGGTCCCTTTGCAGCTGATTTATAAATCCAAAAACTGGAAGGTAATTATTTGGAATAATCCCACTCCATCATCTCCCAGGTCCTGTCGGCCTGTAAGAATAAATTCGCGAATCTGTGGATGTAACAAATAACGAAATACGACATATTGAAAATCAAATTCAAAATTTGCACCAAACCGCTTTGACCCTCTCCAACGGCAATGTAAATATTCGACACAAGCTTTTGTTCACCATGATAGACGCCAAAGTCTGTAATGCGGTTACTGGGACTACGTCAACGCAGAAATGTTTTATTTGTGATGCAACCTCCAAAGACTTTAACAATTTAGAACAAGTAAAACAAAGGCCGATAAAGCCAGGGACACTAAAATTTGGACTTTCAATCCTTCATGCTAATATACGTTTATTTGAGCATATATTGCATGTAGCTTACAAATTACCAATCAAGAAGTGGCAAGCACGAACAAACGAGGAAAAGGAAAATGTAATTGAAACCAAAAAGAAAATTCAAGGTGAATTTAGAATCAAAGTGGGTTTGCTAGTTGACAGACCCAAGCCAGGATTCGGAAATAGCAATGATGGAAACACTGCAAGAAGGTTTTTTTCGAATCCTGAGATATCAGGATCCATATTACTGGTATTGACATAAGTCTTATAAAAAGATTTAAAATTATATTGGAAGTAATATCCAGTGGACACAGAATTGACACTGACCAGTTTTCTTCCTACACAGATGACACTGCTAATATGTACATTGACCTATATAACTGGTATCCCATCTCACCTACAGTCCATAAAATTCTGGTTCATGGAGCAAAATTTATATCAGAAGCACTTCTTCCCATTGGGCAACTGTCAGAAGAAGCTTCAGAAGCACGAAACAAGCACTTTCGACAATATAGGTTAAACTTTTCGAGAAAAAGCAGTAGAGAGGCATGCAACACAGATATAATGAACAGGTTACTACTCACATCAGATCCGGTAATATCAAGCCAATTCAATATGCGATTTTGAAAGCATGGGTACTTGTTTTTCTATCAAATCTCTAATATAAGGTATTTAGCATTGTTTAACCAATATTCAATGAAAATAATATCGAAAAAAACAACGAAATAATTTTGGCCACAAAAAAGGCCTGAATACCCCACTGTGCATCGTTTGGATAAATATAACAAGAATGATGCGCGGGAGAATGCTTTGAGATGTATATACAAGAAATGGACGTTTCCTGGTCTAACCATTTCTTATGTAAAAAACAAAATTAAGACGATCAGAACTATATACAATAAAGAACTTTTATTAGTGTGCAAATCCAAAAAAAAGTGGAATGGGAACGGAGAAATTATACGTACTCAAAGTGTTTTGGTATAAAAGAGCAGATACTTTTCTGAATTGTGTAACAAATACAAGACATACATCAAATTTAGTAAGTATACTATTTATTTTTTAAAGTAACTTTACATTAACTTGTAATTATTATTAACCATCGTGTATCATATCCAGTTGCCAGGGCACAAATCCTCCGGAAAAATATTCTGCGTATTCATCACGCATTGTAGTCGCTGATCTGGTGTAGTTACAACTCCTTAAATTAACTTGCAAATTAACCAAACCATTCACTTGAGTATTATGTGTTCTCCAAAAACTTTGTACAGTTCATAGGGTATTGAGATCTTCAGTATCAAGGGAACCTGCAAGTGTATATCCTACACTCAAATTCATTTTTAACCAGTTATGTAATGCTAGTGCTGCTTTGACAATTCGGTCCTCTGAAGTAATTCCAACTGCTATGGGTCGCTCAAAAACTCTGAATTTAGAAACCAAAATTCCGAATGCGTTTTCAACTACGCGATTATCTCTTGACAAGCGGTAGTTTGTTAGTTTTTTGTTTTCTCGATAAATTAGTACTTCTACCAAATGACTTTAAAAGGTTCGTTCGTAAGGGGAAATCATTGTCAGTTGGAAAATGTAATCTATTGCTGAAATCTTCTAACGCTGCATTCAAAGATGATTTTCCAACGGCAGCATCATTTGCTCGTCCATTAATCCAGCAATAATTTGCGTCAACATGCAAGCAAAGCTACGCTGAATGAGTCTTTGTAATTAAAATACTCAGATCCACAATGAGGGTTATTTCGTATAAAGATATGTTTTCCGTCATTGCAGCACAATATTTAAGAAAATTCCATCGAAATTAGTATTCCTTTTGAATTGTTTTCCTTTTTTTTACAAAAAAGTTTTCTATGTTGTAAAAATTTAAAACCATTACGAAATGGCCAAAACTTTACCTTTTTTTTAGTACATTACCACCACATAAATATTTTCAGTGTTAAAAGTCTCTACAGCCCCCTGTATTTGCAATACAGCTTATGTATTAAGACAAAAACGATTGGACCTCATAACGAAATAGTCCCAGTATGACACAACACCATCACCGCCGTTTCAAATTGCATGGATGGAGAATATTGGTCCTCAGTTGCAACTGATTCCAGCGACAAACAACAATGGGGAGAGGATTCGGAGCAACCTTCTGCGATACTATTGCTAAAGCCCAAATAATATTTTACAGTAAAAAGTAAAAATAAAAACTGAAATAATATGTGGTAAAACATTTTACTTTTATTTCTTTTGTTACAAGAGATTGTACTTATTTTACTAAACTCTTCTAAAGCCTCGTATAGATCTGCAAAAACTTCTTTCAAAAAATTTGAAATGGTATTTTTAGATACACGGTGCACGGAAGCAAGCATGCAAAATGAATCTCCTGAAGCAGTGGCAGCTCGTGGGTTTTTAAAGTGAGAGGGCGAAGAAGAAAATAGTGCAGCTGATGATTTTTTTTTTGCTTTCCCCTTCCTCCTTCTTACTTTTCGTGCTATTGAAACCCTATACAGGAGGTGAACCAGGAAAATGAGTTAAAGAAAAGAAACTGAACGGAAATAAAATCTGCTGTTTTGAAAAATTGTTTACTATGATACATGATGGAGCTGATATATACAACGCCCTCCCTCACGAACCGCCACTACCCTGTAGCTTAAAGAGTATTTTAAAGTTGCTTGTAGCTTTAATTCTGGTGAAATAGCTTGTCGCACCACTGTGTCACGTTTCTTTATGCCTTCAACAGCAATTCCTCAAATTTTTCTTCAGACATTCCCAATTGTTTTGTGTATCCGTCACTATCCTCTAACGCTAGTTCTTTCAGCAACGTCTCCGTTACTCCCAATCGGTTTCTTCTCAAGATCCACTGTCTCACCCAAAAACGGCGCTTTTAACGAATGTTAAAGCTTGATAATATTGTTCGCAGTTCTTTTTGTAACATAATTTTTGCAATATTCACCACTTCGAGCATCGCTATCTTCAAAGTCATTATAAAACTGAAACTGTTTGATCAGTTTCAATAGAAACGTGTGAACCAAAACTGATTCAAGTCGGATTCAACTTTTGTTAATCAACTAAAATCGATCAATTAAACTTGACTCGTGAAAACGTCACGAAGATTCCCGAGCCAAGAAGATTCAAAATAATCAAACTCTTTGAGTTAAGTAATGTCTGAATGATTGTGGCATGGTCATATATTTTTTTTCTTTATTTGGGTTTTTTCGCCATGATCTAAAACTCAAAAAATATCAACATATCTGTTCTTATGATAATAAACAATCACTGGTGACAAAACAATCAATTATGATAAAAACAAAAAAACCAAACGGAGACAAATTTCTCAGTGATTCTTTTTTTGTATTAAATTTGCCTAACGAACAAAATTTTAAAAATATAAAAATGTTCTAAAAAATATACAAACTCTTAACGTTAACGTTTCGGGAAGTATTCTCCTCCCGTTTTCAAAACGAACCCAAAAATAAAGTATATTAATTTCTATAAATTAACTAGTTAATTACTTAAATTGACAATTGTCAATGTAAGTATCACTGACATACACAAAAAATATATTTACTTTTTATCTTTTCATAATTTATAGAAATTAATATACTTTATTTTTAGGTTCGTTCTGAAAACGGGAGGAGAATACTTCCCGAAACGTTAACGTTAAAAGTTTGAATATTTTTTAGAACATTTTTATATTTTTAAAATTTTGTTCGTTAGGCAAATTTATTACAAAAAAACTGAGAAATTTGTCTCCGTTTGGTTTTTTGTTCTTACCCAGTGATTCTTTATTTACATAAGAACAGATATGTTGATATTTTTTGAGTTTTAGATCGTGGCGAAAAACCCAAATAAAGAAAAAAAACTCTTTGAGTTAGTTCAGTGATTTCAGTGTTAGTGTACCTAGTTTATTAGAAATCTAAGGATACTGATGAGTAAGACCTTAGTTTTAAGCTTTCTAGTAGCATTATTAAGTTAGATACAATTTATTGATCTTTGGAATCAGATTGTAATGTCCGTGAGTGCCCTAAGAAGTATTTATAATTATAAAGAAAAAAATTGTCTATTTATTTCATCTGTATTGGTTCTCCAGAATATTTTTGACCAGACGAAGCCGAGGGGAACATTAAAACGACGATATTTTCAAAACATAATGATAAATTAAACTTCAAGATAAATTAAAAATTTGCCGATTTTCACCTGTAGTTATTATTGTGCGTCATTTTAAAGCTCTGACACACTTATTGGACTATTTATAAATACAATAAAGTGGAAATTAGACAAGAAAAGCCTTTTAATAATTATTAAACATTTAATACCAAAAAATTTCAAATAACCATTCAAAATAATTTCAAATACTATAATCTTTGCATATTCATTTATCACTCTGAAACACCCTCTTCTCGATTAGTTCACTTATAACTTATCACAATTATTTTTTATTGGCTAAATAAAATGAAGTTATTCGTCAAAAACCAAAAACGCTGACTATTTGTTTACCACTTTGAAGTTGCTCTTTTTATGTCAGGTGCTATATTTTTATAAAATATATTTTCAAATTGGCTTAACAATTGAGTTAATTTAGCTTATGTAAGGAAACATTGCCAATGAACCGATATTAAAAACAAAAAAAGTACTGCTAGATTGAATTAAGCTTTTGTTTCGGAGATGTATATGTGAAGTTATGAACAGGTGATAATACTAATTATATTCAGGTGTATGAGGCACGTGGCGGCAGCTGCTTTTGGTCCACCTGCCCCACCAAAATGCAGCAATCGCATTCGAAATATATTAGCGACTCGACTAAAAAAACCTTCCAACGTCTTTTCGGCCTTAATAAGGCCCATTAAGTCCTTAAAAGAGGTGGGAAAAGATCTAGCTTAACATTAAAGAAAAATCTGTAATATCGGATTATTCAGAAAATAATTTTGTCTGATATAAAGGATTGTCTTAATAAGCAAATGTACCGAAATATAATTAAGGAATTGAGAGGGGGTCACTGAATATTAAAGCAGGAGGATCAATGATTTATCGCAGACCTTGTGAGAATGTACAAGGTCCCGCACGGAGGTCTGGTGTTTTTAAAAAAATTGCCACGCTTATTTTTAAACAAATATCAAAATTCATTGCTTTTATACATTAGTGGTATATTGCCATTAAAGTAAACATAACACAGTCAGGTGCGAAAAATCACATCAGTTAGGTACCGTCCATTTTTGTCGAGGCATTCTTGTAGACGAGTAGCAAAATCGTCCATACTTCTTTCTAGCATAGCACGAGGAATCCTTTCAATTTCGCGCGTTATGGTTTCGGAAAGAGCTTCAAGATTTCGCGGTTTGTCTATGTAAGCTTTGGATTTTAAGTAACCCCATAAAAAGTAGTCACAAGCTGAAAAGTTTGGTGACCGAGGTGGCCATTCCACATTGATGAGATGTGCCATAACACATCTTGTTAGTACCAATGTGTATTGAGGTTAATGCATCGTCATCTTAGTTCTGGCAGAAAATAGTCACGCAACATGGCGAGATAGCGATCTGTGTTAACAGACACTGTTTGTCCGTTTTCACGAAAAAAATACGTTCCAATAATGCAAGTTCGAGATACGGCACACCAAATAGTTACTCTCTCAGAGTGCGGAGGTTGATCATGTAGTTCTCGGGGGTTTTCGGGTGCCCAGTATCCAAAGTTCTGTTTGTTAACCATCCCCGATAAATGAAAATGGGCCTCGTCGCTCATGAACCAAACGATGTTGTCGTCCAGCAATTCCAACATCCTTTCTGCGAACCTATGGCGTGTCACAAAGTCATTTTGTTGCAATTTTTTGCACAGCCATAATTTTATACGGATGGAAATAAAGGTCCAAGTGTAAGATTCTACGAACTCACCTGTCTGATATTCAAAGATCGCGAGCTTGACGTACCGCTGAACGACGAGGGCTGGTTTCCACCGCTTGTCTCACACTTTCAATGCTTTCCGGGGTTCATACTGTTCCATCTCCTCCCCGTGCAGTTCCAGGTCTCAACGATCCCGTTTTTTGAAATTTATTTATCCACTTCATAATGGAATCGCGTTATGGAATGCGACCATGCCGACCAACGTTCAAATAATTTCGAAATCGTTGCTGTGTGAGTATAACAAAACGACCAGTTTCAATAAAAGTGTTGTAAATAAACACGCGATGTGCCACAAACCCCGGCTCCATGACTACTGAGATGGCATACCGGAACGAGTAGATATCAACCATCCTGAAAAGATTCCCGCGACACTGCTGCACGTAACAGTCGTTTCAAAAACACCATGCCTTCCTGCTGGACCCTGTACAATGCCCTATTATTAATATGTTTAATTTAAAAAGTTTAAATCTGAGAAGGAAGGAAGTCTGAACCTTAAATTCAAATAAAACAATAACCAAATTACCTGTATACCTTAAAACATTTTTTTTGTTAAATAACATTCAATGGCATTAACGTGTGAAAATAATCTCGGACAAGTGTCAGTCTCGGAGACTTCTGACAAAGCGAATATTCTCAATCCAATTCCCGGCCACTTTTCCAAGCAATTGTGGTTCTATGTTTGCAATTGTCCGAGTTATATTGGTTTCCAAGGCGCGACATAACCACAAAGAAAATAATCTAAATCTTTAAATCACATGACCTTTGCGGCCAATTAACTCCGCCGTTCTTCAAAAGATTTTTTTCACTAAATCAATTGATGCGTTGGCTGTAAGACATATAGAGCCGTCCTGTTGCACATATCCACCCAATAAATACCATTTAAATAATTATTGATCATCGCTCTGCAATGATCCTCATTAACGAATTGTTAAATTTAGATCTTCATCAGCACTTACAGCAACAGCGATGATCTGTTTCTCTGTTTTGGATAGATTACTGATTGTTGCTTGTCAGCATATTACAGGTACTGATTATCACAGCTGTACATTATCTACGCAACTTTCTTATCTACGTCATCTACATAAAGACATAATCTACAACATCTAAAAAATCCTCATCTACATAATGCGCATGATCCACATGATCAGTAGCTTCCTTGTAGTGTCTCTAGTTGTGTGAACTTTTAGACAGTAATATCATTGCCTAGGGTGTACCACGAGGAGGTAATTCACACGCACACACCCCTGACAGAGGAAGATAAGACCGGAAACAATATTATTTAGAAGTAGAATATACTTACAAATTGAATGTCTAGTTGAATGACACCATGAGGACTATATCTGACACAGTGATATCAACACTCAACGCCTGGTGCTCCCCTTTGTGTAATATTGCTCCTCCGGAACTGGGCAAGTTGAAGGCAGCTAAAGAACAATGAGACAGAATACACGATGCAAATATATAAGAATTGTTAATACATCAGGATCCGAACAAACTGCTAAGGCAAGGGTTGAAATCAAGCCATTCAATCTGGATAGACACAGACTTAGAATATAGTGTAGACATTAATGAAATGTGGACATCTCTCCTTTAAAACAACCCTACCAGAAATATTGACCTTATCAATCTGCGGCATAAGGACATGCTGGGTTTGAATCTCCCTGGAGGCGATTGAACAGGTATAGAACAGCACATGGCTGATATAATAACATGTTGCACAAATGGAAGATGGCGACTTTTCCTGGATGTGACACCGGCTCACATCAAACAATGAACCATCTGGTGAACTCGTGCCCTTTGAGAAGTCTCCCAGGTGCCTACGGGAACTCAATGATACCAAGCCGACGGGACTGAAATGGCACGACGATCTCAACTTAAATAAATTGTCTCTGGTTGGATCTCTGTGTGTATGTGCGGTATATATTATATGATATTTTTACCTTATGTGTACTTTGTGATATATTTATATATACTTGGTTAATGTTTGTCTTTATCTATTTTTCTTCTTTAATTTTGCTTATATCCAAATCCAAATTTTAATGTAAAGTTATTGCTAGATTTATTTTATTGAATGAATGCCATCATGTAGTTTCTCATACTATATATATATATATATATATATATATATATATATATATATATATATATATATATATATATATATATATATATATATATATATATATATATATATATATATATATATATATATATATATATATATATATATATATATATATATATATATATATATATATATATATATATAGTATTACATCTAATATTTTCATGGATGGTAGATAATGTTTGTAGGTAATGTTTGTAGATAATGTTTGTTCCAGGTGTAGATCCGTTGATTCTATGAAGAGTCACGACGTTTCGCCAAAATCTCATTTGGTATTTTCAAATGTTGTCCGCTTCGACTAAAGAGTCCAACTGATGTGCACGCAGCTTATATCGAGGTAGTTCGGGACTATTTGCGGCGCTCGGCAGCGCTGTCGGTCGTACGTTTATTGATTTTTCTACCTCACAGCCACGTTGCCGCGTTTCTTCTTTTATCAGAAGGGATTTCCATACTTTTGGAATGTTGCGAACGTCGTTTGCACCGACGTAGCTCATCCCTTTCGTCTATTTTAAGGGCTTCTCTGATTGTTCGGACCTTGTAGTTTTCAATATTCGCTATATCTTTTGCTCCTTCAAATTGATTTTATGTCATGTTTGTAGATGGTGCTGGAACAGAGCGGAAGTGGTTTGTTTGTTTTTTAAATTGTTTTTATGTTCTTGTATTCTGACCGACATTCGTCTGTTTGTTTGTCCCATGTATGTTCTGTTGCAGTCGGAACAAGATATACTATACACCCCATGATTTTCCAGTCTAAGTTTGTCCTTGGGATTCTGTAGAATGTTTGCAACAGTTTTGTGTGGCTTGTAGACGGTTCTGATCTTATGTTTCCTTAGTAGTCTACCTATCCTAACTGTGATTCCTTTTACGTATGGTAGCAGCACCTTTGGTGTATTTGGTTTATGATCCTCTGTTATTCTTCGTGTTTGGTTTTCCTGACGGCTAATTGCCTTCCTGATACAATTTTCTGAATATCCATTTTGTCTTAAGGCTGTGGACATTTTTGGTAGTTCTTCGCTTCGTGTATCTTGTAGTGTCGGTTGAAAGAATCTGGAAATCAGGGTGTACGCTACTGCTTGGATGTGAGAAGAATGATGATGAGATTTAGCGTTGAGGTGTGGATCGGTGTGAGTTGGTTTTCTATACACTGTGTATTCGAGGGTTCCAGAAAGTTTCCTTGTTATAAGGAGATCCAAAAAAGGCAGTTTTCTATCCTGTTCGACTTCCAGAGTGAACTGTATTCTGGGGTGGATTCCGTTTAACTGGGTTAGGAAGTTGTTTAGAAGTTCGTTTCCGTGAGGCCATATTATAAAGCTATATATATATATATATATATATATATATATATATATATATATATATATATATATATATATATATATATATATATATATATATATATAGTCTGCCTGTATGTTGAACTGTAGAAGTTTATAATGTTTAACAAAATTCAGTCGCCCACCGACTGTGAAATACGATCTGTAATTCGATTCTTGACTGCAAGAAACTTGGTAGCATCGAAATTTCAGATTTGTGAGGTTTACGGTGATAATGCTATGAATGACAGCACAGTTCCAAAATAGGCGAGAATTTGCGTGAGTGAGAAACCCCTTTTAGATTGGAAGAACTGGATCATCCATCTAATAGTCCAGACCTTACACCCACAGATTTTCACTTCTTTCGGTACTTAAAGGAGTTCCTTGGTGGTCAACAGTTCAACGGCGATGAAGAAGTTAAAACGGCGGTCATGTATTGGGCTTCTTCACAGACGGCAGATTTCCTTGACGTCGAAATTCAGAAACTTGTTGAGCGATATGACAAATGTTTCAACAAAAATGAAAATTATGTAGAAAAGTCGATAAAAGTGTGCAGAATATGGAAAAAATATAATAATAATAAATAATTTAATAATAATAAATAATTTAATAATAATAAATAATTTAATAATAATAAATAAATGTGAAAAAAATAAATATATTTTAGTGATACAGTATTTTTTCTTTCTAAAAAACGGTCCTATTTAAAAAAATATACTTCATATATATACTAAGTGACAGAGAAAAAGAAACAGTCAGTAAAAGTTTTTGTATTTTAATTATACTTTGTATACTTGTTTCTAGTGACCTTAGAAATTAATTATCAAAATGTCAGCCATAGCAACGAAGCACTTCGTATAAAAATGTTTTTAGCACCGTCACTTTTTCTTTAAAGATACATCATTTGAGTAACTTTTACGATTTGACAGTGATTTGTTTTACTGCAATTTAAATTCCTTAAAAAAATTATCACGCCTAGAGTGCGAAGACGTGCAAATTTTCGCTAGTTGACACAATTTGAGAGGGGCCGTATTATAGGTCTAAGAAAGACCGGATTATCTTTTCGGGAAATTGAAAGAAGAATGAATAGGACTGGTCGCACAGTAGTAAGAACTTGGCGAGCGTGGACCGAAGAAGGTTGACAACAACGAGTTAGAAGCACAGAACTCCATCCAGCTACGACAGAACTCCAAGAGCACCGTCTTCGGCTTTTGGACACAAGAGGCTGTTTTTCAACTTCAAGGTCGATTGCTAACCAGTGGTACGAATAGCATAGAAGGTTAATTGAAATGCGTGCAATCTACCGCACAAACAGATCTTTTGGGCTCGTTTCTTACAGACCATACCTAGCTTCACCTTCAACGTCGGAACATTGACGTCAACGGCTGGAATGGTGTAGAGAAAGACATCAGTAGGGTGCGGATTGGAATCGTGTTGTTTTTAATGACGTATCCCGTTTCTATATAGGTGGTCCTGACGGCCGTGCTCGTATAAGAAGATATCGCGGGGAATGACGAAATCCGGAGTTCTTCATGGAGAGGCACGTACATCTCACAGTGGGCGTTATGGTTTGTAGTGCAATCGCAAATGAAAGTAGGTTACCTCTAGTTTTTGTCCGACGTAGTGTGACGGCTCAGCGGTATGTCGAAGAAATGTTAGACCCCCATTTATTACCCTACCTTCAAACACTTCGAAATCCACTTTTCAAGCAGGATAATGCACTCTCACAAGTTGCACGAGTTACTTTATGTAATTTTGAGGGAGCTTAAATCAGTTTATTGCCTTGGCCACCGAGGTCCCCTGATCTTTCCGCAATAGAGTATGTGTGGGATATGATAGGTCGAAGATTGTTCATATTGCCACACCATCCACAGACGTTGGAGACACTACGGGGTAAAATTCAAGTGGCATGGGACACTATACTTCAAGAGGAAATTGACCACCTAACTAGATCAATATCTAGGCGCCTCCATGAATGTATAGAAAGTGGAGGTCGATCCACCCATTACTGATTGTAGCTTCCTAACTCGTAGTAATTAAATTTTATCATTATTTCTTATTGTTCCTTTTTCTATGTCACTGTAAATAATCGTAAATAATCGTTGGCGTGAATGGATGGCTTGAGGGATCAAAAAAGAAATTTTTGCAAAGATCTCGAAGATGGTCGTCAAATATTCGATATATTTGTTCATTTGGATAAATCGGCTACAAAATTTGTTAACAATCACAAAAGGCGTTCTTATTTCTAACTTAATAAGCAAATCTCTATCAGATGTCAAGTATTGTCATACTCGTACCAACTTAAAAACAAATGGTTATATCTATACGTAAAGCAAGTTAATTTTCAAGATCTTATCTTGATCGTATTGATATACGATACACGGGCGTAGTCAAGGGGGGCGGGGGGTTTGGGTGTTCAAACCCCCGACCCCGAAATAAGCCAAATATTACCTAATATTATACCGAAAAAATACGAGGAATGAAGAGAGTTAAATTATTACATTTGAATTGAATATATATCCGAACTAGTGGACGTTGCGCACAGTAACGCCATCTCTTGTCGAGTAGTCGAACTATTTTGTATCGTATGGAAACTTTGCGTTGTTTCTCGATTATTCGCCACGCCCCTCGGTCGGAATGAGCGGAGCTTTGTGGAAGTTTGTGGTAGTTTCTAGATGGCTACTACTGGACTGCTATATAAGCGGCGCGTGACCGCGCTTACGGCAGTATTGTTCCATGCGAACTCAAAGCGAATATAAGTGAAAAGTGGTGAACGAATAGTGAAGAGAATTAAGTGTACCGTGAAAGTGAGTAATTTTAGTGCAGTGTTATTCGGTGACCTTGTTAAGGATAGATACGTGAATCATTATTACTGTCGAAAAATGGAGGGGAAAAAAAGGAAGGTTGATAAACTTAAACGTATGGATTACTGGAAAAAGTGGTGTAGTCAAGGGGTCTCTAATAAAGAAACAAATTTGGATTTAGCTATCAAAGCTTCAGCTACAGTGCATGCTGATAAGAAGACTGTGATGACAAGCGAGCCCTCGACCTCGACCTCGACCTCAATCACAATACCGAATGTCGAAATCGATGCCATGTCGCTGGCGCCCTGTTCGATACCCTTCAACTGCCGAATCTACATCTAGTCTGCAACAGGC
The DNA here is from genome assembly GCA_031761425.1 of Cosmopolites sordidus. Classification (NCBI taxonomy): domain Eukaryota; kingdom Metazoa; phylum Arthropoda; class Insecta; order Coleoptera; family Curculionidae; genus Cosmopolites; species Cosmopolites sordidus. The sequence continues at coordinate 480,198 of JARFXV010000647.1, read as the reverse complement.
CAGCTTGCCTGTTACCTCATCTTTTACAACTGTAGCTAAGTTGGATGTTGGTTTTTACGCGAATCAAGAAAAAATCATGGATGAATATTTTCAAAGTCCAAATTTTAAAAACGCCATGGAACCCATCCAGAGATTATGTTTCCTATTTCCACAAAACGAAACTTGCACTTTCAATTGAAATAGTTGGAGAGATTCCCCTGGTTGTCATATTCGGAATATAAAAGTGGAGCATACTACAGAGTTTGCGTGGTAATGGGACGTTCGCTTGATGAAGGTAAAGGCGGTCATCAAAGGATCGGCCAGTTGGTAACCGAACCTTTTTGTAAGTGGAAAAATGCCCTAGAAATATTTGAAGCTCATGCGAAATCGGGATACCACAAGCGAAATTCAGAACTGGCAGATAACTTTCTAAAGTAATGTCCTCGCAGGCTTTTTCGGTCACTGAACAGCTGTCTTCCGAAAGAAAGAGACAACAAGAGGAGAAGCGAAAGAAACTAAGCCCTATCGTAAAAGCAATACTTTTTTGCCGCAAACAAGGCATCTCCTTGAGAGGTAAAATCGATTCGGGGCGCATACAAATTACACCAGAATCACCAGAACCTGAACAACCACTACAGAATGATGGTAATTTTAGAGCCCTGTTACGGTTTGCGGTGAGTCTGGAGATAAAGATCTGGCTGAGCATTTGAATACTTCACAGAAGAATGCCCTGTACACAAGCCCTCAGATCCAAAACGAAATAATTGACATTTGTAGTGAATTAATTCAACATAAAATAATTGAAGAAGTAAAGAAAGTCAAACTATTTGCGATTCTGGCTGATGAAACCACCGACATCGGACGTGTAGAACAAGTCTCATTATGTCTTCGATATGTTGATTTTACAGATAATAAACACCATATACTTAAAGAGATGTTCCTTGAGTACATTCCAACGGTCGATGTTTCAGGATCCGGTCTCGCAAATGAAAAATCATGGACTTGAATGTTCTCATGTGGTTGGTTACTCTGAAAAATCATGGACTTGAATGTTCTCTTGTGGTTGGTCAAGGTTACGATGGGGCTGTAGCTATGAGTGGGTATTTGCACGGTGCCCAAGCTTATGTTCGCCAAGAATGTCCTCTTGCTCTTTATGTACACTGTAGTGCACACTCTCTCAACCTTGCTATTGCTGATTCATGTTCATTAGCAAATGTCCGAAATTGCATTGGGATTGTGCAGTCTGATGGTTCCTACTTTCGACATTCTGCTCAACGCACTGCTTTGTTGAAAGAAAAAATTCAAGAGCTACTACCCGTCGGTAACCAAAAAAGCTTGCTCTCAATGGTCCACAAACATGAAGCTATTATAAGATTCAGGGAAATTTATTCAGCGATTGTGAATGCTCTCGAAGAACTCCAATTTAATCACAATAAGGAAACATCGCAACAAGCCTCCCAATTGCTAAGTACGTTTCGATCTTCGGATTTTGTGATGTGTTTAGTGATTCTTCAAAAAGTTATGAGCTATACATTGTCGCTATCAAAACAATTACAGACAATTGACATCGATCTTATCACGGCATTCAAACATGTAGATGATGTTATTAATGTCTTACAACTCCTGAGAAACAACACTGACGTCGAATATCTTCATCTCTATGAAGACGCAAATGTTTTACTGGAAGAAAATGGTGGTATATTGCAAATGCCACGCGTCGTCGGAAGACAATTAAATAGACCGAACATTCCTGCATTGGATGTATGCACGTATTACAAAATTAATTTGTTCATTCCATTTCTTGATCATACAATTCAACAATTGGTTGAAAAGTTTACCAAACATCGTAAAGTAGTATCAGCATTATCTGGTGTGCTTCCTTCAAATTTTACTTCCAGTTCTGAAATTGAAGAAGCAATTTCCATGTACTCGTCACTGCTTCCCGAAAGCAACATATCAGTGGTTAAAGCAGAACTTGACGTATGGAAAACAGTGATGACAAGTATCTCGCCTACCCCGAAATCTAGTTTGGAATGCCTAGATATGTGCGATAAATAATTTTATCCCCCCCCCAAACTAAATCCTGGCTACCCCCGTGATATGATATATTTTAAAAAATAATAATTGATTTTTTATTGTTTTTTTAACTTAAAAAAATTATATTATTATGATTGTTGGTGTTAAAATAAAATTATATTTTATTCATTTAAGTCTGTTATCATAAATAACACTTTTACTTATCGAAAGTGAACAAATCGCAACACGAAGTGGTCCATGCTTTTTTTCGCCAGAAGGAATGTTCATAACAATGCACTCGTCAAAAGAACACCCAGCGCATATCAATAAGAAATAGGAATAAAATTCTTAATTAAGACCAATGCCAGCAAGACTGTTTAATATGAGGCAGCTCCCTCTGGAAAATCCCGAGTAAATCGTTAAAAATACAGGGTGAGAATTTTTAATTTTCATTAAAAGCGACGATTAGGATCTCTATTGTTTTCGGATGCAGGATGCAGGTTTGTTGCGACCGTATAAATATCTATGGACGTTTCCGTTTTAAGAGGAACTGTGCCGATAAGTGAGAGGGTTTTGAGAGAGGCAGGGTGAATTTTAAATCACTTATTTATATAGAATGCCTTTCAAATATAAGAGTGTAATATATTCAGTTATCAGGAAGTGCTTTAATAATAATGATAATAATAATAAAAAAGTTTTGACTACGTCCCGTACTTCATTTAAAAACCAGCTTAACTGGGAAAAAAGATAAAAAGAAGGATATAAATAAAAAAGCAATAGAGACAGGTCAAAATATAACAACTGAAGAAATTCTAATCAGAAGGGGTATTTTTCAAGGGGATTCACTCAGTTCTCTTTGGTTCTGTATCGCTATGAACCCACTCTGAAACCGACAGAACTTGATCAAATATGCTTTTGGTTTCAAAAACAATGGTGAACTTATGCGGCTAAATCATTTACACTAATCGACGATCTAAAATTATTTGCCTCTTTGAACAGTCACCTGCAATAAATGTTAAAAAATAGTGAAATAATTGCAATTCAATCGAATACACATTGCATTTGTACTGGAGAAGTGCCGCATATTAAACATCAATAGAGGAAAACTGCTGGATAATTGTTTTGAGACACAGAATGGAGAAAAGATCGAGGCAATGAGTGCAATCTGGGTATAAAGCAAGCACGCCGAATTGATCACGGTTTAATGAAAGAAAAGCTTACCTGTCAATTTATTAAAAGAGTGAGACAAGTTTCGAGAACAAACTTAAATAGCAGAAACATGTCTAAGACTATCAACACCTATGCATGTTCAGTGCTAAACTACTAGTTCGGGATAGTTAACTGGAGCAAAACCGACGAACAAAATTTGCAACGCAAGATCAGGTCATTGCTTACAAAATCACAAAAACACGACACTAGAAGTGCAGTGGAACATTTAAAATTGCCGCGACAATAATGCGGTAGGAGATTAGTCGATATTAGTAACAAACTGTACCAAAAAATAGGAAATCTGAGGAAATATTTCTTGAAGCAGGCGGAAACGTCTATGCTACATGAAGCCGTATACCAGGCTGGTGGATCAACACCACTGCGACTAAACGAAGATCAAGTCTAAATCTACGCAATAACAACACTTGAGAAATTACAATCATGGAGATACAATCTGCTTGGATCATTTGAATGAGATTACCCAGGAACAAGTTCATATATCAGCGTCGAACTACTAGCTGACTGTTGGACAGATGTTTTTTTCGGAGACAGAGGGTTTCCTATTGGCAATACAAGACCAAGTTGTACCTACCAGAAAATACCTCAAGTACATAGTTTGGGACGGAAGTGTGGTGGATGATCGATGTAGATATGGGAGCCGTGTCTCTGAGACAATCCAGCTTATAACAGGGGCTGTGAAGCATTTACAGCGACAGAATCTAAATAAAAGCACGACGCAGTGGCGAAGATTATTCATCAATAATTGGCAAAAAACTACAGCTAAAGGAATCAGAAAAAGTCCCATACAACAATTACAATCCGCAACCAGTTCTGGAGAAGAACAGTGACAGAATGTATTGCGACCGAATAGTGCTTACCGAGCAGAAATTAAATAACAACAGGCACAATATTGTTGTGATTGATAAAATTTCAAGAAAAACAGCGTTTATAGATATAGCTATCCTAAACAACAATAATTTAATTGCAAAACATATTGAAAAATTCTGAAGTACAAAGAGCTTCAAGAACAGGTGAAAAAACAATGGAATATGAAGTGCATGGAAACAATATCTATCATATTGTCATCAATTGGAATCATCTCAAAGAGCCTGATAGAGAATATTAAAACAACGAGTCTTAACGATCACCTTTTTAGACTTATGCAGAAAACGGTATTGATTGAAACAGCTCGAACAAAAGTTGTTGAATAACAATAGGAAACCAAAGAACTCCATCGTCACTACGACAACCGTGTGGCAAAAAAAAACATGGAAAGGACCTCGACAGAGCTTAATCCTTCTGATAGTTAAGATATGTGGGATAAGTCAATATCCCCCTTAAGGGAGTGCGAATGCCTTTAGGCTAAATCATAGCACTAAATCTAATAGCTAAATTAATATATCAATAATAACCAGGCTATCCAATAAGTCATAGAAAGACACATTGAATACACTATATCACTCTGCTTGGCTTTTATTGACTGTGTATTACATTGCTTAACCAAAGTGTAGACATAGCCTATGTAAACTTATTGCGGTCCATGTATTGTGAAGCTACAACTGTAATTCACGTTAATGGTCTTGAAAATAAAATCAATGCAGAACGGGGTGTAGAGCAGAGTGACTTAATATCCTCAGCTTGCTTCGAAAAGATGTTCCATAAACTAGATTTGAAACAAAATAGAATTAAAATCAATGTTGCCTACTTTAACCATCTTATATTCGCAGATGATTAATGTCTGAATGATTGTGGCGTGTTCATATATTTTTTCTCCTTTATTTGGGTTTTTCGCCACTGTCTAAAACTCAAAACATATCAAAAATACGTGTTCTTATTTAAAGAAAGAATCACTGGGTAAAAACAAAAAACCAAACGGAGACAAATTTCTCAGTGATTCTTTTTTGTAATAAATTTGCCTAACGAACAAAATTTTAAAGATATAAAAATGTTATAAAAAAATTTACAAACTTTTAACGTTAACGTTTCGGAGGGTAATCTGCCCCCGTTTTCAAAACTGAACCAAAAAATAAATTATATTAATTTGTAATATATAAAGTAACGAGTGAAAGTAAATATATTTTTTTTATATGTCAACGATACTTACATTGACAACAATTTTTTTGTATGTCAACGATACTTACATTGACAACAATGGATTTTCATGACAGTGACATACTACCAAAAAATATATATATAGGTAATGTTTACTGTGTGATTGTTTATTGTACTGATTGTGTATTCAAATATTTAAATGTTTTTAATTGGATTCTTTAGAATCGGGAACCATATTGAATTTAAATCTACCGAAGGCATAGCAATACAGTTATTTCTATTTAAATTAATTATAGCGGTTTCTTTTAATCTTCTGTATTTTGTTACCGATTCTTTTAATACCGTTTTGGAATTATTCCAATTGATTTTATGACCCGATTCCCATGCGTGTTGACAAATTCTAAATTTATTAAAATCGCCCTTTCTAAGAAGGTTTTTATGCTCTTTTACTCTAACATCTAACGGTCTAGATGTCTCAACTATATAGAATTTGCCACATTCGCAGGGAATTTTATAAACCACATTTTTGGTATTTTGTTGTATATTGTTTGGTTTAGTCTTTGTTAATAGAGATCTAAGAGTATTTTCTGTTTTAAATGTCGTTCTTATGTTGTATTTATTTCCTAGTCTTTTAATTGTGTCAGAAATACCGCGGATATAAGGGATTGTGAGGTTGATTGTTTGAGAGTTATTATTATAGTTATTAATAACTTGTCTGTTTTGTCTAGATTGACAACAATACTTACATTGACAACAATACAAAATTACATTGACATATAAAAAAATATATTTACTTTCACTCGTTACTTTATATATTACAAATTAATATAATTTATTTTTTAGTTCAGTTTTAAAAACGGGGGGAGATTACCCTCCGAAACGTTAACGTTAAAAGTTTGTAAATTTTTTTATAACATTTTTATATCTTTAAAATTTTGTTCGTTAGGCAAATTTATTACAAAAAAGAATCACTGAGAAATTTGTCTCCGTTTGGTTTTTTGTTTTTACCCAGTGATTCTTTCTTTAAATAAGAACAGGTATTTTTGATATTTTTTGAGTTTTAGACAGTGGCGAAAAACCTAAATAAAGGAGAAAAAATATTCGCCGATGATATTGTTCTCCTTTTACAAGACCTATATAGACATATAGAATCTTAGAAGTGAGCGGTTTTTTAATTCTTGAATAAAACACAGAATTTGCGTTAATTTCATTAAACTTTTTATTAATAATTGAAGGATAGTGTGACATTTAAACACATTTGATATGACATTTAAACACGAAAGACAATATCTGCCAAATGACCACCTCTTCCAGATCCATAGATGTCCACTTCTTTGTTAAAATGACTCAAATAATTTTATCCTTTAGTTCAGAAATTGATTGTGGATTGTTCCTATATACCTGGCTTTTCACATAACTCCAAAGAAAATAGTCCAACGGTATCAAATCACACGAGGCAGCAGAAACAGGTTTAGCGCGATCCTGTTGAAATCAGAAATCCTTCAGATCAATATTATTCAACTGAACTGACAAAAATCCAGTTGTCATCTCACGATGTCGAACATCATTCATAGTTTTAGCTTTACAATTACACCTCCTTTTTTTCGCGTTTCGCGCCCTTTATCCACCCGAGATATTTTCTAAAATAATCCCGAAACTTCACTGCAGGTAGATGGGATAAGGTTTCCGTAGCAACTTGCCACTTAAAAAACCCTTATCTTCTCTTCCTTGGTGTTTCCGCATCTTGACCGCTGGACGGGCTTGGCCAAGCGCTTTGCACCACTACCCTCTGGGGGACCAGAGGGGGTGTATCTTAAGATATTATTTGATTTATCTCATTTACTGATTACACTGAAGGTGTTTCAGCTTTATGGTATGGTACTTACCTCTTTTTACTGAAGAGAAGGCACTTCCTGAAAGAGAAAACACTTTAACTTCACTTCACCAACTTCTTTTTCATTTTTCATACGTGGGACAGGCGGTCCCATTCCCACGGTGGAAGATCCCACGTTGGACAACAGTCAACTTAGTCCTCTAAAAGTTGGAGTTTCGGTCTTCTGTGCCTTCTGCCACCCAAAGCTGGTGGCAGAAGGCACAGAAGGACTGGTCAGTATTCTTCAAGAAGGCTTTCTCTGCCTTTTTTTGCATGCACTACATCATCTCTCTTTGTATTCGTACATTAGAGATGTATCAAGGGGCATAATTACACATCCTGACCATAATGTACACCATATAGTGACTCGTTTAGGATTCTCATGTATGTCATTTTCTTCACTCCAAATGCGGTAATTTTGTTTATTAATGAATTTAATTTAATTTTATTATTGAAGGAATTGTATTAATGGATCAAATGATAATTTTTCAAACAGCTGATTTTTCTCAAAAAAATTATTATAATAAAATTATGAAGTGGTAAATGGACGTTTTGAATGATCTTTGATTGATCGTCTTTCTTAAAATATGCCATATTGTGGATTTACTGAGGCCAAGTTGTTGTGGACGTCGACTAATGGAAATTTCTGGGTCTTTATCAACACTTTCACGTACCAAAATAATATGTTCTTGTAAACGATGTTGTCTTCCACCGAACCAATTTCTTAAAATTTTTAATCAATTCGATTGATAATGCTTTCAGATGGATGATTATGCAAACCATAAATATCACGTAATTTTTTAAAAACATTTTTTTGAACACCCATTTTAGACCTAGGCAAATTAATCCATCAGCAAATTCACGCCATCTCTGTTTTATTCAAGAATTAATATAACCGCTCAATTTAAAAGATCCGTTATATAGAACACCTCCGTGGAGCATGGGTAAATTTTTTGAAGAGCCAACTTTTCTAAAGCGAAGAATATGCGGTCCCAGCAAGATTCTGCCACACCACACACCTCATATGAAACAATCAATATTTGGAAGAACATTTTCTCTAGTCGTTTAATTTCAATCAATCAAATTGAAAATTTCAAATCTCAAAAAGAGAGATTTATTGTAACCGCCTAGAATTCCGGATTTAACGGCACCGGACATGAGTTTAACGACAACATTCATACTGAAATTGCTGTATTTACACCAGATATGTTGTAAAAAAAAGTTATAGAAAATATGTTAATGACAAATCACTATCCAAGATTGGAAACAAAGAGTAGGTGAAATAAACTGAAAGCAAGCAGCACAGAACAGAGATCACTGGCAAAAGTTACAAACAGTCTGCTGAAAGTTGGACCACACACTAGAGAAACTGAAGTAACAATGACGGAAAACTCACTTTTCTGAAGACGAACACACAATGCTGATCAAGTGTTGAAGACCTTCTTTACCAACATACCAAATATATTAATTTTTAAACAGATTATTCTTTCAAACAACAGTAAAGTAAGAGTTAGAATAAAAATTACGACATGGGACTGACAATAAAATTTAATTTTAACATAATATAAATGAAAGGAAATTGAAAAGAGTTAACAAAAATGACCCATATCGAGCATCTGACCAACCGTTGCCCTACGGCCTTCCATGGTGTTAATTCCAGAAATTATCTGCTGATCTTTAAACTCCACTAACCTCCACCGAAAAGAAGAGGAAAAACTACTCATAAACACTGGCCTAATCAGATATTCAACACCAGACCCATTGTCGATGGTTCAGTAACGAACTGGACCGCTGTCCGAATGCATATGCATGTGAACAACATATTAATTTATACACTGATTAGCATATTCGTATCCGTTAGAGGTTTTTTTTTTTCGAGCATATGGCGGTGGTTGTAATTATGACACACAGAAAAAACAGCCGAAATCAGCTCGGGGCTTTGTACGGTCATCGGACCTTGCTGATGTCCGACAGGAAGCTCGAAATTAAGGACGATAGGGAAATAGATCATTTAAACTATACATTTTACGAACATTTGATGTTTTATAAAGTATTTATTAAGGAAATTATATTCGCTTTAAACAAAAAAAATTGTTTTATGACCCATTCCTGTTAATTCTTGACTTTAGGTTGCTTTTGATAACTAAAAAGTTTCTACCCCCTATAGTTAAATCAAACACATTTTAAAAATTACTAAACAAAAAAAAAAATAATTGACACAATTTTTGTAACATTGATGAGAATGTTCTTTTTGCGTTTCATTTAGGTAGTTATTAAAACACATTTTCACAGAAATGGGCTAGCACGTCCCATTTTCAAGAAGCTGCTTCTCCTTTATATCATGGCATGATTGCCATTGCCATTATTTTGCCATTATTTGTATTAGTAAGTAATTGCAGTAATTGCCATTATTTGTATCTGACTTTGGATTAATTATTTAGAGGAATTACCACAAGCCCGTAGAGGGAATATTTTCATAATATTCTACGAACCTTTAAGATCAGTTTTATTGTTTTCTATAGTTTAGTTCGTTTCTGTCTCGCTTACAGAATAGTCAAGTATAAAACGGCAAGTTCTAATCGTCGATTTTGCAAAAATCGAGCGGAAGAGTTTTGTTATACAGGGTATCCCATAACTTATCTGCCATAGAGCAACTGTTGATAGTAGAGAGGGGGGGGTTGGGTTTTCAAAAGCCACAAATCCGAATTTGGTAGCTTGAGCTCAGTTCCTAGAGGACGTTTACTACCTACTTTGTGCGGAATTAACCCGCTCATATTTTCGTGGAAGCGAAAACTTCTTTAGCCGCGTTGAGCGGTGGTTTTCAGTCGTGGCAAAACTTATGGGTTCGCGTCACCGACATGCTAGTAACGTGTTGCGCCAAACTGGCGACTCCAATTGTGTTTTAAATGTGTTTTAATGTGTTTTATATTAAAATGTGTTTTAGATAATCATTATTTTAATTGTTTAATTGTACAATCACTGTGCAGTACAAGAGTGAGTTCTTAATATGCTAATATTTTTATTATTTATTAAAAACAAAGCATTTATTTTCAAATATTTCCAATATTCATACCATAATTAAGAATGAAAAGGTTTCAAGTTTTCACTTCTGACAGCAGTCCACATGACCTGCTTACCTTTTTTTTTACCCTATAAAGCTGGGAATATTTTGACTTTTACTTGTGGGGTCATATGAAATCTTTAGTTTACCACGATTAAATCAATACATTATCCCGATTTTGAACCTGATATCTTCAACCGTTTTTAAATTATCTATAGAATAGCGAAAAAAGTGTGGAATATGGAAGTGTATGGAAAGTAAGAGAAAAAACTGAAAAAGAAAACGTAAAATAACTCAATGGGGAGGGGGAAACGATGATGGCCAGAGCAGGAAAGAATATAGAAGATTCCAAATATATATATATATATATATATATATATATATATATATATATATATATATATATATATATATTCCAAATATATATATATATATATATATATATATATATATATATATATATATATATATATATATATAATCAATTCAAAAACTTCTGGTGACACACACAGAGGGGAATGGAAAGATGTATGCTTGGCATTACAAGACGAGACAGAAAGTCCTGTGCATGGATCAGGGAACAAACAAAAGTCTGTGACATCATTGGAAGAGTAAAACAATTGAAATGGAGATGGGCAGGTCATATAGCGAGGCGATGGGACGACAGATGGACGAAGGCAATCCTGGAGTGGATACCGCTTGATCGCAAACGTCCGCGAAGACGACCGAAAGCACGATGGATTGATGACATCGTTAAGTATATTGGACCCGAGTGGCAGAGGAAAGCCCAGGACCGTGAGGGTTGGAAGCATGCTGAAGAGGCCTTCATCCTGCAGTGGATCGATACGGGCTGGTGATGATGATGATGTGATGATATATATATATATATATATATATATATATATATATATATATATATATATATATATATATATATATATATATATATATATATATATATATTCAGATGTGCCCCTGGTTCTTTACCTCTACGTCATCAAAAATATTCATATGAAGCAAGTCGAAAATTCATAGTAAAATAGTAAAATAAGGGTCGATGATCATAATTTAAGCCCTAAGGCTCAAATTACACTTTTTAAGAATCTTAAATATGTTAAGCTAAATTAAGAGGCTTGCATCACACAAATACTCAGATTTAAGTACTCATGTACTATTATATCAAGGTGTTTAGATGATTGAAGTCCTTACATTTAACCATGGGGTTAGTTTAATAATTTGTTTCTTATAACGTGTAAATTCGGCATAAGATCGCATGATGATATTATTGTAGGTTAGATTAATATACTAGGTTAGAATACGGTGTTTATTTACGATATTTAATCAGCTATTATAGATATCAAGGCAATTTTCAACGTTAGTTTTATATTGGCGGTTATTGGTGATTAAAATACAGTTATTTAAAAAAGAAAATATCTCATTTCACAGCTAAGAAACTAATTTAGTCTTGTAAGCTCTAACTGCAATTTGAATTATCTTTGTAATTGATTTCTATTTTGGAGTTAAATGTTTGACAAATACATTGAAAAGTAATTAAGTACATTATTACCTACTATCATGAATGACTTAATAGCTCTTAAAAAACTAATTTTATCAAGAAAAAATAATCCAGAACTCAGAAATAAACAAATTTATAAACGTCAAAGTCATGTTCATCAAGAACGTCAAGAATGTTAAATTCAACCGTTGTCAAATTAAATCTTGTCTTCACAGACCAATTAAATAACTGATTATTCTGTTGCTATCTCTCTTTTAAGACATAATGGTTATATGATGATATCTCTGGACGTAGTTCTTGACTTAGAAGATGCAATTTTATTTTCTATCCTTATTTATAGAATGTAAATGATTTTATTAAGCATGGCTGACATATGTTGTTGATATAGTCATAAGGTGATAACGCAAAGATAAAGAACCAGCGGTACAACTACCCATGTTTTCGCCGACTTCCCGTCGGATGGCGTATATATGTAGTATATGTAGTGTTAGATTTTCTTGGACTACGTCCAATGATACAACAGTAGCTGAGTGTCATCACACACCCAACCGTTGGGTTCCACAATCTCATGTGGAACACACAACAACCTGCGTCTCCGCCTAAATAAACATTTTTGTTGATTACTTGATTGGGAAGGAGCCCCACCCATCCCTTCAACGGGATGACATATGTTTCGTATCTCGATGTACAAACTCTTCAGGGTACCGACATATACCATACCATCAAGAATAGGGAGGCCCTATCCACACCCAATATTGGACGCAGTCCAAGAAAATCTTACTCTACATATATATATATATATATATATATATATATATATATATATATATATATATATATATATATATATATATATATATATATATATATATATATCCCTTAGTTTTCGACAAAACAGTGCGCGCATGAGTCAGCGATTTGGCTGCCGAAAGTAAGTTATAAAAGAAGGTGATCCTGAAAATTTGAGCTCTATACGATGAAATCCGGCCGCTGTGAAATTTTTGAAATTTAAAAAAAAGTCGATTTTTTAGTAATTTTCAGAAATTTATATCTCAGGTCCTATATAAGTTAGAGACTTGATCCAACCGGCATTCTTCTCTACTGACCGTGTGTTTTATATACTGTATACAATAATCAATTGTTGAAACGCATCATTGTTACAAATATCATCTTCAAAAATATTCACTCGCCTAATTCCCTAATATAAACCATCTTAATACGAAAGGAAAACGGAGGCTTTTTCCGTTCAATCGGAAGGAAAATAAAAATGAAAAAAGGCTCGAATATTTCTCAGTCCAATAAATAAGATCTGAACGATTTTCTTTTCAATATTCATCGGCAGTAAATCGGACTTTTTCGAGGCATCGCTATCGGCTACTCAATACGTCCAAATCCTTCGTAAATAAGTTTATTCAGCGAGGTGTGATGTCCGGCACGTCCTACAAAAGCCACCCCATATTGAGCTAAATAAACTTCGAGGGTGAGGGAGGTCGATTTTTCACACCGGAGAGCAATTTGGCTAAAAGCCACTTGAACCGGCAAAGGTCTGGAAGTTGAATTGATTCAGCTCGGACCACATGAATTGAAAAGAGAGATTCCTACGTCCCATTAACGTATTTTTGAAGAAGGTTTATTCTGCTTTGCATTAATTAACATGACAGCTAAAATTTACGAGGGTAGTTTGAAAAGTTTCTAGCCTCAACATCAAGGTGGCATTACTTATCAAAAATATTCTTGTAATATAATTGCTCATACGTTGAAAGATAACCGTATTCTTTTTAGCCATACTAGATACTCAGTTGTTATTTAACAGTCATTTATATCAGTCGATGTTAGTGTTTCTGTAAAGATGGAAAAAATCGAATATCGAGCCGACAATAAATGCTTGCATTTGAAAGACAATACTCCTACGCAAAAAAAAGCTTAGATGGATGTTATTTACAGGGACTCTGCACGATCATTTGCCGCCGTGAAATTTTGGACAACTGAAATTAAACTTGGTCATACCAGCTTGGTTGACTGACATTTGATGACTTGGATGACGAACATTTATTTGTACGATTATTTATTTGTATTGTATGACAATAGACTGTAAACTTTGCTCGAACATTCATTACCTTCTAAGAGTCGGCACCCTAAACTGTTTGTGAAAGCTTTTCACCATCTAGAATAAAACTTTCATTTGTTGTATGGATGGTTTATTTATTATGTTTCGTTCAAATTTTACAGAGCGAACAAACTAGGAACCTTATTTTGCGCCACCCTGTACTTGGAAAACAAGAAGACGACAGGAATGAACATTTCAGTTATGCTCCAGTTACAAGTTGTAAGATTTTTTTCTTTATTCTCTAATTCGGTTGTTTAGAAATTACAAATAGTGACTAGATTAAATTTATCTAAGTAACAATAGTTTTTTATTATGTCAACTAAAACTTATCTTTATCTTAGTCGGTTTGGTAGATACATGTCCAGCGACGTGCACCACAATATACTAATCACTCTTTTCATGAGATTGACACACGCACAGAATAAATTCTGGGCATCCTTCATTGTCACTACACTAAGTCGAACGGTTTCAGTCTCTTCAGCTGCCGATAAGTCCGTTGTTGTCGAGTAACAAGATCACTTCGACATTCTCATGGTTTTCCAGCCTCTTCTGGTATTTATCTGCAAACTCTTCAACAAACAAACTTCAAAACAAACTGCAAACAAACTTCAAAATTTGCTTATAAACTGTGTTTTGACAACACAGAGTGGCGCATGTGGGATTCTTTTCTGGTTGACTGTCACTAGTATATAATTATATTTCCTGTTGGTGAAATTGACATGGGTCGACTTTACCTCATTTAATTTAATGCGCCATTTCTTTGTCAAATTGATGACATTGTTGACAGCTGTTTGGAGTTTGTTTGTAGCTGAATTAATTTTATTTTCAGTAGCGAGTAATGCAGTACCATCGGCAAATGTTACCATCACTACTCCACTGCTTTGCGGAATTATGGCTGGTGTACAGCAAATAAAGGACAGGTCCGAGAATGCTGCCTTGTGGCACTCTAGCACATATCATTTTAAGGTCTAAATATTATTCACCATGCTTGACTCTAAAGTGACTGTCAGTGATGTATGAATGAAGAATTTGGCTCATTTGTTGTGGTAGCTATTTTTCTAACTTGTATTCGAGGTCCTGGTGCCACACTCGATCGAATGCTTGAGCCACATCGAGGAATATCGTTGCACAGATATTTTTCTCTTCTTGTGCTCTCTCCTTTACATCGTGATTCGATGTACTTGATCTATTGTCGAGTGCTTATTGCGTAATCCAAACTGATGCATTGGAATAAGATGCTTCTCCTCTATAATGGATTTGAGGTGTTGTATGGGCTTTTCAACTAACTTGGACATAATCGGTAATAAAGATATTGGGCAGTATGATGTTTTGTCTTCAAGTGGTTTGCCAGGTTTCAGGATCGTTATAACTTCAGCAATCTTCCATTGCACTAACACGTACCTGACCCGTAATACATCGTTGAAAAGATGAGCTAGTTTCATAATACCTTGACGTGAAAACTCCCTGAGCATTTGCACTGTTATTAGGTCAAAACCTGAGGCTTTCTTTGGATTGAGATGTTTGCCAATGGTTGTAACAATCTCTGCTGTGATGATTGGTTTAATTGTTATGCCATGTCTATTGCAAATATGTGGTATTTCTTCCAAGCCAGTCGCTGGATGAGGCTGGAAAGTATTATTTAGATATTCAGCGAATATTTCTTCCTCATCTCGCCGCGCCTTTTTCCTCATCTTGCCGCGCCCAGTTACCATCGCTTTTGCGGATTGGTGGGTTATGGTTGTTTGGTCTGTTCAAAGATTGGGTAGCTTTCCATAACGAGTAGTCAGAGCTTTCGTGATCTGTTAACTTACTTAGGTAGTTCTTAAAGCTTCTTAATGGTTGTGATTTCATCCTTGAGCCGTTTACATAGTTTATTTTTGTCATTTTTGTCACTTTTGTCATCAGGGGATCGAGTTTGCTGCCATGTTTTCCGAACTTTTCTTTTTTCGTGTACCACATCTCGAATTTTCTTGATGTAGTTCAATCCTGGTATTTTTGGCTTTAGTTTGGGTGTATTATTACACGCAGCTTGCTTCAGGTCAACCACTAGTTTTTCAACTTCATAGTCTAGCAGCTCTTTCGTCTTCAGGGTTATATTTAGCTCAATTCTCTTTTCAGGCTCTGTTCGAAATCCATCTCTATGCGTTTCTATGCAACTATGCATCCTCGATAGTTGTGAGATGGAAAGAACTTTTTTACGGCTACGCGACCTTTAAAATTATAAACGAACAAATCCAACAAAGCCTGCTTTTGAAAAATTACTCATCATACCATACTGTTCTAACAAAGTGTAGTAATGTACACTTAGGTAAGTCATTTATATATTCGACACTTGTGTAATAAGAAATTTAGCGAAGGAAATGTTGTTTAATTGAATATCTTAAGCGCTTTAAGACTAAACATAGGCAGTATCCTTGAGCAGAAATCTGCTTTCTAATTATAACCACCAGTTACTTGAAGAATTACAGCAATTTCTCAGAGAAAGATAATTCTCCTGTTATTAGATTTACCGTCGGTCATTTCTGTTTTTGGCTTAGCTTTCATGAAATGGGGATATCCAGCATTCATACCATATCCTTAGTGATCTTCCTATTGGGTGACAGGTATTCGGTTTTTAGGTTTCAGGCCATCTTACTAAACGGTCTGAACGTATTCGTTCTATGTAGTTCCACCAGTTTATCCACCGTGTTCTAATCCATTTAACAATTACGTCTTGTATTCCACATTCCTTTCTTATTGAATGTTGGATATTATATCTCTTAGTGTTACTCTTTTGATATTTGTGAGTGGTTTTGTTTATATTGTTTATTATATCTTTTTCGTTGTTGAGTTATCGGCTCATGTTCCGCCACATATAAATAAATATCTAACATATGTTCTCTATATTCGAAATTTGCTCACTAATGTCACATATTCGTTCTGTCAGACGATATCTCTTAAGTAGCTTGAAATTTTGGCCGTATTGTTGCAATACAGATTTCACAATCATTGAAATACAGATTAATTATAGAAGTCTGTAAAATAAAAACAAAATTTAATGCCGTCTAGACTTAAACGTAATTTAAAGTATAGTGTCTAGCAACACTCTCAGTACCATTAAATTATCAAAAGTACGTAAAGTTTGTAATCTACTCACCTTGATAATATTTTCTTTTCAGTAGCCATTTAACTTGTTTATTTTTGTTGTTTGTTCAATTAAAAAAGTTAGTAAACAAAACCTGGAAGATGTCATCGTCAAAATGATCGTGTTTAAGCTACCCGAACACTTTTTGTTACGTTTGTAGCTAGTATACGGTGAGAAAGTTTCGAAAAGTTTTTTTCGAAAAAGTTTCGCTTTCTTTAACTTGAAAATCAAAGACGTGTATAAACCATGGATTCCAAACAATGTTTGCAAAATATATAGTGAATATTTAAGGCAATGGACGAATGGTAACGGTGAAAAAGTTTCGAAAAGTTTTTTTTCGAAAAAGTTTCGCTTTCTTTAACTTGAAAATCAAAGACTTGTATAAACCATGTATTCCAAACAATGTTTACAAAATATATAGTGAATATTTAAGGCAATGGACAAATGGTAACGGTGAAAAAGTTTCGAAAAGTTTTTTTTCGAAAAAGTTTCGCTTTCTTTAACTTGAAAATCAAAGACGTGTATAAACCATGGATTCCAAACAATGTTTGCAAAATATATAGTGAATATTTAAGGCAATGGACAAATGGTAACGGTGAAAAAGTTTCGAAAAGTTTTTTTTCGAAAAAGTTTCGCTTTCTTTAACTTGAAAATCAAAGACGTGTATAAACCATGGATTCCAAACAATGTTTGCAAAATATATAGTGAATATTTAAGGCAATGGACAAATGGTAACGGTGAAAAAGTTTCGAAAAGTTTTTTTTCGAAAAAGTTTCGCTTTCTTTAACTTGAAAATCAAAGACGTGTATAAACCATGGATTTCAAACAATGTTTGCAAAATATATAGTGAATATTTAAGGCAATGGACAAATGGTATCGGTGAAAAAGTTTCGAAAAGTTTTTTTTCGAAAAAGTTTCGCTTTCTTTAATTTGAAAATCAAAGACGTGTATAAACCATGGATTCCAAACAATGTTTGCAAAATATATAGTGAATATTTAAGGCAATGGACAAATGGTAACGGTGAAAAAGTTTCGAAAAGATTTTTTTCGAAAAAGTTTCGCTTTCTTAACATGAAAATCAAAGACGTGTATAAACCATGGATTCCAAACAATGTTTACAAAATATATAGTGAATATTTAAGGCAATGGACAAATGGTAACGGTGAAAAAGCTTCGAAAAGTTTTTTTTCAAAAAAGTTTCGCTTTCTTTAACTTGAAAATCAAAGACGTGTATAAACCATGTATTCCAAACAATGTTTACAAAATATATAGTGAATTTTTAAGGCAATGGACAAATGGTAACGGTGAAAAAGTTTCGAAAAGTTTTTTTTCGAAAAAGTTTCGCTTTCTTTAACTTGAAAATCAAAGACGTGTATAAACCATGGATTCCAAACAATGTTTGCAAAATATATAGTGAATATTTAAGGCAATGGACAAATGGTAACGGTGAAAAAGTTTCGAAAAGTTTCTTTTCGAAAAAGTTTCGCTTTCTTTAACTTGAAAATCAAAGACGTGTATAAACCATGGATTCCAAGCAATGTTTGCAAAATATATAGTGAATATTTAAGGCAATGGACAAATGGTAACGGTGAAAAAGTTTCGAAAAGTTTTTTTTCGAAAAAGTTTCGCTTTCTTTAACTTAAAAATCAAAGACGTGTATAAACCATGTATTCCAAACAATGTTTACAAAATATATAGTGAATATTTAAGGCAATGGACAAATGGTAACGGTGAAAAAGTTTCGAAAAATTTTTTTTCGAAAAAGTTTCGCTTTCTTTAACTTGAAAATCAAAGACGTGTATAAACCATGTATTCCAAACAATGTTTACAAAATATATAGTGAATATTTAAGGCAATGGACAAATGGTAACGGTGAAAAAGTTTCGAAAAGTTTTTTTTCGAAAAAGTTTCGCTTTCTTTAACTTGAAAATCAAAGACGTGTATAAACCATGGATTCCAAACAATGTTTGCAAAATATATAGTGAATATTTAAGGCAATGGACGAATGGTAACGGTGAAAAAGTTTCGAAAAGTTTTTTTTCGAAAAAGTTTCGCTTTCTTTAACTTGAAAATCAAAGACTTGTATAAACCATGTATTCCAAACAATGTTTACAAAATATATAGTGAATATTTAAGGCAATGGACAAATGGTAACGGTGAAAAAGTTTCGAAAAGTTTTTTTTCGAAAAAGTTTCGCTTTCTTTAACTTGAAAATCAAAGACGTGTATAAACCATGGATTTCAAACAATGTTTGCAAAATATATAGTGAATATTTAAGGCAATGGACAAATGGTATCGGTGAAAAAGTTTCGAAAAGTTTTTTTTCGAAAAAGTTTCGCTTTCTTTAATTTGAAAATCAAAGACGTGTATAAACCATGGATTCCAAACAATGTTTGCAAAATATATAGTGAATATTTAAGGCAATGGACAAATGGTAACGGTGAAAAAGTTTCGAAAAGATTTTTTTCGAAAAAGTTTCGCTTTCTTAACATGAAAATCAAAGACGTGTATAAACCATGGATTCCAAACAATGTTTACAAAATATATAGTGAATATTTAAGGCAATGGACAAATGGTAACGGTGAAAAAGCTTCGAAAAGTTTTTTTTCAAAAAAGTTTCGCTTTCTTTAACTTGAAAATCAAAGACGTGTATAAACCATGTATTCCAAACAATGTTTACAAAATATATAGTGAATTTTTAAGGCAATGGACAAATGGTAACGGTGAAAAAGTTTCGAAAAGTTTTTTTTCGAAAAAGTTTCGCTTTCTTTAACTGAAAATCAAAGACGTGTATAAACCATGGATTCCAAACAATGTTTGCAAAATATATAGTGAATATTTAAGGCAATGGACAAATGGTAACGGTGAAAAAGTTTCGAAAAGTTTCTTTTCGAAAAAGTTTCGCTTTCTTTAACTTGAAAATCAAAGACGTGTATAAACCATGGATTCCAAGCAATGTTTGCAAAATATATAGTGAATATTTAAGGCAATGGACAAATGGTAACGGTGAAAAAGTTTCGAAAAGTTTTTTTTCGAAAAAGTTTCGCTTTCTTTAACTTGAAAATCAAAGACGTGTATAAACCATGTATTCCAAACAATGTTTACAAAATATATAGTGAATATTTAAGGCAATGGACAAATGGTAACGGTGAAAAAGTTTCGAAAAATTTTTTTTCGAAAAAGTTTCGCTTTCTTTAACTTGAAAATCAAAGACGTGTATAAACCATGTATTCCAAACAATGTTTACAAAATATATAGTGAATATTTAAGGCAATGGACAAATGGTAACGGTGAAAAAGTTTTGAAAAGTTTTTTTTCGAAAAAGTTTCGCTTTCTTTAACTTGAAAATCAAAGACGTGTATAAACCATGGATTCCAAACAATGTTTGCAAAATATATAGTGAATATTTAAGGCAATGGACAAATGGTAACGGTGAAAAAGTTTCGAAAAGTTTTTTTTCGAAAAAGTTTCGCTTTCTTTAACTTGAAAATCAAAGACGTGTATAAACCATGGATTTCAAACAATGTTTGCAAAATATATAGTGAATATTTAAGGCAATGGACAAATGGTATCGGTGAAAAAGTTTCGAAAAGTTTTTTTTCGAAAAAGTTTCGCTTTCTTTAATTTGAAAATCAAAGACGTGTATAAACCATGGATTCCAAACAATGTTTGCAAAATATATAGTGAATATTTAAGGCAATGGACAAATGGTAACGGTGAAAAAGTTTCGAAAAGATTTTTTTCGAAAAAGTTTCGCTTTCTTAACATGAAAATCAAAGACGTGTATAAACCATGGATTCCAAACAATGTTTACAAAATATATAGTGAATATTTAAGGCAATGGACAAATGGTAACGGTGAAAAAGCTTCGAAAAGTTTTTTTTCAAAAAAGTTTCGCTTTCTTTAACTTGAAAATCAAAGACGGGTATAAACCATGTATTCCAAACAATGTTTGCAAAATATATAGTGAATATTTAAGGCAATGGACAAATGGTAAGGGTGAAAAAGTTTCGAAAAGTTTTTTTTCGAAAAAGTTTCGCTTTCTTTAACTTGAAAATCAAAGACGTGTATAAACCATGGATTCCAAACAATGTTTGCAAAATATATAGTGAATATTTAAGGCAATGGACAAATGGTAACGGTGAAAAAGTTTCGAAAAGTTTTTTTTCGAAAAAGTTTCGCTTTCTTTAACTTGAAAATCAAAGACGTGTATAAACCATGGATTTCAAACAATGTTTGCAAAATATATAGTGAATATTTAAGGCAATGGACAAATGGTATCGGTGAAAAAGTTTCGAAAAGTTTTTTTTCGAAAAAGTTTCGCTTTCTTTAACTTGAAAATCAAAGACGTGTATAAACCATGGATTCCAAACAATGTTTGCAAAATATATAGTGAATATTTAAGGCAATGGACAAATGGTAAGGGTGAAAAAGTTTCGAAAAGTTTTTTTTCGAAAAAGTTTCGCTTTCTTTAACTTGAAAATCAAAGACGGGTATAAACCATGGATTCCAAACAATGTTTGCAAAATATATAGTGAATATTTAAGGCAATGGACAAATGGTAACGGTGAAAAAGTTTCGAAAAGTTTTTTTTCGAAAAAGTTTCGCTTTCTTTAACTTGAAAATCAAAGACGTGTATAAACCATGGATTTCAAACAATGTTTGCAAAATATATAGTGAATATTTAAGGCAATGGACAAATGGTATCGGTGAAAAAGTTTCGAAAAGTTTTTTTTCGAAAAAGTTTCGCTTTCTTTAACTTGAAAATCAAAGACGTGTATAAACCATGGATTCCAAACAATGTTTGCAAAATATATAGTGAATATTTAAGGCAATGGACAAATGGTAAGGGTGAAAAAGTTTCGAAAAGTTTTTTTTCGAAAAAGTTTCGCTTTCTTTAACTTGAAAATCAAAGACGTGTATAAACCATGGATTCCAAACAATGTTTGCAAAATATATAGTGAATATTTAAGGCAATGGACAAATGGTAACGGTGAAAAAGTTTCGAAAAGTTTTTTTTCGAAAAAGTTTCGCTTTCTTTAACTTGAAAATCAAAGACGTGTATAAACCATGGATTTCAAACCATGTTTGCAAAATATATAGTGAATATTTAAGGCAATGGACAAATGGTCTCGGTGAAAAAGTTTCGAAAAGTTTTTTTTCGAAAAAGTTTCGCTTTCTTTAACTTGAAAATCAAAGACTTGTATAAACCATGTATTCCAAACAATGTTTACAAAATATATAGTGAATATTTAAGGCAATGGACAAATGGTAACGGTGAAAAAGTTTCGAAAAGTTTTTTTTCGAAAAAGTTTCGCTTTCTTTAACTTGAAAATCAAAGACGTGTATAAACCATGGATTCCAAACAATGTTTGCAAAATATATAGTGAATATTTAAGGCAATGGACAAATGGTAAGGGTGAAAAAGTTTCGAAAAGTTTTTTTTCGAAAAAGTTTCGCTTTCTTTAACTTGAAAATCAAAGACGTGTATAAACCATGGATTCCAAACAATGTTTGCAAAATATATAGTGAATATTTAAGGCAATGGACAAATGGTAACGGTGAAAAAGTTTCGAAAAGTTTTTTTTCGAAAAAGTTTCGCTTTCTTTAACTTGAAAATCAAAGACGTGTATAAACCATGGATTCCAAACAATGTTTGCAAAATATATAGTGAATATTTAAGGCAATGGACAAATGGTATCGGTGAAAAAGTTTCGAAAAGTTTTTTTTCGAAAAAGTTTCGCTTTCTTTAATTTGAAAATCAAAGACGTGTATAAACCATGGATTCCAAACAATGTTTGCAAAATATATAGTGAATATTTAAGGCAATGGACAAATGGTAACGGTGAAAAAGTTTCGAAAAGATTTTTTTCGAAAAAGTTTCGCTTTCTTAACATGAAAATCAAAGACGTGTATAAACCATGGATTCCAAACAATGTTTACAAAATATATAGTGAATATTTAAGGCAATGGACAAATGGTAACGGTGAAAAAGCTTCGAAAAGTTTTTTTTCAAAAAAGTTTCGCTTTCTTTAACTTGAAAATCAAAGACGTGTATAAACCATGTATTCCAAACAATGTTTACAAAATATATAGTGAATTTTTAAGGCAATGGACAAATGGTAACGGTGAAAAAGTTTCGAAAAGTTTTTTTTCGAAAAAGTTTCGCTTTCTTTAACTTGAAAATCAAAGACGTGTATAAACCATGGATTCCAAACAATGTTTGCAAAATATATAGTGAATATTTAAGGCAATGGACAAATGGTAACGGTGAAAAAGTTTCGAAAAGTTTCTTTTCGAAAAAGTTTCGCTTTCTTTAACTTGAAAATCAAAGACGTGTATAAACCATGGATTCCAAACAATGTTTGCAAAATATATAGTGAATATTTAAGGCAATGGACAAATGGTAACGGTGAAAAAGTTTCGAAAAGTTTTTTTTCGAAAAAGTTTCGCTTTCTTTAACTTGAAAATCAAAGACGTGTATAAACCATGGATTTCAAACAATGTTTGCAAAATATATAGTGAATATTTAAGGCAATGGACAAATGGTATCGGTGAAAAAGTTTCGAAAAGTTTTTTTTCGAAAAAGTTTCGCTTTCTTTAACTTGAAAATCAAAGACGTGTATAAACCATGGATTCCAAACAATGTTTGCAAAATATATAGTGAATATTTAAGGCAATGGACAAATGGTAAGGGTGAAAAAGTTTCGAAAAGTTTTTTTTCGAAAAAGTTTCGCTTTCTTTAACTTGAAAATCAAAGACGTGTATAAACCATGGATTCCAAACAATGTTTGCAAAATATATAGTGAATATTTAAGGCAATGGACAAATGGTAACGGTGAAAAAGTTTCGAAAAGTTTTTTTTCGAAAAAGTTTCGCTTTCTTTAACTTGAAAATCAAAGACGTGTATAAACCATGGATTTCAAACAATGTTTGCAAAATATATAGTGAATATTTAAGGCAATGGACAAATGGTATCGGTGAAAAAGTTTCGAAAAGTTTTTTTTCGAAAAAGTTTCGCTTTCTTTAACTTGAAAATCAAAGACTTGTATAAACCATGTATTCCAAACAATGTTTACAAAATATATAGTGAATATTTAAGGCAATGGACAAATGGTAACGGTGAAAAAGTTTCGAAAAGTTTTTTTTCGAAAAAGTTTCGCTTTCTTTAACTTGAAAATCAAAGACGTGTATAAACCATGGATTCCAAACAATGTTTGCAAAATATATAGTGAATATTTAAGGCAATGGACAAATGGTAAGGGTGAAAAAGTTTCGAAAAGTTTTTTTTCGAAAAAGTTTCGCTTTCTTTAACTTGAAAATCAAAGACGTGTATAAACCATGGATTCCAAACAATGTTTGCAAAATATATAGTGAATATTTAAGGCAATGGACAAATGGTAACGGTGAAAAAGTTTCGAAAAGTTTTTTTTCGAAAAAGTTTCGCTTTCTTTAACTTGAAAATCAAAGACGTGTATAAACCATGGATTTCAAACAATGTTTGCAAAATATATAGTGAATATTTAAGGCAATGGACAAATGGTATCGGTGAAAAAGTTTCGAAAAGTTTTTTTTCGAAAAAGTTTCGCTTTCTTTAATTTGAAAATCAAAGACGTGTATAAACCATGGATTCCAAACAATGTTTGCAAAATATATAGTGAATATTTAAGGCAATGGACAAATGGTATCGGTGAAAAAGTTTCGAAAAGTTTTTTTTCGAAAAAGTTTCGCTTTCTTTAATTTGAAAATCAAAGACGTGTATAAACCATGGATTCCAAACAATGTTTGCAAAATATATAGTGAATATTTAAGGCAATGGACAAATGATAACGGTGAAAAAGTTTCGAAAAGATTTTTTTCGAAAAAGTTTCGCTTTCTTAACATGAAAATCAAAGACGTGTATAAACCATGGATTCCAAACAATGTTTACAAAATATATAGTGAATATTTAAGGCAATGGACAAATGGTAACGGTGAAAAAGCTTCGAAAAGTTTATTTTCAAAAAAGTTTCGCTTTCTTTAACTTGAAAATCAAAGACGTGTACAAACCATGTATTCCAAACAATGTTTACAAAATATATAGTGAATTTTTAAGGCAATGGACAAATGGTAACGGTGAAAAAGTTTCGAAAAGTTTTTTTTCGAAAAAGTTTCGCTTTCTTTAACTTGAAAATCAAAGACGTGTATAAACCATGGATTCCAAACAATGTTTGCAAAATATATAGTGAATATTTAAGGCAATGGACAAATGGTAACGGTGAAAAAGTTTCGAAAAGTTTTTTTTCGAAAAAGTTTCGCTTTCTTTAACTTGAAAATCAAAGACGTGTATAAACCATGGATTCCAAACAATGTTTGCAAAATATATAGTGAATATTTAAGGCAATGGACAAATGGTAACGGTGAAAAAGTTTCGAAAAGTTTTTTTTCGAAAAAGTTTCGCTTTCTTTAACTTGAAAATCAAAGACGTGTATAAACCATGGATTCCAAACAATGTTTGCAAAATATATAGTGAATATTTAAGGCAATGGACAAATGGTAACGGTGAAAAAGTTTCGAAAAGTTTCTTTTCGAAAAAGTTTCGCTTTCTTTAACTTGAAAATCAAAGACGTGTATAAACCATGGATTCCAAGCAATGTTTGCAAAATATATAGTGAATATTTAAGGCAATGGACAAATGGTAACGGTGAAAAAGTTTCGAAAAGTTTTTTGTCGAAAAAGTTTCGCTTTCTTTAACTTGAAAATCAAAGACGTGTATAAACCATGGATTCCAAACAATGTTTGCAAAATATATAGTGAATATTTAAGGCAATGGACAAATGGTAACGGTGAAAAAGTTTCGAAAAGTTTTTTTTCGAAAAAGTTTCGCTTTCTTTAACTTGAAAATCAAAGACGTTTATAAACCATGTATTCCAAACAATGTTTACAAAATATATAGTGAATATTTAAGGCAATGGACAAATGGTAACGGTGAAAAAGTTTCGAAAAGTTTTTTTTCGAAAAAGTTTCGCTTTCTTTAACTTGAAAATCAAAGACGTGTATAAACCATGTATTCCAAACAATGTTTACAAAATATATAGTGAATATTTAAGGCAATGGACAAATGGTAACGGTGAAAAAGTTTCGAAAAATTTTTTTTCGAAAAAGTTTCGCTTTCTTTAACTTGAAAATCAAAGACGTGTATAAACCATGTATTCCAAACAATGTTTGCAAAATATATAGTGAATATTTAAGGCAATGGACAAATGGTAACGGTGAAAAAGTTTCGAAAAGTTTTTTTTCGAAAAAGTTTCGCTTTCTTTAACTTGAAAATCAAAGACGTTTATAAACCATGGATTTCAAACAATGTTTACAAAATATATAGTGAATATTTAAGGCAATGGACAAATGGTAACGGTGAAAAAGTTTCGAAAAGTTTTTTTTCGAAAAAGTTTCGCTTTCTTTAACTTGAAAATCAAAGACTTGTATAAACCATGTATTCCAAACAATGTTTACAAAATATATAGTGAATATTTAAGGCAATGGACAAATGGTAACGGTGAAAAAGTTTCGAAAAGTTTTTTTTCGAAAAAGTTTCGCTTTCTTTAACTTGAAAATCAAAGACGTGTATAAACCATGGATTCCAAACAATGTTTGCAAAATATATAGTGAATATTTAAGGCAATGGACAAATGGTAAGGGTGAAAAAGTTTCGAAAAGTTTTTTTTCGAAAAAGTTTCGCTTTCTTTAACTTGAAAATCAAAGACGTGTATAAACCATGGATTCCAAACAATGTTTGCAAAATATATAGTGAATATTTAAGGCAATGGACAAATGGTAACGGTGAAAAAGTTTCGAAAAGTTTTTTTTCGAAAAAGTTTCGCTTTCTTTAACTTGAAAATCAAAGACGTGTATAAACCATGGATTTCAAACAATGTTTGCAAAATATATAGTGAATATTTAAGGCAATGGACAAATGGTATCGGTGAAAAAGTTTCGAAAAGTTTTTTTTCGAAAAAGTTTCGCTTTCTTTAATTTGAAAATCAAAGACGTGTATAAACCATGGATTCCAAACAATGTTTGCAAAATATATAGTGAATATTTAAGGCAATGGACAAATGGTAACGGTGAAAAAGTTTCGAAAAGATTTTTTTCGAAAAAGTTTCGCTTTCTTAACATGAAAATCAAAGACGTGTATAAACCATGGATTCCAAACAATGTTTACAAAATATATAGTGAATATTTAAGGCAATGGACAAATGGTAACGGTGAAAAAGCTTCGAAAAGTTTTTTTTCAAAAAAGTTTCGCTTTCTTTAACTTGAAAATCAAAGACGTGTATAAACCATGTATTCCAAACAATGTTTACAAAATATATAGTGAATTTTTAAGGCAATGGACAAATGGTAACGGTGAAAAAGTTTCGAAAAGTTTTTTTTCGAAAAAGTTTCGCTTTCTTTAACTTGAAAATCAAAGACGTGTATAAACCATGGATTCCAAACAATGTTTGCAAAATATATAGTGAATATTTAAGGCAATGGACAAATGGTAACGGTGAAAAAGTTTCGAAAAGTTTCTTTTCGAAAAAGTTTCGCTTTCTTTAACTTGAAAATCAAAGACGTGTATAAACCATGGATTCCAAGCAATGTTTGCAAAATATATAGTGAATATTTAAGGCAATGGACAAATGGTAACGGTGAAAAAGTTTCGAAAAGTTTTTTTTCGAAAAAGTTTCGCTTTCTTTAACTTGAAAATCAAAGACGTGTATAAACCATGTATTCCAAACAATGTTTACAAAATATATAGTGAATATTTAAGGCAATGGACAAATGGTAACGGTGAAAAAGTTTCGAAAAATTTTTTTTCGAAAAAGTTTCGCTTTCTTTAACTTGAAAATCAAAGACGTGTATAAACCATGTATTCCAAACAATGTTTACAAAATATATAGTGAATATTTAAGGCAATGGACAAATGGTATCGGTGAAAAAGTTTTGAAAAGTTTTTTTTCGAAAAAGTTTCGCTTTCTTTAACTTGAAAATCAAAGACGTGTATAAACCATGGATTCCAAACAATGTTTGCAAAATATATAGTGAATATTTAAGGCAATGGACAAATGGTAACGGTGAAAAAGTTTCGAAAAGTTTTTTTTCGAAAAAGTTTCGCTTTCTTTAACTTGAAAATCAAAGACGTGTATAAACCATGGATTTCAAACAATGTTTGCAAAATATATAGTGAATATTTAAGGCAATGGACAAATGGTATCGGTGAAAAAGTTTCGAAAAGTTTTTTTTCGAAAAAGTTTCGCTTTCTTTAATTTGAAAATCAAAGACGTGTATAAACCATGGATTCCAAACAATGTTTGCAAAATATATAGTGAATATTTAAGGCAATGGACAAATGGTAACGGTGAAAAAGTTTCGAAAAGATTTTTTTCGAAAAAGTTTCGCTTTCTTAACATGAAAATCAAAGACGTGTATAAACCATGGATTCCAAACAATGTTTACAAAATATATAGTGAATATTTAAGGCAATGGACAAATGGTAACGGTGAAAAAGCTTCGAAAAGTTTTTTTTCAAAAAAGTTTCGCTTTCTTTAACTTGAAAATCAAAGACGGGTATAAACCATGTATTCCAAACAATGTTTGCAAAATATATAGTGAATATTTAAGGCAATGGACAAATGGTAAGGGTGAAAAAGTTTCGAAAAGTTTTTTTTCGAAAAAGTTTCGCTTTCTTTAACTTGAAAATCAAAGACGTGTATAAACCATGGATTCCAAACAATGTTTGCAAAATATATAGTGAATATTTAAGGCAATGGACAAATGGTAACGGTGAAAAAGTTTCGAAAAGTTTTTTTTCGAAAAAGTTTCGCTTTCTTTAACTTGAAAATCAAAGACGTGTATAAACCATGGATTCCAAACAATGTTTGCAAAATATATAGTGAATATTTAAGGCAATGGACAAATGGTAACGGTGAAAAAGCTTCGAAAAGTTTATTTTCAAAAAAGTTTCGCTTTCTTTAACTTGAAAATCAAAGACGTGTATAAACCATGGATTCCAAACAATGTTTGCAAAATATATAGTGAATATTTAAGGCAATGGACAAATGGTAACGGTGAAAAAGTTTCGAAAAGTTTTTTTTCGAAAAAGTTTCGCTTTCTTTAACTTGAAAATCAAAGACGTGTATAAACCATGGATTCCAAACAATGTTTGCAAAATATATAGTGAATATTTAAGGCAATGGACAAATGGTAACGGTGAAAAAGTTTCGAAAAGTTTTTTTTCGAAAAAGTTTCGCTTTCTTTAACTTGAAAATCAAAGACGTGTATAAACCATGGATTCCAAACAATGTTTGCAAAATATATAGTGAATATTTAAGGCAATGGACAAATGGTAACGGTGAAAAAGCTTCGAAAAGTTTATTTTCAAAAAAGTTTCGCTTTCTTTAACTTGAAAATCAAAGACGTGTATAAACCATGGATTCCAAACAATGTTTGCAAAATATATAGTGAATATTTAAGGCAATGGACAAATGGTAACGGTGAAAAAGTTTCGAAAAGTTTTTTTTCGAAAAAGTTTCGCTTTCTTTAACTTGAAAATCAAAGACGTGTATAAACCATGGATTCCAAACAATGTTTGCAAAATATATAGTGAATATTTAAGGCAATGGACAAATGGTAACGGTGAAAAAGTTTCGAAAAGTTTTTTTTCGAAAAAGTTTCGCTTTCTTTAACTTGAAAATCAAAGACGTGTATAAACCATGGATTCCAAACAATGTTTGCAAAATATATAGTGAATATTTAAGGCAATGGACAAATGGTAACGGTGAAAAAGTTTCGAAAAGTTTTTTTTCGAAAAAGTTTCGCTTTCTTTAACTTGAAAATCAAAGACGTGTATAAACCATGGATTCCAAACAATGTTTGCAAAATATATAGTGAATATTTAAGGCAATGGACAAATGGTAACGGTGAAAAAGTTTCGAAAAGTTTCTTTTCGAAAAAGTTTCGCTTTCTTTAACTTGAAAATCAAAGACGTGTATAAACCATGGATTCCAAGCAATGTTTGCAAAATATATAGTGAATATTTAAGGCAATGGACAAATGGTAACGGTGAAAAAGTTTCGAAAAGTTTTTTTTCGAAAAAGTTTCGCTTTCTTTAACTTGAAAATCAAAGACGTGTATAAACCATGGATTCCAAACAATGTTTGCAAAATATATAGTGAATATTTAAGGCAATGGACAAATGGTAACGGTGAAAAAGTTTCGAAAAGTTTTTTTTCGAAAAAGTTTCGCTTTCTTTAACTTGAAAATCAAAGACGTGTATAAACCATGTATTCCAAACAATGTTTACAAAATATATAGTGAATATTTAAGGCAATGGACAAATGG
This sequence comes from Cosmopolites sordidus, assembly GCA_031761425.1. NCBI lineage: Eukaryota > Metazoa > Arthropoda > Insecta > Coleoptera > Curculionidae > Cosmopolites > Cosmopolites sordidus. The sequence goes on along the minus strand of JARFXV010000647.1, from coordinate 449,899 downwards.
TAACGGTGAAAAAGTTTCGAAAAGTTTTTTTTCGAAAAAGTTTCGCTTTCTTTAACTTGAAAATCAAAGACGTGTATAAACCATGTATTCCAAACAATGTTTACAAAATATATAGTGAATATTTAAGGCAATAGACAAATGGTAACGGTGAAAAAGTTTCGAAAAGTTTTTTTTCGAAAAAGTTTCGTTTTCTTTAACTTGAAAATGTTTGCAAAATATATAGTGAATATTTAAGGCAATGGACGAATGGTAAAAGAAGTGAATTGAAGTTTGGTGAGGCTATGATTTGGAGGGAACCAAAAAATCACTGCGATGACGTTATGTTGATTTGTTATATTGTTATATTGATTGTTGATGTTATTTTTGTTTAGTCAAGATACATGGTATTAAAGAAAAAAAAATACCTATCCAGATCTGGTATCTACTAAAACCTGTTTCTCATTCAGAAGACGTCCCTGTTCCAACTTTTCGTGGCCTGTCAGATCTTTCCAATACAGAATGAAGTACATCCGAAGAGAGGCAAGCTTGTACTAGAGAAAAAAATGATCATTTTGAAGCTACGTCGTCAAAACCCCTAATTTTTGTTCAAGAGACTTTAAGTAACCTTATGAGAGACCTCAACCTTTCATCAGAAAGATCAGAATTGTTGGCATCCAGACTCAAAGGGAGGAATTTACTTTCTCCAGGTACTAAAATTACATTTCGTGCTTCAAAAAAGAGTTTCTTTCGTTGTTTTTGTTGCTCAGAAAATAATGTTGTTTTTTGTAATGATGTAGGTGGTCTTTTATGAAAAACGGGTTCTTTGAACTACCAGCCAAATGAATGGAGACTTTTTATAGACTATTCCAAGCGGAGTTTAAAATGTGTTTTAGCTACACAATAGCAATAATCATGGTGCGGTTTCCATAGCTCATACCACTAAATTAAAGGAGAGGTATGAAACCATAACTCCACTATTACGTTTCACTATTGGCCTAATTGAAGAGCGTTATTGAGGCTAAACATCCACAATTAGTCAAAAAGAAAATATTCTTTTTTTACGTTCTTGCGCTTACACATGGAGAATTCCATGCCAAATCGGACACTTTGAAACATTTTAATTTTTGATTTTTTCAATTTTTTTACATTTTATTGTACCCATCGAAAAACCCTTCCTAATGAATTTTGAGATTTTTTTAATTACCCGTTCAAAAGATATCGAATTTTCAAAAAAATCGCGCTTTTTCCGGTTTTTTACTCATAACTTCTTTTCGAAAAATGGTCCAAACTCAAACTTTTTTTATTTTAATTTTTGTTTTTTTTATGTATTTACAAGAAAAAATACAAAAAAAATCTTTAAAGTGTTCTAATATGTGATTTTTTAATTTTAAAATTGAAATCTCATTTTTTAAACTATATAAACTCTTCGATTTTCTTGAAAATTTTTGGTGGTAATCTTCTATCCATTCTACAAATTTTAAGTTCTTAAAATTAATTTAAGTTCTTAAAATTACTTTTCTTCATTGTGTAATCTTTTTTTTGTCATTTTGAATTTATTTCTCTGCAATTCTAATATTAACAGGTTTTATAAATAAAGAATTAGTGTTTTAGTTCTTTACAGAGCAATAATAACTATTTGTTTTTGTTAATGACGCCTTTTTTCAAATTAGCTCGACAGAATATCTTTTATGCTATTCAAAAATAGCCACGCATTTTGAATACTTTCTCTCCTGTATGGTGGCCCTGTTGGTTGTTTCTTTGTTGACGATAACCTAGAGGCCAATATTTTCTATGATACAGACAGTCTAATCGTTTATTTTCATCTTAATTGCTAACCTGTATTTTTATTGCTAAGCAAATTGCAATATTATTTAGTTTTAAACGTTAAGTTACTCAATTTGTGTTATTTATTTCGGTAAATCATCAGAAAAATAGATTCAAAATGACAAACAAAAAAAGATTATACAATGAGGAAAAGTAATTTTTAGAATGGTAAACAGCGAAAAATTTTTTTTCAGATTTTCAAAAATCGAAAAAAAATAGTCATTAACATAATCCCACAATCTACTTTGGCTTAAAATTTGTAGAATGGATAGAAGTTTATCACCAAACATTTTCAAGAAAAATAAAGAGTTCATATAGTTTAAAAAAGGAGATTTAAATTTTAAAACTTAAAAATCGCATATTAGAACCCTTTAAAGAATGTTTTGTACTTTTTTCTTGAAAGTACACAAAAAAAACAAAAATTGAAATAAAAAAGTTTGTATTAGAACCATTTTTGAAGATGAAAAAATAATGAGTAAACAACGGAAAAAGGGCGATTTATTTGAAAATTCAATATCTTTTGAACTGGTAATAAAAAAAATCTCAAAATTTACAAGAAAGGATTTTCGATAAGTACTAAAAATGTCAAAAATTAAGAAAATCCAAATTTTTCAGAGTCCGATCTGGCATGGAATGTCCCACATATAGTGCGGTTCAAGATATACCGTTGACCGAATGGCTGCAATAAACTGTTAACAATCCCTATCGTAACGAAATCCGGCAAAATTCCAAAAAAAGAAAATAGGGCCGGACCTAATAAAATAACAGTTCGTTCGTTCGATATTTCGAAATAACTAATTTTAAAAGAAAATATTTATCGTCCGATGGTAAGCAAATTGTTGAAAATGTGTATAATTCTTTATTGAATGCAGTCGCAGCAGAAACGCCTTCATTAACGAAAACGCCGTTGTCTACAGTTAAAGATATTGTGACGAAGCCAATTAAAGCCAAAAAAGTTGGTAGTGATTCTGGTAAAAGCAAATGTAATAAAGCAAAATGTATGCTATGTGTGAAGAGCAAACTGTGCCTGCTTTGCATTCATAGTAACAGCGACTAAGGAAAGATGAACCCAACATTCTTTGCAGCAGAACTAGCCTCCGGAGAATATTATCTCTTTACCGTTTTGCATATCGGACCATTAATTAAAGACAAATATTAATGGAATCACAACGATTGCGACGATGCCGGTTTGACTACTTAAACTTTATAAAAAATACAGATTAGAAAATCCTCCCATTATCTATATTGATGAAACATGGTTCGATACATATGAGATGCCAGCAAAAGAATGGGTAAAAATAAGGTAAAAAACAAGGTAAAAATAATTACAATTTTACATGCTGGTTCCGAGGATGAATGGGTTCCAAATTGTTTACGGTTGTCCTCCAAAAATATTAAACATTTATCTTTGGACTACCATGACGACACCACAGGAGAACTTTTTCAAGATTGGTTTATAAACAGCCTTTTGTCCAGTGTGCCTAAGGAAAGCGTAATTGTAATAGACAAAGCTAGTTATCATAACCGCCAAAAAAATAAGTTTCTAATGCAAATAACACTAAATTGGAAATTCAGAGCTATATATCAAAAAACGATATATACTTTGAAAATATATTTAAAAAAATGTGATCTAGAAATATTAAAGGCATTTAATATTAAAAAGGAATATGGATGTGATACCATTGCTGCCTTTTACGCCTTCCCCCGTATTACTGTATTTTTAATCCGATTGAGAATATGTGGCATCAGGTAAAATCCAGTGTTAGAGCAGAAAACATTTTCCGGCTCTTCTGTAACACGGCTTTGCTGTAACAATAATTAGGAGGGTTGTAGATAGTATTCCCAAATAAAGTTGGATAAATTCGATTAAACATGTTATTAAAATAGAAGATTCCTATGTATCATTTAGTAATAATATAGAACCACTTGTTATTAATGTAGATCAAAGTGACAGTGAGAGTGAAACCGAATTAAATGTATAATTAAATTTAAGTTATAATTTTTATTGTACTAATAGATACATTTATTTATTTATTTTTATTGTACTAATAAAATCAAAATACACAAACCAATAAACAATGTTTTAGTCATACATAAGAATAATAATAATAAAAATAATAATTTAACTATATTTTATTTTTTCCAAAATTATTCAGAAATTAAACAATTCCCACTCCGGCGCCTTTGAAGAAACTGGGAATATTTTTACTGACATTTATTGGGCCAATTAACAGTTTACCAAAAGGCAACAAAATATCTTGAACCGGGCTATACATCTCGAGTTCTGTCCGCAAAACTCCATGAGCTATGCTTCAAATTGCTTATTATATTATATATTTTACTTATTATATTATACGTATTTTATTATACTTATTATATCATACTTATATTAGTATAAACACCATATTCGCCCTATTTGTATCTCAGCGATTATATAATTTTATCAAATTTGTAGTAAAGCTCCCTAGTTTTGAAAAACCTTGAAATAAATGATCATCCCAATATTTCTGGAGGGACAGTTATTCATATAATATAAAATATTCAAATGAGGTTTAGTAATACGAAGAAAATATGATAATTATTTATTATTGTTGTTTAATATCTAGCTGAGTTTACTATTTGGTTAACCGAAAACATCAAATTATAAGTTTTCCGTCTTATACTGTTTTTGTACGGTCTTATTTCGTGCGGTAATGGCCGAGTAATTATAACCTTAAAACCAGAAGAGGATGTTATAAATCAAACTTGAGCACAGACCGTATTAGAATTTTTCCTGGCACGGCTAGAACTATACACCTACCTCTTGTAAAAATTTCATGCATTCGTCCACGATTTTCCCATCATTTTTTCCTTCTTTTTTTCCTTTCTTTATTATTAAAATAATTAATTGGTTTGGATAAAAAAAAACACGCAACTCCGGCGATAATTATACAAATAATTGAAATATCAGTTATTTTTGTTGAAGGAAAATATTGATTATTAAAATGCGGTTATAATTTGGTAGAAGCGAAAAGTCCCTTAAAAATAAATAGGAATAATCACAAGATTTTATTTCGGATAAATAAACAGCTTGGGGAACTAATTGGGCTTTCGAACAATGTTTTTGTCATAAATGGAAAAATCATACAGAAGTTTTATAACAGAACTATTTTTATTTTATTCCTAATAATTAAAAAGTTTTATCAAACTGAAAATAAATTTTTAAACCTAGCACCGATGACACGCCGACAATTCTCGAAAAAAACCAGAACAATTGTGACCTCACAATTGTACCGAAGGCCAATGTCGCCAATATCGGTTCGGCTCGGAATAATTCGGATATTATACCGAAATTTTCTTTCGCGCTCTTTCTGAAAAGACGTTCGGAAAGAATCGGAGTCTCGGGCAAATAAAACAATTTATCGATCTTAGTCATTGTTCTATAGGTTTAACCTATATCTTTGACTGCATTTGTTGGTTTACTATCGATTTGAAAATATACTTGCTTTTAATTGTTATTCAGGCTTTCGGTGCTGTTTTCGACGTTATACTCATATATATTTACATAAGCCCAAAGGATATGCAGGCTTAAAGGTAAGTCCAGAATTAAATTAGATTAGGGTTCCTTTTGTTTTTTGCTTTCGTTTTTATAACTTTTATTTATATTATTTAATTCATGTAGGGAAAGCAAATTAACGTGCCAAATTTATAAGAAGGAATATTCCTGCATATCCCCCGATTTTCAGGTATCCAGCTTGAACCCAACTGATGACGGCTTAAGGCCAGAAATCGGTCTTGGGAAACGCTTGCTGGCGCTTTGGATTGTGGATGAAGGAATGACAAAGCACGACGTGGAGTACGGATGAACTTCCTTAGCTTTTTAATAGTTTTCTCCAGGGGCCCAGTTCAAAATTTTTCGATCATACCTGGTACTTACCCGATGTTAGACGGGTCACGAACGGTTTCGCACAGTCTGGCATGCTGCGACCGTTTACTGCAGGATGGCGTGGCTACATGTGATTGCAGCCTCCATTCGACATGGCCAATTTAGATGGTCATGGCTTTGGTCGTTCCTTCATTTGCTTTTCAGGTATCCATCTTGAGCCCAACTGATGACGGCTTAAGACCAGAAACCGGTCTTGGGAGACGCTTGCTGGCGCTTTGGATGACGGATGAAGGAACGGCAAAGCATGACGTGGAGCACGGGTGAACTTCCTTAGCTTTTTAATACTTTTCTCCACGTACCCACAATTTTTCGATAATATATACCTCTAAATACAACCTCTAAATTACTTCCTAAAACAGAAAGTCTTATATATATATATATATATATATATATATATATATATATATATATATATATATATATATATATATATATATATATATATATATCTTAGGTCCTCTTTAATTGCAGCAATCCATTTAATTATTTCTACTTTAGCTCTACTCCTATTTTCATAATATTCGACTATCTGTCTAGTTAGCCTACTCGGATTCATCCATTTTATGTATCCGTAAATCATAAGTCTTTTTTTGTCTTATATATATATATATATATATATATATATATATATATATATATATATATATATATATATATATATATATATATATAAAGGTAGTAACTATACCTTACAATGAAATATAGTCTATACCAAAAGAACGAGACACTTTATTTAATCCCCAAACCCCTCGGCCAATTCTTATTTTTCTATAATTTTCAATTTCTTTTCTTCGCCACGTACTTGCGATAACTTTTTTTATAGCCGAATTAAGAGTTCCTTTAATGGCGCACTTTCAATACGGCTCGCGATATTAAAACTCTCACCTCGTGAAAACTTCCCCGAAAAAGCAATCTAAATTCATAAGCGAAACTTCCGCAAAACTGTTTACTCTTTTATATTGACGGCGGAATTTTATATTTGCTTTTAGGTTCCCGCATCTTTTCTTCGATTTTTATTTTTGCTTCCTTTTTTTTTAATTGTTTCGGTTAGTTGTTACGTTACGGTTTTTCGTGATAATACCATAGTCGTTTTTGAATTATTGTCCCTAACAATTTCGATTTATTGACCCTAATTAGACTTGGACATACGTACGAGGGCAAAGAAAAAAATAAAATAGTTTTCAAAAGAAAAATTATTGCTTTCATAAAAACTCATTACATTTTTTCAACATAGCCTCCTTCGATCCATTTGGACCAATGATTTAACAATATTTTAATGCCTTCTTAGAAGTACGACTGGTTAAATAAACTCTACAAAATAAACCTCTAACAGGCTCCTATTTCGATTCGAAGTAAAATATTCTTTGAATGCAGTTTTGATAGCTGTCGCAGTAGGATTTTTTCCACGAAGAAAATGTTCAATGGATCTGAAATTGAAAAAAATATTGTTTTAGTAGCTACTGAAGAAATCTGGCAATACCGGAAAGCATTGTTTGTAAATTTTAGTTATTTCCTACAACCTTGCATTTGGAAGTACTAGTTTACTACTTCATATAAATAAAATAAATAAGTTAGCCTATGGCCCAAAGTTCACAACTAGAAAAGGTTGTAAACTCTGGAGGAACTCTCTTTTTTAGTTGTGGAGTGTAGGCAGGTTGAGGCCGCAGAGTAAATCAACTAGATTCTCTTGATAATGGCTTCAAAGTGGGAGCCAAAACGTCGAGATTTTACAAATCTAAAACGCGGTTCTACCCGAGAACCTAGTAATTCTAATATTACCAACAATATATATATATATATATATATATATATATATATATATATATATATATATATATATATATATATATATATATATATATATATATATATATATATATGCATATACATACATATACTAACTTATATATTATTTATTAAAAGCTTAGCTTAAAACCTCGAAAACTTATTCAAAAAAGACTGCTAACACAAAAGTTCGACCCTACGAAAATAAAACCAACCGTAACAGAAGAGCTTAATAAACAACCAGCAAAGAACTGGCAAGAATTGAAACAAAAATTTATTAAAACTGCCTTAAAGTTGGTCCCTTTACAAAAAATGTAGAAAATATCCGTAGTGGGATGAAGTTTGCGAGCGAGCAGTATTAAGCCGAAGTAAAGCATTCAAATATTGGAACAGTCAAAAAACAACAATAAATTATAACATCTTTTTGGAAGTAAGAAAAGAAACATCGAAGCTAATTAGACAAAATAAAAGAAAATATGAAAACAATCAACTTAATGAAAAGATTTCCAAAAAAATAACACCTGAAACTTTTACAAAACATTTAAAACTAAATTAACAGACTATCAACCCCAAAGTCTTTGCTTCCAAAAGGAAAACGGACAATTAGCTCTAAATAACCAAGACAATTGCAAAGAACTGGCGAAATATTTTGAACAAATACTAAACTGTCCTGAGCCCTTAAACAAATTACCAACGCTAAACCCTAAACAAACAAACCCAGATTCATTACCACCGAATGAACATGAAATAATTAAGCAAATCAAGCGACTTAAACATAACAAAGCTTCTGGGGAAGATGGAATCACTGCTGAACTTTTGAAATCCGCTGGTCCAGGTACAATCAAAGAAATAACCAAAATTCTACAAGAAGTTTGGCGAACCGAACGGATTCCGAAAGAAGATACATAAGAAAGGAGATAGAACAGATATAAACAACTACAGAGGAATATCTCTTCTCCCAGTCTGTTACAAGATTCTATCTCAATGTCTACTAGACAGAGCACATGGACAGTTAGAACCTAAAATTGGCCAATATCAAGCAGGTTTTCGACCGAGCAGATCCTGAATCTAAAGTTGATCCTAAGACATCAAAAACTGTACAATAAAAATCTCGTCTGTACATTTGTAGATTTCAAAAAAGCATAGGATTCTATTGACCGCGAATCTTTATTCCAAATCTTGAAGGAACAAGGATCTAAAAACGCTGGCAATTATTAAAGCAACATTAACTAACACAAGGTTAAAAGTTAAATTTATGGGTGATATCCCAGAGCCCTTCGAAATTAAAACTGGAGTGAGACAAGGGGATGGACTCTAGCCACTCCTATTTAACTGTGTTCTAGAAAAAGTAATGCAGGAGTGCTTGAAAAAACGTCGGCTCTGAATATTGACCAGTCCATTAAACTGAGGAGAACCAACATCAAAACTGATTATCTGGCGTTTGCTGATGATCTAGCAATGTTGGCTCAAGATATATTAACGGCGCAAAAACAGATTGAAATCCTAAAAAAACAGCAGAAAAGGTAGGATTCCAAATTTCCTTTGAAAAGATTCAATACATGACTTGCAACAGACTAAGAACATCATTTCTAAAAACAAAATATGGTAATATCAGATTAGTCTCTCAATACAAATATTTGGGTGAAATAATCATGGAAAATGGGTTGGAAAAAGCGGCCAATAAGGGTAGATGTCAAAAAATGGAAACGGCATTGAGACTTACGCAAAATATTTACAACAAAAAATGCATATCTAAAAACACAAAACTGAGACATTATAACACAGTTATTAAGTCAGAATGTCTTTATGGGGCAGAAACACTCATTTTGAATAGAAAGAAAGATATCGAGGACATTGAAAAGAAGGAAAGAAAAATCATAAGAAAAATCTTAGGCCCCAAACAAATAAATAGCACAACATACCGATTTCGAGAAAACCAAGAAATCAAACAATACACAGATATACATAGCGATAAGAGAAAAAAATACACAGATATATATATATATATATATATATATATATATATATATATATATATATATATATATATATATATATATATATATATATATATGAGACAAAAAAAGACTTAAGTTTTACGGATACATAAAACGGATGAATCCGAGTAGGCTAACTAGACAGATAGTCGAATATTATGAAAATAGGAGTAGAGCTAAAGTAGAAATAATTAAATGAATTGCTGCAATTAAAGAGGACCTAAGATCAGCAAATATTACATATATATATATATATATATATATATATATATATATATATATATATATATATATATATATATATATATATATATATATAAGACTTTCTGTTTTAGGAAGTAATTTAGAGGTTGTGGATCACTACATATATCTTGGACAAAGGATTTCAATGAAGGGTGATACCGCCCGGGAGGTGGAATGGCGGGTTAAGTGTGGCTGGCAGGCATTTGGCCGGCTCAATATAGTATTTAAAAACAAATTTCCACTTTGTCTGAAGAGAAAGATTTTTAATCAGTGCGTGCTGCCTGTTTTGACATATGGACACTCACATCACAATCAGTTCAAAAGCTTCGGGTTGCACAGAGGGGAGTATACTTGGCATTACAAAGCGGGACAGAAAGACCTGCATATGGTTCAGAGAACAAACGAAGGTATGTGACATCGTTGGAAAGGCGAAAGAACTAAAATGGAAGTGGGCAGATCATATACCAAGACGATGCGACGACAGATGGACCAAAGCAATTCTGGAATGGATACCGCTTGATCATAAACGCCCACGAAGAAGGCCGAAAACAAGATGGACGGATGACATCATCAAGTATATTGGACCCGAATGGTAGAGGAAAACTCAGGACCGTGCGAATTGGAAACATGCTGGGAAGGCCTTCATCCTGCAGTAGATCGACAATAGCTGAATGATGATGATGATGGTGATGATATATATATATATATATATATATATATATATATATATATATATATATATATATATATATATATATATATATATATATATATATATATATATATATATATATATATATATATATATATATATATATATATATATATATATATATATATATATATATATATATATATATATATATATATATATATATATATATATATATATATATATATATATATATATATATATAAGGTAACATTAAGTAGAATCAATCATTATAGTAAATAGCAATGTTTTTAAAATTTGAACAGTAGTTATGGCTTCACCTAATATATTATGCGATGAATCCCTTTGGAGCTTATTACTTCTTAGTTTCAATTTAATTAAAAATGATTTTGATTTGTATTTGACACACCTGCAAATTAAGATATTGAATGGTCCAATCTCGAAAACGAAATACGTCCGCATAATGACTTTTTCTCCCGATGAATAATGCATTTTTATTTTGTGTGCTGCTTTAAAATAAAAATAAAAGGCTACTGAGACATTGACGATGGCTTTTCAACACGAGACATTTGAATAATATATGTTTGTATGTAGATTTATAAATTAAATATGAAAAGAGTGATAAAAACAGTCTTCGGGTCAGATATCGAGTCAACTGAATAGTAAATTTAACTATTTAAAAGAATAATCACCGCTCGTTTATCATGTATATATCTCATTGTGGTTTATACATTGTTTTTAAAGACACAAAAATGCCATTTAAAAAAAATAAGAGGGTTTGAATGTTTTCAAATACAATCAGTTAATATTCTGAATTGAACATATGCAAATTTTCAGAAAAACTGTAATAACAACAAATTTAAACTTTTTTGAGGAAACATTGATGAAAATAGGTGTATATACAGATTTTGGTATTCCTAAATCCAAAAATGATAAGTTAATTACTATAAGACGTACAGTTTTTTTTTGTTACAGAGGGTGGTGAGCAAAAAAGAGACATCTGAGATATCAAGATATCATCTGTTTTTAAAAACCTGCAGTAGTCGCCCAACTCAGATGAGTTACAGCGTCCCTGCTATCCATCGTCCTGATGTCCTGGTGAACCCTCTCTCATTGTTCCTCTCTTACTGCACCCAAATTTTCCGGAAAAAATCCAAATGGGAGTGTAAAAAAGGCATTTTTAAGTTCATGCGACACCCTAGTATTTCAGAGGCTTTCAAAAGTTCATCTATGAGGTTTTTATAGTTTTCATCTTTCTTGTTGCCCAGAAATCCATTCACTATACTTACAACACACTTCCAAGCTGCCAATTATTTTTCATTTAATTTTTCTTGAGAACGAAAATCTTATTTGAGGTCCAATATGCCTACTTTTAGTTTTATATCACTTAATTGAGGAAATATTTCTTTTAGGTAGTTGAAACTATTACCTTCTTTGTCCATGGCTTTGAGAAAGTGGTTCATTAGTCCAAGCTTAATATGGAGACGCCGAAGAAGCACCTTTTTTAGGTTAACAAAAGGGATATATTTTATGTTTGAAGTACCAGGTTCAAAAGAAGGCCAATGTTTCTTAGTGTAATGTTCTTTTATTGTCCTACTGTCCAATAGACACAAAAAATAGCAATACTTTGTAAAACCCTCTTGAAGTATAAACCCTCTTGAAGTATAGTTGCTAAGTTGTCATAGGTTTATTTCATTATCGCAGAATGGTCTATAGGAATAGATGGGTTTTTGTTTCCGTTGTGAAGCAAGACTGCTTTTAGGCTGTATTTTGACGAATCTATGAAAATACGCCAGTCGGAATGTACATGTTCCATATTAAGCTGATTCATTAAACAATGAATATCACAACAGACACATAGCGATCTTTCCATTTTAAAAACTTGAAAATGTTACATTCCGTTTTCGGTAAAGTGAAACACTTGCATTTTAATCTAACAAGTAAAACACTGTTGAAGTCTGGAACCGAGAAGTTTCGATTTTTGTTTTGATAATCCCACCTCACGACCAAACAATTTAATTCATTCTGAATTATTAAGTGAGGTTTGCTGGTAGTTGTTAAAAATGTTGGGTCACAACTGATATTCTCAGGATGTTGTAGATCAGATTCTGATGAATTATCTCAATGGCTTAATCGGTACAGGTAGTTTCTGGCTATGAGAAATTGGCATAAGTGCAGAATATTTGGGTGCAGGATATTTGGATGCTAAATTTTATTCTATTGCTTTTGTGAAATCTCTTCTGTTTTTGTGATACAAAAATAGCAATCACAAGCGGCATAAAATTTTTCTTGCAATGCATCCACTGCACTGAATGTACTATTCAAACCATGGTTTTGTGGCTTGAGTTCGTGAACAAGCTGGGTTTTGTAGGTCACCAGACCAAGATTTTTACGCAAAGTTTTCCAGGTAGTCGAATAACAAAGGGAACTTCTTGGGAACAGCAACGAATTAATATAAATGGATCTTCATCAACACTACTAGCAGCAGCAGCTGATTATTTAGCTTATATTTTATTCGGAAGGCACAGTACTTTGTCTTGTTTTTGTTTTAATATCGAGCAATGTGAAATAGATTCGAAATTTGTGGACAATTCGACGAATACATTACTCGGTTGGGCGATTATATGCACCATAAAATTCACCAAGTGCTTTATAAGTTTGGTGCACAGAATACTGATTTGGTATTAAAGTTCGACAATCACGAACAACGACTCCATCAACACGTGAACGTTGAGGCAATCCGGCTCCTGGACAACACCAATCTAACAAGAAGGCTCAAAAGAGTGAAGCCTTTCAAGTTAGCTAAGTGATTGTGCTAGTGCAAAATAGAGAATAGTGCGGTTCTGTTTCACATTGGTTTAGTTTTTTTTTTTTGATTTTTCAGTTTAGGACCGTGTCAGCAACTGAGGCCATTTGGCAACCCATAAAGTGTATATACCAAGATAAAGTGTATATACCAAACAAGAACTAATAAAAATAAATTGAATATAGTAAATAATGGTATATGGTATATGGTTAAATTCCAAATGGAACTCAAACAGTAATAGGCAGTATATTCTCTACTGCCTATTACTGTATAAAGAAACTGCCACAAAACGTTGGGTGTAATGCATGGAATAGAGCTCAAAATGTATATTAAAAGAAAAGGAATAAGTGAAAATTTTAACTAGCAACTTTTGTTGGGTTGGCTTATTTTGAAAGACCCGTAAAGTCGACTGCTGTTTATTTTCGGGTTTATAGGCATAGATCCAGGATTAGTCACCTGTGTGGATATTATGCACGGCTTTAGGCGTACCACGATTGTATTTTTTGAGCATTTATTTGCACCAATCGACACGAGCCTTTTTTTGAGCGATTGTCAAATTAAGCGGAATCCAACGCGCACAAATCTTTTTCACGGCTAAATGTTCATTTAAAATCTTGTGTATATTTGTCATACTAATGCCCAGGAATACCTCAATCTCACGGTATGTCACATGACGATCTGGCTTTATTAGTTCGCGTACAGTATCGATATATTCTGGCACAATAGCCGATTTTGGGCGACCTTCTTAAAATTAATCCCTGAGCGAACGTCGGCCATGATTTAATTCTCTAAACCAGTGATATGCAGTGGTTTTGAGATGGTGTTTTATCGCCAGAAGTAGAAGTGAGTTGATCGATGCACTGTTATTGAGATAATCCACGTCGAAAGTCGTAGTAAATCAGCGCACGAAAATTCTCACGAGTTAATTCCATTTTTTGACTGAGAAATTTTCAAGTCACTAAACAACAAAAATAGCATCCGTATGACAAAACGTTCTGAGTACGTATACGATCAACAATGTCAAACTTTACGATGTATACGTCAGATGGCGCTTAGTAATGAAAAAATATGATTCAGCTTCGATGCTTATAGGTATATAAATGAAATAAATCATAGTGGATACTTATCCTCAAAGGACAAGGATCAAACTTGTGGATCAAAGTCTCTCTAACTTTGGAGGATCTGATTTAATCATCAGTAAATTTCTTGGTTGGATGTAATGCATGGAATAGTGCTCAAAATTTACATTAAAAGAAGAGGAATAAGTTAAAATTTTAAGGGAAAAAGGAGTTTAAAGATAATAGAGTGGGACTATATCAAAGGAAAGTAGGAAGAGGAACGGAGGAATTCAAAAAGAGACCTGAAGTAATGAAGGGACAAAATAGATGGAAGGTCCCTCGGAAGTCCATATATTTGCGCAAGCATTAGTTTAGTGTAAATAAGTTTTTAGACTCTAAGGTACTTTAGTGAGTAAGACTTCAGATTTAAATTTTCGAAGTAGCAATTTAAGGTAGAACTGAATTACTTATTGATCTGCTTATCAGAATGTAATATCAGTAAATGTCCTTCGGGGTCTTTATTTTTAAAAAAATCGACTATTTTCAAGCGTTGCTCTGATATTAATCCTATCAGGGTGATTAGTCAGACCATACTGAATAATTTTGACACTAGAGACAAAAATGCTCCAATTTTTATTGTCCTCTAATCTAATTGTTTTTTGCTTCCTTGTAAGAATGAAATATTGTCAATAAATTAATTCGGCTTTTGTTTTGGACAATTACTATAAACTGACGATTGCCCGGAGCTTATACAGTATGCTTTTAATTCGAGAGGTGGTTTCGAAATAAATTGGTACTTAAAAAAGCACCGATTCTCATTAAAAATACCGTTGTCGGTATGGTACCGGGCCAAAAGGGCGTGAAAACATAATTTTCTCGATAGCATTTTGATTTATATTATCGGAACGCCCTTCGTATAAGCGATGGAATGGCGTTAATTTTACCTGAAATCTTTTTTTATTATTTTTTTATTATCATTTTCTCTTTTTCTTTGCAGCGGACATGTTGCTTGAAATACCAGGCCTGTAATATCTTTTGTTCTTCTTTTATATAGTTGCTGAGAAAAAAAAGTAAAAACTTTTTATTACATATAGGGGCTTGTTGATGACCCAAGGAGCGCTTTTAACCTCGAATATTGACAATCGATGAGCTCGATTAAAAGCCCTTGATTTTTGGTCTTTTAAAAATATATCCGGTCTTTCACGGCTTGGTTACAGATTGAATATGGTTACAGAATGATATATATATATATATATATATATATATATATATATATATATATATATATATATATATATCATCATCATCATCATCATCATCATCAGCCCGCATCGATCCACTGCAGGATGAAGGCCTCTTCAGCATGCTTCCAACCTTCACGGTCCTGGGCTTTCCTCTGCCACTCGGGTCCAATATACTTAACGATGTCATCAATCAATCGTGCTTTCGGTCTTCTTCGCGGACGTTTGCGATCAAGCGGTATCCACTCCAGGATTGCCTTGGTCCATCTGTCATCCCATCGCCTCGCTATATAGCCTGCCCATCTCCATTTCCACTGTTTTACTCTTCCAATGATGTCACAGACTTTTGTTTGTTCCCTGATCCATGCGCAGGACTTTCTGTCTCGTCTTGTAATACCAAGCATACATCTTTCCATTCCCCTCTGTGCCACCCGAAGTTTTTGAATTGATTGCGATGTGAGTGTCCAGGTTTCACTTCCGTATGTCATAACGGGTAGAACGCACTGATCGAATACTTTTCTTTTCAGGCAAAGTGGGAGTCTGCTCTTAAACACTATGTTGAGCCTACCAAATGCCTGCCAGCCACATTTAACACGCCGTTCCACCTCCCGGGCGGTATTCCCCTCCATGGAAATCCTCTGCCCAAGATATATAAAGCTGTCCACAATCTCTAAATCCCTTCCTAGAACTGAAATTCTTCTGTCCTGAGCGAAGTTATTGAACATGACCTGACTCTTTTTCAGGTTTATTTTCAAGCCAAATAGTTCGCCAGCCCTTTGCAGTTCTTGTATGCGTCTTTGCAGCTCCTCTGGGTCTTGTGAAATGAGAATAATATCATCTGCAAATCTAAGATGGTTTAAGTTTGCACCATTGATCTTTACACCATCCTGTTCCCAATCCAGTTTACGGAATACTTCTTCAAGGCCAGCCGAGAAAAGAATAGGCGATATTGCCTCACCCTGCCGTACACCTCGTTCTATATTAATTCCCACTTCAAGATCATCAAGGTGAATTGTGGCTCTAGCTCCATCATATATCGATTCTAATAGGTTTACATAGGCCCTCTCTACACCTTGGCTAAGCAGTGCATCCATTATCGCATGCTTTGAGATGGAATCAAATGCTTTTTCGTAGTCGATAAAAGCCAAGCACAGTGGCATGGTGTATTCGTTGTGCCTTTCTATGACCTGCTGTACAACCTGGATGTGATCCATTGTACTGAATCCACTTCTGAATCCTGCTTGTTCTCTTGGTTGTGCGTCATTCAGTTTTTTTAATATTCTTTTAGAAATTATCTTAGTGAAAACTTTGTACATCACTGATAGGAGGCTTATTGGACGGTAGTTCTTTAAATCTTCCTGTGCTCCTTTTTTATGTAAAAGGATCACTTCTGCATTTTTCCATAAGTCAGGTACTTTTTGTTCTTTGAGGCATTTTGAGTATAATTTTGCCAGTGTTTTATGTAACGTCCGACCACCAGCTTTTAGCATTTCGACAGTTACACTATCCTTTCCTGGAGCCTTGCCGTTCTTCATCAATTCTATAGCATTTGTTACTTCCTCCACTAGGATATCTGGCATTATATATTGTTCTTCCGTGGGTATTGTTGTCCCTGACTGGCTCTGATCTTCATATAACTGGGAATAAAACCTTCTGACAATCTCTATCATTTGGGTACGCGTCCTGCACACTGTGCCATCCTCACGCTTTAAAGCATATATTTGCGTTCTTTTGTTTCTCAGCTTCTGTTTAGCTTTGTTAATTCCTTTGTTTTCTTCCAGGGTTTTTTGCACTAGCTGCATATTGAATCGGCGCGTGTCCTCTCTGATACGTTTTCTTATAGTTTTGCAGAGCTCAGTGTACTCGACCCTGCCAAAAGGACTACCTTCATTTCTCATTGCTCGCCGTTTCTTCATTAAATCAATGGTCTCACTGGAGATTTTTGTTTGTTTGAGACATTTTTCCTCTGGTGCTATTGAAGCAGCCGTTTGAAGTACATTGTTGGCGATTTCTTCATATTGAACTGATATTTCCACGTCCTCTGGTTTGACAAAGCAATCTCAAAATCGCTTCCTCTCTCCAGCAGTTTTCCAGAATCCACCTTGCCCTTCTTTGATCTTACCATTCTTTCGCGCTCTTTTCGACAGTCAATCCGAACCCTTGCTCGTACCATTCGGTGGTCACTTCCAACATTAAAATTGTTAAGGACAGTACAATTGGTAAATATTGTTTTATCGTTGGTCATGATGTAGTCAATTTCGCTTGTGAGCCCAGATGGACTTTTCCATGTCCATTTTCTGCTGATATTTTTCTTATAGAATGAATTCATAATATATAGTTCTTGTCCTTCAGCAAAATCAACTAATCTATCACCTCTATTGTCTCGCTCACCAGTTCCATATGGGCCAGTTGCATTTTCGTCTGTTCTTGTTGTTCCAATTCTGGCATTAAAATCACCCATCAGGATTTTGTACCTACATTTCTCCTTGTATAAAAGCTGGGCCACATCATCATAAAATTCCTCAATTTCCTCATCTTTATGGCTTATAGTTAGTGCATAAGCTTGGACGATTTGAAGCCTAAACTTTTTATTCAGCTGAATGACGCATTGGGCTAATCGGTCGGATGTACTTTCAAATTTTACCACACTGTCCTTCAGCTTTCAATTGATGAGGAATCCAATTCCGCCACATCGGTCATTTTCCGTACCTCGAGTGTAGAGTACGTGTCCAGTTGGTTCCAGTTTGATTAACTCTTCACCCTTCCTTCGTGTTTCACAGAGCCCAATAATATCCCAATGTATGTTGTCAAGTTCGATTAAGAGTTCTTGCAATCGGGCCTCTGTTTTCATAGTCCGTATATTTAACGTTGCAATGTCAAAAGTCCAATGGCAGCCTGATCTAACCCAGAACTACTTGAACGTTTGAGGATGACGGTCCGCCGCGCCCGCAGGGAGATTCCTGGATGCTCCATCGTGACAACGCGCCTAGTCACACTTCGCTAATTGTGAGGGAGACACTGGCCAAACACAACGTGGCGACGCTGCCCTAACCACCTTCCATATGTGGCTCTCCCAGACTTTTTTGTTCCCTCGGATCAAGATGAGCTTAGAAGGAAATCGTTTTAGGACGATTGAGGCAGTCCAAAAGGCTTCTCTGCAGTGTTTGAATAGCCTGAGGGCGCATGAAGACTGGAAAAACCCACTGGCAGCGGTGTATTAATGCAAGAGGGTCATACTTTGAAAATTATTAAGTTACCTTTATAACCTCAATCCCGTTTCTTATTGAACAAACCCTGCACATCAATTCTTCTATTGGAACCTTTGCTGTGAAACACTAAACTTGAAGAGATTTACCACTAAACACCAAAATGGTTTTTTGAACTGCTCGACGCACGTTTAGCTAACCATGTTAGCATCATCAGGAGATAATTTAATCTAATTCTAAAACTAAACTATGTTCTATTTATATAAAAACCATACCTAACGAAGCGTGTAAAAATCATGGACCAAGAAGTGTACTAAGCCTTACATTAATAATTGAAAAAGTTGACAGAAAGGAATCGGTCCTTTATCTCGGTTTATGATTTTCTTCCATTTTTCTATTTGAATGCTTTCATATGCATTCGAAGTCCTATTATTATCAACACTATTAATTAGTCTTAAATTACTAATATCTATACTGTGGTCATGTTCGATTGCATGTTGGGCAACATGCAATCGATGAACAAGATTTTTCATTTCTTCCATATCTAATTTGGGCAATATGTTCTTTATATCTTATCATTATGGATCTTTTTGTTTGCCCAATATACCTTTGATCACAGTCAATTTGGTAAACCCCCGACTTTTCATGTTGCTCAACTGTATTCTTTGGATTAGCCAGAACTTCTCTTAATTTATTATATGGTTTGAACACAACCTTAATGTCTACATTTTTCAAAATTTTGTCTAGTCCTCTTGTTAATTGGGCATCAAATGGTATTACCATGAATTTCTTTGTGTTCCGATCCTTTTGAAAAGTCGAAGATTCTTTCAATAATTTTCTGAACTTTGCAGTTTTGACATATTTGCAGCTTTGTGGCTTCGTCAATAAAGAAAACTGTGCAAAACCAAAAAGAACTCACCAGAGATAGTGAGCCACAACAACTGTGAATGATTATTTCTATGTTACCTTATTTTTTAAAGATGAAGAAGATGTTGTTCAGACAGTCAATGGAGAGCATTATAGGATAATGGTTAGTTTTTTTTGCCGCAGCTACCGGAGGGCCACAATATGTTGTTTCAACAGTATGGTGTCACGGCTTTCACCACCACACCCACAATGGCCCTTCTAAGGCAACATTTTCCGAACTGCATGATATCGAAAAATGGTTATGTGAGATATCCACCTCGCTCACCGGATCTAATATTCCCAGACTTTTTCGTATGGGGCCATCTCAAGGACCGAGTATATGCGAATAACCTTCTAACCATCGAGGCCCTAAAGGATTATATCCATGTGTCCATGTTCATGTGTAAAAAAAATCTAGAATAAAACTTTCATTTGTTATGTGGATGGTTAACGAGGAACCTTATTTTGTGCCACCATGTACTTGGAAAACAAGAAGACGGCTTGTAGGAATATTTTATTTATACTCCAGTTACAAAACCAGATAAAAATAAGTATTTCACGGCGCGACATTTAAAATTATAAACTATCCAAGAGAACCTAACTTTGAAAAATTACAGAAACATGAACAGATATCCAGCATTCGTACCAGTTCCTTAGTGATCTTCCTATTGGGTGACAGGTGTTTGGTTTTTAGGTTTTAGTCCATCTCACTAAACGTTCTAAACTTATTCGTTCTATGAAGCTCCTCCAGTTTCTCTACCGTGTTCTAATCCATTTAACAATTACGTATTCAATTCCACATTCCTTATTTATTAAATGTTGGATATTATATTTCTTAATGTTACTTCTTTAATATTTTTTAGTGGTCTCGTTTATATTGTTCTTTATATTGTTTTCGTACATATCTAACAACAAATTTATTCACTACTGTCTCATATTTGTGCCGCCAGGCAATATCTCTATCGAAAAATCGAAAAATAATCAAATCCAATTTAAAGCAAAACCAAAAAATACTGATATTTCAATATTAAGTGAAAGTATTAAGTAAAGAGTGATGTTTTTAGTGTGTCGGAACTTCCGATAGGGGTCGCTATCAAATGAACTGTGAGTTTGCACTCAAGAAATCCCACTAAAAAATCCCTACAAACTTTCTGAACAATTCTACACATTTCGGGTCCGGTTGGGTTTTTATAATTTGAACTAATAACGATGAAAGTGTGAGATTGAACTACATTCCCATAAACAGTTTTAAACCACGAAAACCAAGAATATTTTTTTCGCAAATTAATATTTTTAAGGACTTTAATAAAACAAAACACACACACACTTCTGATGCCTTCTCGCTTATTATTCAGCCCTTTCCATCACAAGTTCTCATCGACGTACACTTCTAAGTCCTTGATCTACAACAGACTCGATTTCTAGGAAGCCATCTTGTCCGCCATCGCCAACGTTTACCGACAACAACAACAACCAAAACAAAGAAAAAATCGAATAAAGAGTCGACGGTGGTACTGCGGGCGCGCGAGAACTACGCCAAAGAAGTACGGAGAAATAACGAAAGTACGCGTCTATTATTCAAGCATGGTAAGTTTCGAGGCAGAACTCAGATAAACAAATGGGCCAAATGGTACGGTCTGCACGAACTCAGCCATGGTCTGATGGTAGATAATGACAATGGCAATATCGATGACCACGGTCGGGTATGGAGGGCAATGGGAGGTGGTACCTAAGAAGGATGAACTACAGTGAAATATATACAGTTCAAATTAAAATACGTCGACACTAATTCATTTAAATTGCCCCTTTTAAATTGTTTGGAGTTTTAAAAATAGTCCACGTTAACAAATAAAATATATACAGTGAGGTGCAAAAGTAGGTATACACATATTACAAGGGTTATACAGAGTTCTTTATTATTTACTATATTATATTACAGCCTGTTTCTAAGTGATACTGTTATTCTACAATTACGGCTACAGCATGACAATGACATTATGCTGTAACAGTGTGTGAATTTCTAACAAAGGATTAGCCAATAAGTGGATAGGTGCACGAGGGCCACTTGAATGGCCACCGTGATCACCAGATCTCACCCCAATAAACTTTTTCTTTTGGGGTGTTATCAAAGATAAAGTATTTTCAAGAAAACGACTCACTGTTGTTGGCAAGATGTCATGAAGCATGCAAAGTGATAACAATGAAAACCTTTGTACTAAAGTGTGCTTGAGTATAGAAACTAAACTACAGGAATGTGTAACTATTGAAGGCTAGCAATTTGAGTACTTAAGAGATTGTACTTAATTACAATTTGTATGTCATCCTTATTGTGACTTATTAAAACTATTGTTTTTTTATAACAAAAACTTCCATGAACGGAACCACGGTAATAGAAGAAATTATTTTCATAAACCGTTTTATTGTTGAGTTTTTGAATCAAAGCACAGATATATCTTCTTTCTTCTTTTTTTAGTCTTTATGTCACCAAATACTGCGCTTAACCCGCCGTCAAGAGCTTTCACCTATTACGATCTTGTACGATTCTCCTCCATGGCAACCCTGACACCCTCTTCAGATTATCATATTATTTTATCCCTGGTCTCGCTCTATTTCTCTTCCCCAACCATGGCCTCCATTGAACGATCTTAACATTAAATTTACTATCGGTTGTTCTTATATATATATATATATATATATATATATATATATATATATATATATATATATATATATATATATATATATCATCATCAGCCCGTGTCGATCCACTGTAGAATGAAGGCCTCGTCAGCATGTTTCCAACTTTCACGGTCCTGAGCTGGGCTTTCCTCTGCTACTCTGGTCCAATATACTTAACGATGTCATCAATCCATCGTGATTTCGGTCTTCTTCGCGGACATTTGCGATTAAGCGGTATCCACTCCAGGATTGCCTTGGTCCATCTGTCATCCCATCGCCTCGCTATATGGCCTGCCCATCTCCATTTCAATCTCTTTACTTTTCCAATGATGTCACATACCTTCGTTTGTTCTCTGATCCATATTCAGGTCTTTCTGTTCCGCTTTGTAATACCAAGCATACATCTTTCCATTCCCCTCTGTGCTACCCGAAGTTTTTGAATTGATTGGGATGTAAGTGTCCAGGTCTCACTTCCGTATGTCCTAACGGGTAGAAGTCACTGATCGAAAACTTTTCTTTTCAGGCAAAGTGGGAGTCTGCTATTAAACACAATGTTGAGCCTGCCAAAGGCTTGTCAGCCACATTTAACACGCCGTTCCACTTCCCGGGCAGTATTGCCCTCCATTGAAATCCTTTGCCAAATATATATAAACCACAATCTCCAAATCCCTTCTTAAAACTGAAATTCTTCTGTCCTGAGCGAAGTTATTGAATATAACCTGACTCTTTTGCAGGTTTATTTTCAAGCCAAATGGTTCGCCAGCCCATTGCAGTTCTTGTATGCATCTTTGCAGTTCTTCTGGGTCTTGTGAAAGGAGAACGATATCATCTACAAATCTAAGATGGTTTAAGTTTGTACCATTGATCTTTACACCATCCTGCTCCCAATCCAGTTTACGGAATACTTCTTCAAGGCCAGCCGAGAAAAGAATAGACGATATTGCGTCACCCTGCCGTACACCTCGTTCTACATTAATTCCCACTTCAAGATCATCAAGGTGAATTCTGGCTGTAGCTTCATCATACATAGATCCTAATAGGTTTATATATGCTTTATCTATCCATTATTGCATGCTTTAAGATGGAGTCAAATGCTGTTTCGTAGTCGATAAAAGCCAAGCACAGTGGCATTGTGTATTCGTTGTGCCTTTTTATGGCCTACTGTACAACCCGGATGTGATCCATTGTACTGAATCCGCTTCTGAATCCTGCTTGTTCTCTTGGTTGTGCGTCATTCAGTTGTTTTAATATTATTTTAGAAATTATCTTAGTGCAAACTTTGTACATTGCTGATAGGAGGCTTATTGGACGGTAGTTCTTTAAATCTTCCTGTGTTCCCTTTTTATTTTGAATATAATTTTGCCAGTGTTTTATGTAACGTCCGACCATCAGCTTTTAGCATTTCGACAGTTACACTGTACTTTCCTGGAGCCTTGCCGTTTTTCATCGATTCTATAGCATTTGTTACTTCCTCCACTAGAATATGTGGCATTTGTTCTTCCGTGGGTATTGTTGTCTTTGATTGGTTCTGATCTTCATGTAACTGGGAATAAAATTTTCTGACAACCTCTAATATTTGTGTACGCGCCCTGCAAGCTGTGCCATTCTCACACCTTAAGGCATATATTTGCGTTCTTTTGTTTCTCAGCTTCTGTTTAGTCTTGTTAATTCCTTTTTTTCTTCCAGGGTTTTTTGCACTAGCTGCACGTTGAATCGGCGCATGTCCTCTCTGATACGTTTTCTTACGGTTTTGCAGAGCTCAGTGTACTCGACCCTGCGAAAAGGACTACCTGCATTTTTCATTGCCCGCCGTTTCTTCATTAAATCAATGGTCTCACTGGAGATTTTTGTCTGTTGAGACATTTTTCTTCTGGTACTATTGAAGCAGCCGTTTGAAGCACATTGTTGGCGATTTCTTCATATTGAACTCATAGTTCCACTTTCTCCCGATCTTGTAACACAGCAAACCAATTTGGCAAAACAATCTCAAAATCGCTTCCTCTCTCCAGCAGTTTCCCAGAATCCACTTTGCCATTCTTTGAGGTTACCATTCTTTCGTGTTCTCTTCGACAGTTAATCCTAACTTTTGTTCGTACCATTCGGTGGTCACTTCAAACATTCAAATTGTTAAGGACAGTATAATTGGTAAATATTGTTTTATCGTTGATCATGATGTAGTCAATTTCACTTGTGAGCCCAAATGGACTTTTCCATGTCCATTTTCTGCTGATATTTTTCTTATAGAACGAATTCATAATATATAGTTCTTGTCCTTCAGCAAAATCAACCAATCTGTCACCTCTATTATCTCGCTCACCAGTTCTATATGGGCCAGTTACATTTTCGTCAGTTCTTGTGGTTTCAATTCTGGCATTAAAATCACCCATCAGGATTTTGAATCTACATTTCTCCTTGTACAAAAGCTGGGTCACATGATCATAAAATTCCTCAATTTTCTCATCCCTATGGCTTATAGTTGGTGCATAAGCTTGGACGATTTGAAGCCTAAACTTTTTATTCAGCTGAATGACGCATTGGGCTAGTCGATCAGATGTACTTTCAAATTTTACTACACTGTCCTTCAGCTTTCGATTGATGAGGAATCCAATTCCGCCACATCGGCTATTTTCCGTATCTCGAGTGTAAAGTACGTGTCCAGTTGCCCAATAATATCTCAATGTATGTTGTCAAGTTCGATTAACACTTCTTGCAATCGGGCCTCCGTTTTCATAGTCCGTTTGTTTAGCGTTACAATGTCAAAAGTCCAATGGTAGCCTGATCTAACCCGGTGATTCTTAGTGTCCTCTGCCTTGGGGCAGGTCTTCCCGTTGCTTCTACTGAGCGTCCATTACGCATCAGTATTGGTCTGGGAAAATGTGATTAAAACGAAATACCTGGCATATTTTATGAATTATTATTTGAAGTATTCTCCTCTCGCTTCAATACATTTGTTGCATCGATTCAATAGTGATTCAAATGCGTGCTCCAGCATATTTCGTGAAATAGCCTCCAAAACTCGCGCGAAACTGTTTGGATGGTCGAAATGTCTTCAAAAACACACCCTTTCAACTTGAATTTCAACTTTGGGAACAATGAAAAGTCATATGGGGGTAAATCTGGTAAATACGGTGGGTGGTTGATCACACAGACTTGGTTTCGGGCCAAAAAATTGACACACAATTAACGATGAGTAACATGGCGCATTAAGGTACAACAAACTCCAACTGCCTGGATCGCGATATTCTGGCCGAATGCGACAAATTATGTGCATCAATCGTTTAAGGACTTCTAAGTGGTATTGCCCAGTGACAGTTTGACCAGGTGGATCAAACTCTTTGTAGATGATGTCTTTGCCATCGAAGAAAATAATGAACATTGTCCTTATTTTTGAAGCAGTTTTTCCTGTTTTTTTTGCGGTGGTGGGTTTGTGGTGAGTTTTTCGACTTAGTTTTTGGATCGTATTGAATGCACCATGTTTCATCCCCCGTAACAATTGATTTCAAGAAGTTTTGATCATTTCTGGCGGCTGCGACGACATACGACGTCAAATAATAAAGATAAATAATAAAGATAATAACTTTGGGGATCCCCGAGAGAAACTATCGTTGAAATACTTCAAAGAATTAAATAGAAAACTTTTAGAATAGTAACAAATGCTCCATGGTTTTTGTTTTTAACTTTCTTCAACGACGATAGTTGGAACATGAAGGAGCGTTATATAACATTTTCAATTTCTAGCATTTAGAAGTACCTTGGCATTCACGTCAACTATGTCTTCCGATATTCTTCTGGGTCTTCCCCTTGGTCTTGTTTCCTGTATCTTATTAATTTTTTTTTTGATATTCATATTGCTTCCATTCTAGCTACCTATCCTACCGACTGCAACCTGTGAATTCTGATATAATTAGGTCTATGAAGTAATAATACAATTCGTGATTGTATTTTGGTTTCCGTACGTTATTTTCCTGCACTGGCCCTAATATTATTCTTAATTTTTATTACATATATTTTCGTGACCGTTTAGTATTATTATTATTTTTTTATATATTGGGACTTTCGGTCAGTGTAAATAACTTTTAATTTTTTATTGTTTTATTTACGTTTGGGTTCTACAACGAACCATCATCAGAATACTTCTAAAATTAAAATTACTTAACAATTCATCCACCTTTTTTGTTTTTTATTATAACCTAATTGTTTTGAATTTTTTAAGCTCATATATTGGCCAAACGAAACAATATTCAAAAAACAGAATTAATGAACACAAAAAAGCATTAGAAACTTAGAACCAAACATCACTGCACTTTCAAAGCATGTTATAGACAATCAACATAACTTTAATTTTATCAACATAAAAATCCTAGATTTTGAAAAACAATATAAAAAAAGAAATATAAAAGAAATGATTTATATAAAAAAAACAAATAATACAATTAATTTTAGAAATGATACAGACAATTTAACTTGTAGTTATAATAACATTATTAAATAATAAATTTTCATAATTTTTTAATTTTTTATTTTTGCATCTAATATTATTCCACATAAAGAATTCAAAACAATTAGGTTATAATAAAAAACAAAAAAGGTGGAAGAATTGTTAAATATGTCAAAAGTCAAATATGTCATTTAAAAATTTTATAAAAAATTGGCACATATTAGTTAAAAAATTCAAAAAATTAATTGTTTAATTGATATTGGTAGGTTTTTAAATGTAAGTTTGTATTTTTTTTTTATAAAAGTAATTTTTATTTTAGAAGTATTCTGATGAAAAAATAATAATTATTTTTAATACCTGTCCTTCTATAATGAAATCTTTCTTTCATAAAACACATTTCACTACCATAACTTACAATTGACCTAATAATATAAAGTTTTCTATTAAGGGTGGTCGAGCTTTAAATGCCAGTAAAGCCAGCTGTGTATGAGATTTAAAAAAATTATACATTTTTATTTTATTTCAAAAAGTATTCGCCGCCTCAACCACATGTCGTTGAGATCCATATCCACAAAAAATTGGTTATTATCGACCTGTACTTCTTGCCGGTGACATTTATTGCGGCGCCGGCTTCATTTTAGAATAAGTACGGGCCAGTGATCTCGCCGGACTAAAATACACTCCAAACAACGGCTTTTTCTGGATGCTCTTGCAACCGATGGGTCTCATTTGGATTGTTATCTCCCAAAATGCGACAATTTTGCTTGTTAATATAGGTATTCAGCCAAAAATAGGCCCCGTCACTAAATATTGTTTTCCGTCTGAAAGTAGGGTCCACTTCCAACTGCTCCAGAGCTCAGTAAGCGAATGCTCGACGCTGCCTAAGGTCGTTTAGCTTCAGTTCCTGGGTCATTTGAATTCTGTACGGGTATGCGCCCAAACCCTGATGCAAAATTCGTCAAGTTGAGGTCTGCAAGAGGCCAAGTTCTTGGGCTCAACGAGAAATTGATTGCCTCAGGTTATACTGCACACTCTCGTTCGCTACAGCAATATTTTCTGCAACCTTCACCCTTCGACGACGTGCGGGTGTTGTTTGATTGTTTACTGAAATAGTTGATTCTATTAATCGACGGTATAGCGTATGGAACGTAGCACTAACGTACCATAAACGTAGCACGAACTGAGCACTCATTTTGATAGTAAAGTTTAATGATTTGCACACGTTGCTTAACATTGTACCTTTCCATGATGATTTGTCCAACATCAATTACTATAACCTCCAAATTTGACAACTGTAGCTTTACCAACATGGCCGGTATATAGTGTCAAAGTTCAGGCACCCCTATAGGAAAACTCAGTACTATAGTTTTGTATGTACATAGATTAATACTATGGTGTACAGCTTTTAATCTGAATGTTTGCGAATGTGCCTGCACATTATTGCCTATTAAATACATTTATTTATTTCAAAGAAATAATTGTAGTTTTGCATAAAAAATCTATGACATGCGCTTCTCTTCTTCTTTTTCCGCAACGTGGTATCTGTTTGGATGGAGTTATTTTAACATTATTTTTTACTTTATAAAAATAATTTAGGACTGTTCAAGTGTTACGATGATTTTCGTTATTAGTGCTAAACTGTACGAAAACATATGAATTATAAAAAGTGAGAAAAACCAATACACATATATCGTAGTTTAAGCAAATTAGTGATTTTGTGTTAATCATTACCAACTTGTCATGTTGGTTGTCCACATTTTTAGGCCACGTGGGTTTCGGGTTAAATGAAGGCTCTGTATATTATCTTCCGTGATACTTTCTACAGTATTGCTTCTCTTTATTTGTAACATAATTCTGGTTGACACTGTCTGTTTTGACACTCTACTGTTCTTGCTTTTACGTTTAATCTTAAAAACCAATGCAAAATAAATTTGCGATTTTTTTTTTATTTGATTTATACGACCCTGATTCTTCCCCGTTCGGCAACGTGGCGAAACGTCATAGCCGAGCTTCCCGGGTCAGCATTTAATTACGACATCCTGACATCTAGCGTCGAAATCGCCAATTAAACCCGACCAACACAATAAATATGTTTATTATGTCAGATCTACAGCCGGTGTCGTTGGGAGCCAATTCTGCGTATTGCCGGTACTGGCTGTCGAGCACCGAGGCTGTTCTCGAGGTACCAATCACGGCTGAATTATTAGTCGGATATTTCTGGGCGATAAGGAACGAGGTACGCGCGAAAATGTGCGAAGACTCATTTTTATTCAGCTGAAACGTTTTTCTTTTAACAACAAAAATAAACTTATTATTTTGTATTGGGAATCAAAGAATAAAATTAGTCATAACGAGCGAACATGTTAAAAAATAGATTAATATAGGTACATACAGTCAGTCAAAAAAGTCTCCATACATTAGTCTTTTTTTAATATTTTTTTAGTGTTCTTTTTTATTTAAGTTTAATTAGAAATATCTTTCAAAGTAAATATCGGAAATCTAAAGAATAGTAAAAATAAAACTAAAGTCGTTTGAAACACTTTATTTGAACAATCAAAAACAAAACGATATTAGCATCAAAAAATTATATCAAAAAAAGTTTTCATACAGTAACATTTCTTATCCTAAATTGTAACTTTCTTAAACGCTAATATTTTGTACAATTGCCATTTGCTTTAACGATGGCATTAGGCCTTTTTGGAAGACTTAATACAAGCTTTCTTGTAACTTCTGGTGAAATGTTCTCCCACTCTTACCTAATTTTATTTTTGAGATCTTCCCAATTTCTTTCTCTCTGTATATTATATTCCGTGATGCTTTCCGTGAGATAAATTTCTCAGTCATTCTTTTTCTGTAATAAATTTTCCTAATGGACAAAATTTTAAAAAATACAACAATTTTCAAAAATATATACAAACTTTTCAACGTTAACGTTTCGGGAGGTGTTCTCCTCCCGTTTTCAAAACGAATCTAAAAAAAATTATATTAATATAAATTATATTTATTTTTTGAATTCGTTTTGAAAACAGGAGGAGAAGACATTCAAACATTTGTATTTATTTTTGAAAATGTTTGTACTTTTTTTTAAATTTTGTTCGTTAGGTAAATTTGTGATGTTGGTTGTACACATTT
Source organism: Cosmopolites sordidus (assembly GCA_031761425.1). NCBI lineage: Eukaryota > Metazoa > Arthropoda > Insecta > Coleoptera > Curculionidae > Cosmopolites > Cosmopolites sordidus. Next base: position 420,007 of record JARFXV010000647.1, on the reverse strand, counting down.
TTGGGCCACGTGGGTTTCGCGTTAAATGATGGCTGTGTATATTATCTTCCGTGATACTTTTCGTGAGACAAATTTTTCAGTGATTCTTTTTCTCTAATAAATTTGCCTAGCGGACAAAATTTTAAAAAATACAAAAATTATCAAAAATAAATACAAACTTTTGAACGTTAACGTTTTGGGAGGTCTTCTCCCGTTTCCAAAACGAATCTAAATACTAAATTATATTAATTTAAATTATATTAATATAAATTATATTTATTTTTAGATTCGTTTTGAAAACGGGAGAAGAAGATGTTCAAACATTTGTATTTATTTTTGAAAATTTTTGTGTTTTTTTTAAATTTTGTTCGTTAGGCAAATTTATTACAGAAAAAGAATCACTGAGAAATTTGTCTCCGTTTAGTTTTTTGTTTTTACCCAAGGATTATTTACATAAGAACAAATATTTTTGATATTTTTTGAGTTATAGATCGTGGCAAAATACACAAAAAAAAGAAAAAATATATGAACACACTACAATCAATCAGACAATGCTTTAATTCTTTCCACATGTGTTCTATAGGGTTTATGTCCGGTGATTGCGGTGGTGTATGAAGTTGTTGGCAGACATTACGGATCATACATTCACATACAAATCTAGCAGTGTGCTTGAGATCGTTATCTTGTTGGAATAAATAACGACCCTCAAAGTCAAGTTTTTAAACACTTTGGTATAAATTATTCATAATACCGTCAATGAAAACTAAATTGCCTATTCCATTGGCTGTCATGCACCCCCACAATAAAACAGTACCTTCTCCCTGTTTCACTGTATTCACAAAGCTGTATTTTTTTCTCCAGATTTTATCTCGGCCATCCGAACCAAAAAGGTTAATTTTTGTTTTGTCACTAAAGATAACGCTTTTCCAAAACTGAATGGTTTTATTAACGTATTCTCGGGCAAATTGTAAACGTTTTTTTCGATTTTTTTCTGAAATTAATGGTTTTCTTCTCGCAACGCGTCCGTTATAACCCGCTCGATGCAAGCAGTTTCTAATTGTTCGAGGACTAACATTTTTTGAGAACTCTTCATTGATTTTTTGTGCGTTTTGGAGCGCTTATTTTAGAATTGATTCTAATCTTTTTCAGAACACGACTCTTCCCGTGCAGTTAACTTTCTGGAAGGACCAGACCGTGGCCGCACTTTATACTGGTGGTGGCTTTGGTGGAACTGGTGGCTTTGTACAGATTTATTACGTACTGTACAGTGACGTGATTTTCCAGTTATTTTGCCAATATTTCTAAAGGACTTTTTTTTTCGATAAATCTACGATAATTTCTAACAGAAATTGGATTTTCGCAATTTTTATCACTCATTTTGCTTCAACTACAAAAAACACAGATTTAAAAGTGACACCTTTAATCAAGTATGATTCATTTGTCTTAAGCGAAATTTGACACAAGCCAACTTGATAAATTTTTAATAACTAATGATGCTGAATAGTATTTTACTAAAGTTTTTGATGCTAATATCGTTTAATTTCTCATTGTCCTATAAAATGTTTGAAACGAATTTAGTTTTATTTTTATTAGTTCTTAGAAGATTGCCGATAGACACTTTGAAAGATATTTCTAATTGAACTTAAATAAAATTAAAGAAGTCTAGTGTATGGAGACTCTTTTGATTGACTGTATATCTATCGGGTGATTGTTTTAGCGTGTCCAAACCTCCGATAGGAATCGCACTTTGAGTTTGCGCGCCTCTAGTGTCAAAATTATTCGGTATAATCTGGTAAATCATCATGTGGTAAATCACAAATTCCAAACGCATTTCACGCTGGAACAAAACAAGACAAAAAACTGTGCGTTCCGAAGAAAATATCGCCGCTGTTATGGGCGGTGTTAACGAAGTGTTAATGAATATCCAAATATATCAACTCGTCATCGTTCGCAGGACGTTGGGCTTTGTTCAAGGCCGGCTTGTATAAAAACTCAAGCCGCAACACCATCGTTTGCGTCGTACGTTCGGGAATGGTCTCAAAATTAATTGAAACTTGACCCAGAACGTATCCGCAAAATTTTGTTTAGCGAAGTAGCTCATTTTTGGTTAAATGGTTACGTTGATAAACAAAATTGCCGCATTTTAAGTAAAAATAATCCGAAAATGATGCAACAATTACCGTTGTAACCAGAAAAATGTACCGTATAGTGCGGATTGTATACCGGTTGTATCATTGGGCCGTATTTCTTTAAAAATCAAAGGGAAAATCACGTTCCAACAGAATGGTTTTATATGTCATAGACTCAACGCAACAATCGATTTATTGAGGGAACAATTCTGTGAGAAAATTATTTCCAGGAACGAACCTGTTAATTGGCCACCAAGGTTATGTGATTTAACACCATTAGATTATTTTCTTTGAGGTTATGTTAAATTTTTGGTATATGCAGATAAATCAGCGACTATTGACCCTATATATAAGAATTCATAAGTTCCTGCATATTTATAATCAATATATGAAACCAAAAATTTGGTATAAACGAGAACCATTCGAAATCTTTTTGGCCTGCAGAAATTGAATTGAAAAAGTATGAAATTTCCGAAAAATTGATAAAATAAAAATTAAAGATGTCATTAAGTTATTTGTTTAAATATGTTTTTTACAGGCATACAAACAAAGTTAGATTTCACTTTAAAGGTTCTTTGCTTTCGTTTTCGAAAGTAAAACTGTAGCCAACAAAATGTAGTCAACAAACTGTAGTCACAAAAATGAATAATGTTGTATTAAATGATGGTAAGAGTTTCAAATGTTTATGTTCGATGTGTTACCACACGTGTTACTCAATGTTTTGGGTATGAAAAACTGTCCGCTCCACAGGTTCCGCGTTTCTTAATAGCCGACCAAAGACGCAGTCGAATGAACACTTCTCAAGAGTACGTATACTTAATACTTATTTAGAAACGCTATTATGCTCGATTTTTTTAACGCTACTAGATGAAACTTGGGTTCACAATTATAAGCTAGAGATAAAACAGCAGGCTAAACAGTGGGCAGGAGCAGTTGATAGTGTGTCAAAAAAATCCAAATCAATTTTAACCAATGAATTGGAGATAAAGAAAATCTGGGCGAAAATAGTCCCCAGAATAACTAAACTTGAAGAGATTTACCTTAAACTTGAAGATTTTTAAACTTGAAGAGATTACTAAACATATAATAAATTAATAGAAGTTTTGGGTAATCCAAAGGATATAGTAGTTCAACATGAAAAGTCGGGGATTTACGAAATTAGTTATGAAGACTGTGATCAAAGGTATATTGGGTAAACAAAAAGATCCATATCGACAAGATATAAAGAATATATTGCCCACATTAGATATGGGAGAAATAAAAAATCTTGTGTTGCCCAACAAGGAATCGAACATGACTACAGAATAGATATTAGTAATTTAAGACTAATTAAAAGTGTTAATAATAATAGAACTTTGGATGCATATGAAAGCATTCAAATAGAAAAATATAAGAAAATCATGAATCGAGATAAAGGACCTATTCCGATCAGTCAACTTTTTCAATTATTAATGTAAGGCTTAGTAAACTTCACGGTTCATGATTTTTACACGCTTCGTTAGGTAGGGTTTTCATATAAATAGAATAAAGTTAGGTTTAGAATTAGATTAAATAATCTCCTGATGATGCTAATATGTTTAGCGAAACGTGCGTCGAGAAGTTCAAAAAAAGTGATTTGGTGTTTAGTGGTAAATCTCTTCAAGTTTAATGTTTCACACGAAAGGGTCCAATAGAAGAATTGATCTCAAGAATAAGTTAAATTTACACTTAGTAATCCAAGAGCTTTCACCAAATGTCTGCTTGATTATTTTATTTAGTCCACAAAATAGTAAATGCATGAAAATAACAGAAACTACATTCGGAAAAAAAAATAAAAAAAATCAATTTAGAATGTTTAATTCTCGAGCCCGATCAAGGCCTCGATAAGTATTGTTTCGCGCTTGACAGGCAAAGTGAAGAGAAGAGGGCGGGCGGTTAAATTAAAGGGTGAAAACCGGGGGTGGCAAAGCCGTTACCCCGCTAAAGTCCCTTATCCGGCAATCGACACAAAACACAAAAAAAAAAGTCGGCGATCCGTCTTGAAAATTATAAATTATATAAAAATAGGCAATAATGGCGCCGATGGCGTGCCTTCGGACAATATTCGTGCGTCCTCCGGGGGCGCTGTAACGGTAAACGGGGGGCCAGCAGCATTACGGGGCACGCGAATTACCAATCGAGAGCGCAAACAAATGCTTGTTCACGCGAAACAACCGCCACTTACCGCGCTCGAATCGAGTTAGCCGGATTAACACGTCGGGAACGAAGGAGAAACCGAAAACCCAAGGAAATGGCAGCTTGCGAACGAAAAGGAAAATCTGGTTTTCTTTTACAAAGTCCCTCCTCCGAAAAGCAGCTCTCCTTGAAACAATTACCAGACCAATGTTACTAGATAAAGAGTTAATTGATGCAACTTATTAAACAAAATGCCAAAGATGCAAATTACACATCGGTCAATAAGCCCCCGATCTAACAAAAAAAAAACACAGAAATATCGTCCGCACATTGAGAGATAATATTTCCACAGGGTTCGCTGGTTCGCGAAATGGATGTTAGTTATTGAATTAATAAACAGAAGATACACAAATATACATTTATTTTCTAAAATTCACAACTACTTCACTACGCTTTTAATGGACAATTTTTCAGTTATTGTCTCAAGTTTTGCGAGATTTGGCGTAACAAAATACTTATTTAACTTGATTTCGGAATCGACAGAGAACTGACTCTAACTTGCAATTTTCAAATTGTACTTTCTACTCTTAATCTTCGCGTGCAACTCAAATTCGTGCTTTCAATTCTCACTCTTTTCTCGTGATTTATCTCGAACTCTTCACGTGCAACAGGTTAACCCGAAATCTCTTCGTCAACCTTTCAATTCAAAAACTCGATTCGTACTCTCAACGTGTAACTGTCAACTTGCCCTTCTCTTCTAGTGATTTATCTTGAACTGTTCACGTGTGATGGGTTAACCTGAACTGTCTTCGCCAACCTTTCAACTCAAACTGTCGATTTGTACTGTTTTCGGACTTCTACCGCGAATTCCCACGTAGCCCTGTTCATATGATAAGACTATAAAAAACCATGTGTTCCTGTTATTTTGTTTTTCTGGTACCAAGGCCATTAACATCAATATTCACTTTAGGATCTTTATAACGAGTCCCTTTTTTTAGGATTTTACGATTCTCCAGAAAAATACGTGTGTTTATTTTTCTGTGTCGTTTTTCTATCTACAGGATGTATTTTTTTCAGTTGTGAATGTTTTCACAATACTTTTTTTTGCAAATTTTGACTTTATTCATATATATATATATATATATATATATATATATATATATATATATATATATATATATATATATATATATATATATATATATATATATGATTTTGATTGATGATTTTGTTCAACAAAATGCTCATTTAGGCGAAGACGCAGGTTGTTGTGCGTTCCACATGAGATTGTGGAACCCAGTAGTTGGGTGTCTGATGACATCCAGCACTGTTGTCTCATTGGACGCAGTCCAAAGAATTCTAACACTGCATATATGCGCCATCCGACGGGAAATCGCCGAAAAATATGGGTTGTTGAGTGTGGATCGGTTCTTCCTGTTCTTGAGGAGAGAGCACATGTCGGTGCCCTGAAGAGTCTGAACATCAAGAGACGAAACATGTGCCCTCCAATGGAAGGGATGGGTGAGGCCCGTCCCCAGTCAAACAATCAAGAAAATGCTCATTTAGGCAAAGACGCAGTTTGTTGTGTGTTCCACATGAGATTGTGGAACCCAGCAGTTGGGTGTCTGATGACCTCTGACAACGCTTTTCTAACATTTCTAACGATTTCTCTTTGCTTTCATTGGAGCGAAATTTTATTCCAACGAGCATTTTTTATAGTCTCAGAATAGGACATAGTCGCTGGGGGCCAGATCTGGACAATACAGTGGATGGGGAAGCAATTCGAAGTGCAATTCAGGCAATTTAGCCATCGTTGCCAACGATTTATGATAAGTGCATTGATCATACGGAGTCCGCCATGTATATGTCAGACCATGTGTTAAACGATGACAGAGTAAGAGATCAATTGGCGGTGCTATCACAAAGGTGATTGTATTTCTGAAAAGTAGCTTCTTTTCTAGTAATGTCCCATAAATTTCAAGTCAATGTGACATTAAGTTGTTTGACAGTCTTCGCAAACAAATGTGTTCAATATAAAGTTGTATTAATATTATGGAGATTCTGCTCCTTTACGTTTCATGATTCATAAAGTATCTTCTGAATGTCGATGTGGTTAAACTGGCAAAGAGTGACGCTCCGTGCTCAGAAATGTTTTAATTTTTTTAAACATTTGAGCACAAGAAAGCTAATCTCAAAGAGATTTTCCACTAAATACCAAATCACTTTTTTTTAAGTTCTCGACGCACGTTAAACAAAAATAATTATAACAAAGAATTTAAATGAATTAAGAAGGTATCAGAAGTGAACGGTTATAATAAGAACATTGTAGAGAAATTAATTGGCAAACAAATATGAAAGTTTAGAAATTTATTGAAAGAATCTTCCACTTTTCAAAAGGATCAGAACAAAAATAAATTCATGGTAATACTGTTTGATGCCCAATTAAGGGGAGGGCTAGACAAAATTTTGAGAAAAGTGGATATTAAGGTTTTGTACAAACCATATAATAAATTAAAAGAAGTCCTGGGATTAGATATGGACGAAATGAAATATTTTTGTGTTGCCCTGTATTCAATCGAAGATGACCACAATATAGATATTAGTAATTTAAGACTGATTTAAAGTGTAAATAATAATAGGGCTTTGGATTCATATGAAAGCATTCAAATAGAAATATGTAAGAAAATCATGAACCGGGATAAAGGACCTATTCCGTTTAGTCAACTTTTTTAATTATTAATGTAAGGCTCAGTAAAATTCACGATTAATTTTTTTATTTATTATTTTATTTCTTTTTTAATTTTTCTTTTATCCTTTTTTTACACGCTTCAGTATGTAGTAAGTTAGTAATTAGGGTTATCATATAAATAGAACATAGTTTAGATTTAGAATTAGATTAAATAATCTCCTGATGATGCTAACAGGGTTAGCCAAATGTGCGTCGAGACCTTAAAAAAAAATTTTAAAAAAGATTTGGTATTTAGTAGTAAATCTCTTTAGTTTAGTGTTTCACACCAAAGGTTCCAATAGAAGAATTGATCATAAGAAATTTCTCAGTTCAATGGGAGTCAGACTTGCTCACTGCGCAGCAAAAACAGAATCCGGTGATCACTTCACAGCGATGTTCAGACACATATAAGCGCAATCCAAAGAAATTTCTACGGTAATTCGTAACTGCTGATGAAACTTACTTCAAACCTTATATGAAGAAGCAGTTAAAACAGTGGGATTTACCTGCCAAACGAAGGTAAAGTCGCTTCCATTGACCAGAAAGGTTTTGATCATTATTTTTTGAGATTTTCAAGGTCTTATCTTCATCGACTATTTAGAAAAAGGAAAAACGATCATAGCAGAGTCTCATGCTGATTAATGGTCACATTTCAGGAACAGTTGATAGAAAAACGCCCTCACTTGGTAAAGTGAAACTGCCTCGAGGAATGTACTGCATCAAATAGGTTTAATAGCAATAGCAGCAATTATGGCTATTAACCGACTGGACCTAGAGCTTAACGTGGATTCCGAACCACCCTCATCAGCTACCCACAACCTCGATCAGCACCAAACTCTTGATTTTGTGCTTAACCATAAGTTTCTCGATAAGCCTACCGACTGACGAGTGACAAACATAGAATACCTCTCAGAAGGCACCCGGACTCTCACCCAGCTTTTTTTATTAGATTTTACACTCTAGCATAGAAATACTCACAAACATTTAACAAAGTCACAAATATCCATATCGTGTATAGGGCCAGAAACTTAAAATGTAGATATCTCTTTTATATCAGAGTTCATTGAAATTATTTGTACTTGACTTTAGACTGGACAATGTCGGAATTACCACAAAACCATATAGGGGGTCAATTCTTCTATTGGAACCTTTGGTGTGATACACTAAACTTGAAGAGATTTACCACTAAACAATAAAATGCTTTTTTTGAACTGCTCGACGCACGTTTCGCTAACCATGTTAGCATCATCGGGACAAATTAAATCATCTCCTTAATCTCTTCAAGTTTAGTATTTCACACCAAAGGTTCCAACAAAAGAATTGATCTGTATTACCGTTCAATGCTATGTATTGTTGACTTGACCTATCTATACATTTCCTGTAATGTCTTATGGATTTAATAAACGTATTATTATTATTATAATTATGACCATCAATAATATCAAGGATTGGGACATTTTAGAAGAATCCCTTAGTGATCATAGATTAATAATATTTAAATGGATGTTAAATTATGATATTTTTCAAGTCGTTACGAAGCCGCCAATCACTAAGATCAACTAAGAGAAGAACTAAGAGATTAAATCATCTCCTGATGATGCTAACATGGTTAGCGAAACGTGCGTCGAGCAGTTCAAAAAAGTGTTTTGGTGTTTAGTGGTAAAGCTTTTCAAGTTTAGCATATAGGTGGTATTTTCACAGTATTCTACGAACCTTTAAGGACAGTTTTATTGTTTTCTATAGTTTAGTTTGTTTCTGTCTCGCTTACAGTACAGTCAAGTGTTTAAGTATATAAGCGGATAACTTTTTTATATGCAAATGATTTATTTCTAAGTCATAGTTAGGTTTGAAGTACCTAAAAGAAAAATGTCCTCAACTAAGTGATGTAAAACTAAAAGAAGGCATATTTACTGCACCTCAAATAAGGAAGCTTCAAAGTGATTTCCGTTTTCAAGAAAAATTAAATGAAAAGGAATTGGCGGTTTTGAACTGTTTTGTAAGTGTAGTAAATGGATTTCTGGGCAACAAGAAAGATGAAAAATATAAAATCCTTTTAGATGAACTCTTGAAAGTCTATGAAATACTAGGGAAAGCTCCTAAAAATTAATTTTTACACTCCTATTTGGATTGTTTGGATAATTTTCTGAACTTATGTTTTCTAATTAGTTTGTCTACAAAATTGAAAGAATCGTCGACTTTTCAAAAGGATCAGAACACAAAGAAATTGATGGTAATACTATTTGATGCCCAATTAACAAGAGGACTAGACAACATTTTAAAAAAATTGGACATTAAGGTTGTGTATAAACCATATAATAAATTAAGAGATGTTCTGGGTAATCCAAAGGATAAAGTAGAGCAACATGAAAAGTCGTGGATTTACGAAATTAACTGTCAAGACTGTGATCGAAGGTATATTGGGCAAAAAAAAGATCCATATTGACAAGATATAAAGAAAATATTGCCCACATAAGATATGGGAGAAATAAAAAATCTTGTGTTGCCCAACATGCAATCGAACATGACCACAGTATAGATATTAATAATTTAAGACTAATTAAAAGTGTTAATAATAATAGGGCTTTGGATGCATATGAAAGCATTCAAATAGAAAAATGTAAGAAAATTATGAACCGAGATGAAGGACCGATTCCTTTCAGTCACCTTTTTCAATTATTAATGTAAGGTTTAGTACACTTCACGGTTCATAATTTTTACACGCTTCGTTAGGTATGGTTTTCATATAAATAGAACATAGTTTAGTTTTAGAATTAGATTAAATCATCTCCTGATGATGCTAACATGGTTAGCAAAACGTGCGTCGAGCAGTTCCAAAAAGCGTTTTGGTGTTTAGTGGTAAATCGCTTCAAGTTTAACGTTTGATATTGAATAAAAATTAAACTGTAAAATTATGTCGTCTCCTTTTTTTTCCGTACCACCGACACCTTGGAACAAAAAAATTTACGTGTTACAGTAAGTAACTTATCATTTTCGGATTTAGAACTATAAAATATTTCATACACACCCATTTTCATCAATATTACCTCAAAAAAGTTTGTTGACCTGTGTAACTGGAAATAAATCTGAACAAAAAATTACCTTGCAATAATATATGTTTACAAAAAGAAAACAACTCATATTACAACATAGCAAATTTTATTTGACGATGACACGAATCATCACAATCAAGTATCCACTAATTAAGCCCATCTGAACATATAAAATCTGACCCTGGAACACTGCAAAGTTTGACAAACATCAAGATATTGCTCCTTCCTATGCGACAAGTTTCGTCATGCCGAGTAATTTAAAAGTCTCCACAGTAAGAGAAAAAATAACAAAGTTCAGTATAAACTACAGTTAAACACATGCAAAGTTTCAACTTTTCTTACATACCTAGTACCTAGATGGGGCTTGGACAGGTCACAAACGATTTCATACAATAATACATCTGACATAGCCGAGATATCTGGTCATACCATTGATTATTTTTTCAGATGATGTTGAACGTTCAGCTCGACTCCGATTGATGAGGGATTAAGGCCCGAAATCGGTCTGAAGAGTACCTTACTGACGTTTGCTGTCGGCTGAAGAATGTATTTGAAATATATCCCAATGTGTTGGAGAAACTGCTTGCTTGTGAAACCGATGATATAAAATATTCAAAAAAAATTAAGCCCATAGATCTACCGACTAGGTTTAAATAAGACATTATAGTTTAGTATTAGAATACATTATCTAGATTGGAAAATATAGTAAGAGAATGTTGTAAAAATAGAGAGGTAGGGTAGAGCGGTGAAAGTTGAGCAACTTTTCGTTTGATCTCCCATAACTTTAAGAATCGGATTTAATTGATTCTTACTCTGTTAAGTAGAGTAAAAGTTTAAAAGTTATTGTAGGAAATGCTAGAGCGCTCCAAGTTGCTCAACGTGCCCCACTAGTGAGGCTAGTGGAGCATGGGTATGCGGCTAGTTGGGCAGGTGCTAAAATGGACTTGATGACTGTATACAATGATCTGAATACAAAATAATTGTGATCAACAAGCAAATATGTATTTATTATGATTCTTACATATTCATATTGTTAATATATCTCTGGAAAAATAAAATAAAAATCAAACAAAATTAAATTTTTCAATTATTAGATTATTAGTGCACTTTTTATATTTAAAATTACATGTTTAAGAATAATTTTAACGCAAATAAATAATAAAGTAACTAATATGAGATCAAGAACATTGTTAAATGATAAATAATCCCAAATTATTAATCATCTTTGTTTCTATCACAATTAATTCAAACATATCTCTTTAAAATCATCCTGTTAATATTAAATTGTTTGACTGCAGCATTTACACTCATTTTTTCCTCCTCTACAGCTTTTGTTGCATCACTCAATTGTTGACTAGTAGTTGAACCTTTTGAGGTCTTTCTTTTATATGTACGCAGTTTAAAATGAAATAATAATCATTAATATAATTATCAATATAAGTAATTTTGATTAGTAAACTTTGTGTAGAATCATCACATGCACAAATTAATTGATGATTATTAATTTATTAAAGAAAAATTTGATTGTCTGCAATGAATATCTAGTGGGGCTAGTTGATCAAGTATTGAACACGCGTTGGTCAACTAGCCCCAGTTGAGGTTACAAAATAAAAATTAGGTTATAAAACAATTATAAGAGTTAAAAATAAATAATCATCTATAATCGAAAGAACAATAACTAAGTAATCTTCAAATACTTCGGTGATCATTATTAAATGCCGCCGAAAAAAACATAAAGCGTTCTCTTATTTTATCGGAGCACCAGACAGCAATTGACAGTCGCGCTATGTATTCCCATTCCATAACCCCATCTTTTCGCCATTTACACTTTTGTTGTAGTTTTCGAGATATTTCGATTGCACAACTTGCCCCTATGATCCACTAGCCCCGCTCTACCTTAATAAAAAATATTGGTGAAATAAAAGTGCTATTTCCCCATGATAATGCAGCTATCTATTCGATAGCCTTTGCAACAGTAAAACTGTTGCAAATTAAAGCAAATTTGCGCAACCAATTGATGCCGAATCAGACAGCAGAATTTCAGACTTGGTCCTTTTGACTTCTTTCTTGTTCCAAATATGAAAAAACGGCTAGCTGGAAAGAAATTCAAGTCAAATGAAGAGATGATTGTCAGAATAGAGGATTATTTTGCAAAAAAGTTGCAAAATCGTTGGACGAGTATGTGCATCGAGGTAAAAGGACACTACTCTGAAGAATAAATCGATCAAAGAAATAATATTTCTTTTAAAAAATATCTATCATTTCACTCTTTTCTCCTATATATGAGAGGAACGAAAAACTGGACTCTATAATCTTTGATTTCTTGTCACCTCAGTCTAGTAACTGTGTAGACATATAGTGCATACTTTTTTATTCAATTGTTCAGCTCTGTTACCTGATTATGGAAAGGAAGTAAAAGCAAAAAAAGAGCATATTAATATTATGCCAGAATAAAATTGTGTAATTAAATACAAGAACGGTTTTAAGGTCAGCGCTTTGACAGTAAAAAAAGAGTCAGACTCACGCTATGCAGAATAATAATTGCATTTTTGTTGTTATGCACGCCGATGCCAGGGGCGAAATCATTTTTTTTTCTTCCTGCACGTTTTAAATAAATAAAAATTAAGCGATTTAACATATATTTTTTGTTTTATTCCGCTCACTTTAATTTATTATTTATCAGCTCACTGATATCAGTAAGTAAATCATTTTTTAAAAATTTCCACGAAACATAGCACATATTCTGTTGAAATAGGATTTTTTTGGGTTAAACTGCACTCAAATACTGGGTGAATTTTTGTAATGCGTCCGAACTAAAATTCAAATAAAACAACAACCAAAACCCATTTATTGTATGTAAAATAAAATTCACTCGCTTTAATTGTTGAAAACAATTTCGGATAAATGTCAGCTGCGGCTACTTCTGACAAAGCGCATTCTGTTAGTCTAATTTGCGACCACTGTTTCAAGCAATTAAGGTTTTATGTTCGCAATTGTGCGAGTTACGTTGACTTTCAAGGCGTCAATAGTTACTGGTTTATAGGCATGAATCAAAGATTTAACATAACCCCAAAGAAAATAATCTAAAGACGTACAATCACATGATCTTGGTGATCAATTAACTGGTTCGTTCCTCAAAATAATTTTCTCATGTAGACGAATAACAAAGCCCAGCTTCCCGCGAACAGCGACAAATTGATAAATTTGAATCTTTATCAACACTGTCAGCAACAGCTGCGATATTTTCTCGATAATTTGCTAGACTATATATATATTAAGGTGGCCGTTATTTCCCAAATTAACTTTTTTCACTTGGATAAATAAGCAAAAATTATTATCTAAAAATCTCCACTATATTTAAATAGAAATTCAATTTGAAAAATTAGGAAAAAATCACATCTATGAGTACCATATAGCGAAAAAGATTAACAAGAAAATCAAACAAAACAACATCATAATGACAAGAGCAGATAAGGACAAATCCATTGTTGCGATGTCTAGAGATAATTATATATCAAAAATTAATAATTTTTAAAAATCAAGGAAATTTAACAAAATTAATTCTGTTGCTATGAATACCTTTAAAAAAAATAATACAAATAATAAAAAAGTCGTCTGTTTTTAAAGATTACGAAAACCAACAGTTAATAATGATGAATCTTCAGGCACCAAAATTATACTCGCTTATAAAATTACACAAAGATAATTACCCAATTAGACCAGTAGTTTCATTGGTTACAGCTCCTTCAATCAAATTATCAAATAAGCTCATTAAAATCATTTTACAATATACGAATTTTAAATCAAAATATATCATTCTAAATACATATGACCTTATCAATAAAATAAAAAATATTAATTTACCCAAAAAATCCAACCTAATTTCTTTCGATGTACAAATGTATTTTCGAGTATACTACCAAATGAAGTAATTGAATTAGTTGACAAATTACTTCTCAAAAATAAAACTACTTTAATAATAAAAAAAGAAATTTAATAATTCATTTTATGTTTCTAATGACCGTTTGATACTGGGATACCCTTTAAGTCCTTTACTGAGGGAAATTTTTATGGACAACTTAGAATATAAGATAAAACATCAGTAAAACATCAAAGATCAACATCACGTAAATTCTTTACATAAAAACATTAAATTCACAGTTGAAGAAGAGCAATATAATAGTATTAACTTTTTAGACTTAACTATTACTAGAAAAGACAATAAACGTGATTTTACAATTTTTCATAAATCATCACATACAGATTTAGTTATACACAATAAATCTTGTCATCCTAATTCACAAAAGATGGCAGCATTTAACACTTTTATACTTAGATTACTAAATATCCCAATTTCAATAAATAACGGATACGACCAAAACATATATAAATAAAATAATTCATAAAAAAAGTTATAAAATCATTGTTTTAATACATCCGGTCAATAATATCAAAAATACAGCGTTCAAAACAATTATACATACGGGAAAAGTTACCAAATTAGTGTCGAGACATTTATCCAAAACAAACAATATAAATATTAAACTTGAAAAGATTTACCACTAAACACCAAAACTTTTTTTTGAACTGCTCGACGCACGTTTCGCTCGTCTCCAGCAGATTAAATCATCTCCTGATGATGCTAACATGGTTAGCGAAACGTGCGTCGAGCAGTTCAAAAAAGTGTTTTGGTGTTTAGTGGTAAATCTCTTCAAGTTTAGTGTTTCACACCAAAGGTTCCAATAGAAGAATTGAAATATAAATATTGCTTTTAAAAAAATAATAGTCTAGGGCACTTTATTAAAACCAGTAAAAATAAAACAAACTGTATAAATCAGGAGATTATTTAATTGAGTGCAGGTCGTGTCCAAAAGTTTACGTTGGACAAAGAGGAAGCTCTTTTTCTACTAGGCTCAACGAACATCAAAGAAGTTACACTAAACAACAAAATAATTATCATTATGTTAACCTCTTAATGTTAGAAAAGAATACTTTTAATGATAATTTTATAATGTTACATAATGAGAATAAATCCAAAGAATTAAATCTTTAAGAAAAAAAAAAGGTAAAGGGTTAGAGGCGTATCAGCAACTTGGCTATTTAGCGACTGGACCTACAGCTTAACGTGGGTTCCGAACCACGGTCATGAGCTTTCGACAAACCCAGGCCAGCACCCCCCCTCCCGGGCTATAAACCCTTAGTTATGTGCCTACCCATAAGTCTATCAGGAAACCTACCGACTAGCGAGAGATCAACGTAGAACACTTCTCAGAAGGCATCCGGCCTTACCCAGCCTTTAACTGACGTGACTGAGGGGTAATTCGTAGTCGGATTTTACACTCTTGCCTAGAAACAATCACAAACATTTAGAAAGTAAACAGGCAGAAGAAAGAAAGAAAAACAACCATCCGAACTCTTTTAATTAATTTAACATGTTATTATATTCTTGCATATTATGTTGATTACCCAGATCAACATGATTGTTATAGATTTAGATAGTTATTAAAACACCTTTTTACATAAATGGCCTAGCACGTTCCATGTCCACGTATTTGCTTCTCCTTTATGTTATGGGATCATTGAAATTATTTTTACCTGACCTTGGAGTACAAAGGTAAGGAATACTTTGGTACAAACTAATTAGCTTATTCATGTTATCTCAAAAAAGTTTAAATTTGTTGACCTGTAATACCTTTTTTTTATTTGGGTTTTTCGCCACGATCTAAAACTCAAAAAATATCAGAAATATCTGTTCTTATGTAAATAAACGAATCACTGGGTAAAAACAAAAAACCAAACGCTATAATTAATTTAAATAAAAATAAATGTATTGCTACGCCTTCGGTAGATTTAAATTCAATATGGTTCTAAAGAATACAATTAAAAACATTTAAGAATCTCACTAAACACACGGTAAACCTCACCTATATATACTTTTTTTTTGCTAGTATGTCACTGTCATTAAAAACTAATTGTCAATGTATCATTGACATGCGCAAAAAATATATTTACTTTCTATCTTTTCATAATTTCTAGAAATTAATATACTTTATTTTTGGATTCGTTTTGAAAACGGGAGGAGAATACTTCCCGAAACGTTTGTATATTTTTTAGAACATTTAGAACATAAAGAATCACTGAGAAAATTGTCTCCGTTTGGTTTTTTGTTTTTACCCAGTGATTCTTTATTTACATAAGAACACATATTTTTGAGATTTTTTGATATATAAACATGCCACAATCATTCAGACATTACTGTATTATCTTGCCAAATATTTTTTAATTCTGTTTCTGTTGTGGCCCTTTTAGATGGACACAGGTTTATATTAGAGTTAAAAATTAATTTTATTAGTTTTACTTTGCTTTCTACATTTACAATTTTGCTTCATACTAATTTTGTCACAGACACGTACTGTGAAATAACCATGTTGAAATAGTTCGATTTAAGTAACTCTTTTAAGTATTTCAGCTGAAGTTTTCTTTAAATGTGGGTAATGGAAAGAATCAAAAACATAGATTAGTAACCTTGAAGACTATTTACAATCAGAAAACTGTCTACCTCCTGAAAACCAAGTTCAGATCGCAAGAAAAATAAAAACGAAAAATAGGAATTAAACTGAACACGGACCTGCTTTCAAATGCAGAAGTTTTCGATGCACGAAAACAGACGTAACAGAAAAGTGCAAGTAAAATAATTATTCTTTTTTCATTTTTGCGTGTCGTGGATATCAAGCTTGTTTACATAGACTTTGTTTCAAATTTAATTTTTCATAAATGCCGTGGTTTCGATTGCGACACAATTTTTTTTCCGTCTGGAATACAAAGCAACGTTCCATTGAATAATTTCAGTGAAGAGGGTGAAGAAAGAAAATTGAACATTAATAAAACCAGAAACGTTAACTATTATTTGTATACTATACTGTGAAATAAAGCAAACTGAAAATATACTCGCTGTAAACTGATAAACTTTTTGATTGCAAGAAATGTAACAAAGTAAACGGTTTAAAAATGTTATGTTTATCATGTTGAAGCTAAATCTTCTGATGATGCTAATATGCTTAACGAAACACGCGTCGAGAAGTTTAAAAAAGTGATTTGGTGTTTAGTGGCAAATGTGTTGGAGTTTAATATTAAAGTTTAATTTGTATAAAATATAAAACTCAATACAAGCGGGTTTTGGACAACGTTATTTTAGTTTTTCCAATGCTTGGCTTTCGTAGATGAACCGACTATATTAACCAGAATACAAAAAGAACGAAAGAGAACATCAACAGAAAAAGAACAGAAGAACGGCTTGGAGATAAATAAATAAATAAGTTAAAAATGTATGTTGATGAGACATAGCAAAACGATGGAAGAAAATATATTTTCGAAAGGGTTTAAAAATTCTGCTATCTAGGAGTCACCATTGAAAAGGAACGAAGCGAAGAGCACAAAATACAAGCACTACGTAATATACACGTAATACGTAATATACACTTATTTTTTGATTATTTTTTATAGAATAGATTCAATTTTTTCGCCCAATAATATTTTTTTCAAACGTACATACATATATCATTTAGAACTATAATATATGACACCAAAACTAAATATTTGTTATCATTTTACAAACAAAACGTTAAATGTAGCGTGAATCAACCAAAAAAAAAATAACGCTATTCAGTTCATAGACGAAAAATTATCGGTCTCATTAACAAAACAACCCTGTCTGTTTTGGACAGGTAGAAAAAATTAACCCCGGTCAGTGTAACAAAGCAGGGCGGATTTTTCCAACTCCCCTTTTATAGTTCCTGCCCCCCCCCCCAAACTGTTTCTGATAAACCGGCATCCCTACAAAATTAATAAAATTCCAGGGACAATAATGTCGGGGAATTTAAAATCGGGCGCGTACCGCATGCACGATAACGCAAATTTTAATAACGCTCCAACGATCATTGTTGAAAAGGTTGAAAACGAACATATCGAAATCGAACTAGGGCCATTATTATTGTTGCTTTACCTGGGTAGTTTAAAAATATTAGTCCCAAAGTATTATTCAAATTGAATTTTTTTCCCATCATATAGTTAGTTTAAAGCGCCATCTTTCAGGTTCAAAACGAAATAGAATATACGATCCTACTGTGAATATAACCTCAAAAATCACTCATAAACATGGTGTCGTACAAAATTGACTTTGCTTCACCTTTTAACTAAGTTTAAAAAAAAGCTGTAAAATCTCAGGACATGATTTGTGCGGGTTCTGGAGATAATGCTGTTGGATACAGTACTCGTAAGAAGTGATTCTGACAATTCCTAATTGGAAATTTTGCTCAAATAATGTAGAACGCCCGGTACAGTTAAAAATAGTGAGAAGGAAGAATTTGAAACACTTCTAGAAGAAAATTCTTAACGTACACTGGTTGAGTTGGGACAGGAACTTTGAAAATTCAAAACAAAGGCGTGGGGTCCCCTATGAAACCTTAGTTGAGAATAAAGCTTTGATGTTATGCGATTACTCTACAGATTCAAGAAAAAGAACTTTCAGTATATGATTGCGAGACTGATGAAGATTGGAACATGTACGAAAATGCGAAAATGCGAAAATGCGAAAATGCGAACATGCGAAAATCTGATCAAGCGGTCATCACTGACCGTTATAGGCAAAATCTGATTCATATTAGTGACGCTCTGGAAAAAAAGAACTTTTATTAACAAGAGAATTTTACTTCAAAACAAGGCATGCTCACATACAGCTAAAATAACTTAGGCTGGGATATTTTATCGTACATGGTGTATACTTCAGACTTGGTCTGTTTGGATTTTCATCTCTTCCAATCCCTGCATCTGATTGATAGTTGTATTACTTTTTTATATTTCCGAAAAATAAATTGTGGACCTAATAGAAGAATGATTGGGAGGCTAGAAAGTAATTGGATAGGAAAAGCGCTAAACAGAAACGAATAGAGAATAATAGTATGGAAATTGAAGTACAAAACAAGAAAAAACATTTATATATTGTCAAAATAATATATAGTTTTCCTGTCCTAACGCTACATGCACTGAATAATTTTTTAACAATAATCTTCTCATATCTGCCATTCAGCTGATGTAAGTTACTCGAGCTATGTATTTTCTAAACTTATAACATTCATCATCTCTTCCAATCAGGCTCTACTAGACTCTTCCACTCAGACTTTTTACTAGACTCTTCTAATCAGACTTTCTAGACTCCTCCAATCGGATTCTTCACTAAACTCTTCCAATCAGACTCTTTACTAGACTCTTTCAATCAGACTCATCACTAAACTCTTTCAATCAGACTCTTTACTAAACTCTTCCAATCAGACTCTTTACTAGACTCTTCCTATCAAAATCTTTACTAGGCTCTTCCAATCAGACTCTTTACTAGACTCCTCTAATTAGACTCTTTACTAGAGTCTCCCAATCAGACTCCTTACTAGACTCTTCCAATCGGGATCTTTACTAGGCTCTTCCAATCAGACTCTTTATTGAACTCTTCCAATCAGACTCTTTACTAGACTCCTCCAATCAGACTCTTTACTAGAGTCTTCCCATTAGACTCCTTACTAGACTCTTCTAATCAAACTCATTACACGACTCTTTCAATGAGACTCATTACTAGATTCTTCCAATCAGACTCTTTTCTAGACTCTTCTAATCAGACTCTTCACTAGACTCTTCTAATCGGACTCTTTACTAGACTCCTCCAATCAAACTCTTCACTAGGCTATTTCAATAAAACTTTTTAATAGACTCTTCCAATCAGACTCCTTACTAGACTCTTCTAATCAGACTTTATACTAGACTCTTCTAAACAGAGTCTTTACTAAATTATCAGAACGACTCTTATCGAATCAGACTCTTTACTAGACTCTTCCAATCAGGCTCTTTAATAGACTCTTCCAATCGGATTTTTTACTAGACTCTTCTAATCAGACTCTTTACTACTTCTTCCAATCAGACTCCTTATTTATATATCTATAGTCTTTCGTGTTAACGTTTTTACTCGACATATTTCGCGTTATTTTTCAATTTACCCTCGTTGATTTGTTAAAAATTGAACAACAAACAGGCGCGTACCGCATGCACGATAACACAATTTGAAATTTTAATAACGCTTCAACGGTCATCATTGAAAAGGTCGAAAATGAAAATATCCAACCAGCAGGTCCATTATTTTTGTCATTTTATTAATTTAGACCTGGGAGGAGGTCGAATAATAATAACAACAACGACGGGGAAAAATGGAGTGGTCCATACAATGTCTTTCTGATTGGATGAATCGCAATGCAATTTGTAGATACGCTTTTGTTTCGGCAAGACAAAAGCGTGGGGACACTATCGTGGATAAAACAGAACAGTTTTAGGGGTAAGTGAAATGGAGAATTTGATGATATGAGATGCGTTTTTTAATATACCGGATGCATAGCGCCATTGAGGCACTGATCATTGAATTATAATGAGTTTCGGTTTAATTTTGTTATGTTCCATATATTTCAAAGTTGCCCTTAAAATGACAACAGTGGACCACGCGAAGTACAGTTAGAGGCGTTTGTTGTTGTTAGCCTTCCTTTGAGCTTTTTCTTTTCGTCAGACCAAATTGTTCCAGTCTTCCTACATTATTCTCTCTGGCCAACGTTAACCTTGTGTCTAAAACAGGCTCTATCCTGAATTTCACTTTGTGTAATATTTGCTGAACTTAGGTGCTCTTTAATTACACCAATCTATTTAATTATTTCTACTTTAGCTCTACTCCTATTTTCATAAAATTCGACTATTTTCCTACCTTTCAGCCTACTCGGATTCATCCGTTTTATGTATCCGTAAAACTTAAGTCTTTTTTTGTCTCATATATATATATATATATATATATATATATATATATATATATATATATATATATATATATATATATATATATATATATATATATCTGTGTATTTTTTTCTCATATCGTTATGTATATCTGTGTATTGTTTGATTTTTTGGTTTTCTCGAAGTCGGTATGTTGCGCTATTTATTTGTTTGGGGCCTAAGATTTTTCTTATCATTTTTCTTTCCTTCTTTTCAATCTCCTCGATGCCTCTCTTTCTATTCAGAATGGTCGTCTCTGCCCCATATAGACATTCTGACTTAATAACTATGTTATAATGTCTCAGTTTTGTGTTTTTAGAGATGCATTTTTTGTTATAGATATTTTGTGTAAGTCTCAATGCAGTTTCCATTTTTTGGCATCTACCCTTATTGGCCGCTTTTTTCAACCCGTTTTCCATGATTATTTTACCCAAATATTTGAATTGAGAGACTCGTCTGATGCTACCATATTTTGTTTTTAGAAAAGGTGTTCTTAGTTTGTTGCAGGCCACGTATTGTGTCTTTTCAAAGGAAATTTGGAGTGCTACCTTTTCTGCTTTTTCTTTTAGGATTTCAATCTGTTTTTGTGCCGTTAATATATTTTGAGCCAAAATTGCTAGATCATCACCAAACACCAGACAATCAATTTTGATGTTGGTTTTCCCCAGTTCAATGGGCTGGTCAATATTCAGTGCCGACTTTTTTTCACGCCACTCCTGTATTACTTTTTCTAGAACACAGTTAAATAATAGTGGCGAGAGTCCATCCCCTTGTCTCACTCCAGTTTTAATTTCGAAGGGCTCTGAGATGTCAGCCATGAATTTAACTTTTGACCTTGTGTTAGTGTTGCTTTAATAATTGCCAACGTTTTCAGAACTAGTCATTATTCTTTCAAGATTTGGAATAAAGATTCGCAGTCAATAGAATTATATGCTTTTTGGCAATTCACAAATCTACATACGAGATTTTTATTGTACAGTTTTTGATGTCTTAGGATCAACTTTTGATTCAGGATTTGTTCAGGGCAGGATCCTTCCCTGAACCTGCATGCTATTCACCAATTTTAGGTTCTAACTGTCCATGTGCTCTGTTTAGTAGACATTGAAATATAATCTTGTAACAAAGTGGGATTAGAGCATCTCTATGTACACATAGAGATGCCTCCCTCCAAACTGTGTACGCAATAAAGTCAATGTTTCACGTACTGTATGACATGTCACACCATCTTGTTGGAACCACATATTCTCTAAATCCATGTCCATTATTTGATCCCATAAAAATACATCAATCATCGTTCGGTATCGTTCTCCGTTTACTGTAACAGTTCGTTTATCTTCATCTTAAAAAAAATACGGTCCAATGATACCCTCAGCCCAAAAACCGCACCAAACTGTGACACGTTGAGCTTGCATCGGGATTTCGTGGATTTCTCTAGGATTTTCATTGCCCCAGACGCGACAATTTTGTTTATTTACGGCGTTGCCCATGGTCGGCTGGGTTTAGCTCCTGTGTTAGCTGAATTTTGTAAGGACAGGAGAGGCTGATCTCCCGGAATGGGGACGTAAATTGGCCATCAAGGTCATGCGACTTGACGCCGCTAGACTATTTTTTGTGGGGCTATGTGAAG
Source organism: Cosmopolites sordidus (assembly GCA_031761425.1). Lineage (NCBI taxonomy): Eukaryota > Metazoa > Arthropoda > Insecta > Coleoptera > Curculionidae > Cosmopolites > Cosmopolites sordidus. Next base: position 397,483 of record JARFXV010000647.1, on the reverse strand, counting down.
AGCAAAGCTTACGAAAATAATCCCCAAACCGTTCAACAGTTGAAAGAAGAAATTAGGCGAATAATTCGTGACATAACTCCGCAAATGTGTTCATTAGTAATCGAGAATTTCAACAAAAGAATTGTGAGCTGCCAGAGAAGTCGTGGCGGACATTTGACAGATGTTGTATTCCACGTATAATTGTACACTATCCAGCTTCGCATTGCCATAAATAACTTTCAGGTATGTTATGAAACGTTTCTTTTATTCGTTACCAACATTCGAAACCTCTTAATGGAATAACCGTTATATATATAATCGAAATCTAATATCTCTGAAACTATAAGACCTATAAACTTAAAATTTGGCAGGGATGTTCTTCATGCTTCGTAGATGTTCACTAAGAAGGAGGGTTTATAAAAATCAATTCCTAAGGAAGGTTGCTGCGGCGTAAAATATAAATATACTCTGAAATTTGAAATTTCAGCTTGTATCGTAATCCCTCACAATTTTGTGTTCTATAGTTCTATATAGTTCTATAAGTAATTTTAAGCTTAAAAAAATCAATTATTAGTAAATTATAATTTACGGCCAGCGAAGCGGTATGTGACAGCTTCTTCTTATTCTTCATTTGTAAATCCGTTTGCACATTTTCCATTGTATCTCTATCTCTGGCGGTATGAAATAGCTATTGTATATAGTTTATGCCCGTCCATTGCCTCACGTTCCGCCTTTAAGGTCCAACCCTCTACGCCGTAGAGAAGCACCGACAAAATGTAGCATCCTATCAATCTTAATCGAAGATCAAGGTCAAAGTCGCTACAGAAAAACAGTTTTTTGAATTCCAGGAAAGTACTTCGGACTTGTTCGATAAAGCATTTAATTTCATTGTCTGAGGACCATTCTTCATACAACCATGTTCCCAGATATTTAAATTTTGTTACCCGTTCTGTCGGTTTCCTGGTGTAGATTAGCCTGGAATCTCTGAATATGTTTGTTTCCCTTCGACTGTTCGACTGTTCGACTGTTTTTTTCTATATTAATTTCCTGATATTGAGAGTTGTTGTAGATCTTCCATGTTGTCTGCATTCAAAACTGTATCATCAGCATAACGTATGTTGTTTATCCAAACTCTATTGACCTTAATCCCAACCTCTTTGTTTTCAAGTACCTCCTGGAAGATAGCTTCCAGTATAGATTAAATAAGAGCGGTGACAGTATACATCCTTGCCGTACACCTTTAAGACCTTTAATCTGTCAAGTAAGGGCATTGACCACCCTGACCTGTGCCGATTGGTGCCAATATAGGTTCTCTATGCGCCGAATGTCTTTTTGATTCAAGTCAAACCGACGGAGAAGATGTATAAGTTTATGATGTTGAACCTTGTCGAAAGACTGTTCGTAGTAAATAAAACACAGACATACATTCTTCTGCTGGTCATAGCAGTTCTGTACTAGAACCTACTTTGCGACCAGTGTTTCTCTCGGGCCCAACACTTGTCTGAATCCAAACTGTATGTCGCCTATGGCATTATCACACTTTTTATATAGTCTCTAATGTGTTATTCTTAGAAATATTTTTATAGAGTGGCTCATAAGACTAATAAAGCTGTGATCGTCACCATTCCGTGCATTGGTTTTCTTTGGCCGGGTGATAAAGATTGAAGATGGCGTTGTTCAGGATATTGGCCAGTGTCATATATTTGGTTAAATAATCTATGCATATGCTATACCTCTCTCGTCTTGTACTATAATTATCTCTGTCGGAATTTCATCAGGTCCAGCTGCTTTACTGTTCTTAGATGTATGGCCTTTTCTATTCCTTCTTTAGTAATAGAAGGTCCAGTTAGGTTTTCTCCCGTAGTTAGTTTTTTACCAGGTCTATTGTCATAAAAGAGCTCTTCGATATAGTCTTCCTATATTTTGCATTTTTCTGCATAATTCAGAACTATTTACTAGACTCTTCTAATCAAACTCTATTCTAGGCTCTTCCAACCAGACTCTTTACTAGTCTCTTCCAGTTAGACTCTTTCAATCAGACTCTTTACTAGATTCTTCCAATCCGACTTTTTACTACACTCTTCTAATCAGACTTATTGTCCAGGTCTCCTATATACCAGGTCTATTGTCATAAAAGAGCTTTTCGATATAGTCTTCCTATATTTTGCATATTTCTGCATCATTCAGAACTATTTACTAGACTCTTCTAATCAAACTATTTACTAGCTCTTCCAACCAGACTCTTTACTAGTCTCTTCCAATTAGACTCTTTTAATCAGACTCTTTACTAGATTCTTCCAATCCGACTTTTTACTACACTATTCTAATCAGACTTATTGTCCAGCTCTCCTATATACCAGGTCTATTGTCATAAAAGAGCTTTTCGATATAGTCTTCCTATATTTTGCATATTTCTGCATCATTCAGAACTATTTACTAGACTCTTCTAATCAAACTATTTACTAGCTCTTCCAACCAGACTCTTTACTAGTCTCTTCCAATTAGACTCTTTTAATCAGACTCTTTACTAGATTCTTCCAATCCGACTTTTTACTACACTATTCTAATCAGACTTATTGTCCAGCTCTCCTATATACCAGGTCTATAGTCATAAAAGAGCTTTTCGATATAGTCTTCCTATATTTTGCATTTTTCTGCATAATTCAGAACTATTTACTAGACTCTTCTAATCAAGCTCTATTCTAGGCTCTTCCAACCAGACTCTTTACTAGTCTCTTCCAGTTAGACTCTTTCAATCAGACTCTTTACTAGATTCTTCCAATCCGACTTTTTACTACACTCTTCTAATCAGACTTATTGTCCAGGTCTCCTATATACCAGGTCTATTGTCATAAAAGAGCTTTTCGATATAGTCTTCCTATATTTTGCATATTTCTGCATCATTCAGAACTATTTACTAGACTCTTCTAATCAAACTATTTACTAGCTCTTCCAACCAGACTCTTTACTAGTCTCTTCCAATTAGACTCTTTTAATCAGACTCTTTACTAGATTCTTCCAATCCGACTTTTTACTACACTATTCTAATCAGACTTATTGTCCAGCTCTCCTATATACCAGGTCTATTGTCATAAAAGAGCTTTTCGATATAGTCTTCCTATATTTTGCATATTTCTGCATCATTCAGAACTATTTACTAGACTCTTCTAATCAAACTATTTACTAGCTCTTCCAACCAGACTCTTTACTAGTCTCTTCCAATTAGACTCTTTTAATCAGACTCTTTACTAGATTCTTCCAATCCGACTTTTTACTACACTATTCTAATCAGACTTATTGTCCAGCTCTCCTATATACCAGGTCTATAGTCATAAAAGAGCTTTTCGATATAGTCTTCCTATATTTTGCATTTTTCTGCATAATTCAGAACTATTTACTAGACTCTTCTAATCAAGCTCTATTCTAGGCTCTTCCAACCAGACTCTTTACTAGTCTCTTCCAGTTAGACTCTTTCAATCAGACTCTTTACTAGATTCTTCCAATCCGACTTTTTACTACACTCTTCTAATCAGACTTATTGTCCAGGTCTCCTATATACCAGGTCTATTGTCATAAAAGAGCTTTTCGATATAGTCTTCCTATATTTTGCATATTTCTGCATCATTCAGAACTATTTACTAGACTCTTCTAATCAAACTATTTACTAGCTCTTCCAACCAGACTCTTTACTAGTCTCTTCCAATTAGACTCTTTTAATCAGACTCTTTACTAGATTCTTCCAATCCGACTTTTTACTACACTATTCTAATCAGACTTATTGTCCAGCTCTCCTATATACCAGGTCTATAGTCATAAAAGAGCTTTTCGATATAGTCTTCCTATATTTTGCATATTTCTGCATCATTCAGAACTATTTACTAGACTCTTCTAATCAAACTATTTACTAGCTCTTCCAACCAGACTCTTTACTAGTCTCTTCCAATTAGACTCTTTTAATCAGACTCTTTACTAGATTCTTCCAATCCGACTTTTTACTACACTATTCTAATCAGACTTATTGTCCAGCTCTCCTATATACCAGGTCTATAGTCATAAAAGAGCTTTTCGATATAGTCTTCCTATATTTTGCATATTTCTGCATCATTCAGAACTATTTACTAGACTCTTCTAATCAAACTATTTACTAGCTCTTCCAACCAGACTCTTTACTAGTCTCTTCCAATTAGACTCTTTTAATCAGACTCTTTACTAGATTCTTCCAATCCGACTTTTTACTACACTATTCTAATCAGACTTATTGTCCAGCTCTCCTATATACCAGGTCTATAGTCATAAAAGAGCTTTTCGATATAGTCTTCCTATATTTTGCATATTTCTGCATCATTCAGAACTATTTACTAGACTCTTCTAATCAAACTATTTACTAGCTCTTCCAACCAGACTCTTTACTAGTCTCTTCCAATTAGACTCTTTTAATCAGACTCTTTACTAGATTCTTCCAATCCGACTTTTTACTACACTATTCTAATCAGACTTATTGTCCAGCTCTCCTATATACCAGGTCTATAGTCATAAAAGAGCTTTTCGATATAGTCTTCCTATATTTTGCATATTTCTGCATCATTCAGAACTATTTACTAGACTCTTCTAATCAAACTATTTACTAGCTCTTCCAACCAGACTCTTTACTAGTCTCTTCCAATTAGACTCTTTTAATCAGACTCTTTACTAGATTCTTCCAATCCGACTTTTTACTACACTATTCTAATCAGACTTATTGTCCAGCTCTCCTATATACCAGGTCTATAGTCATAAAAGAGCTTTTCGATATAGTCTTCCTATATTTTGCATATTTCTGCATCATTCAGAACTATTTACTAGACTCTTCTAATCAAACTATTTACTAGCTCTTCCAACCAGACTCTTTACTAGTCTCTTCCAATTAGACTCTTTTAATCAGACTCTTTACTAGATTCTTCCAATCCGACTTTTTACTACACTATTCTAATCAGACTTATTGTCCAGCTCTCCTATATACCAGGTCTATAGTCATAAAAGAGCTTTTCGATATAGTCTTCCTATATTTTGCATATTTCTGCATCATTCAGAACTATTTACTAGACTCTTCTAATCAAACTATTTACTAGCTCTTCCAACCAGACTCTTTACTAGTCTCTTCCAATTAGACTCTTTTAATCAGACTCTTTACTAGATTCTTCCAATCCGACTTTTTACTACACTATTCTAATCAGACTTATTGTCCAGCTCTCCTATATACCAGGTCTATAGTCATAAAAGAGCTTTTCGATATAGTCTTCCTATATTTTGCATATTTCTGCATCATTCAGAACTATTTACTAGACTCTTCTAATCAAACTATTTACTAGCTCTTCCAACCAGACTCTTTACTAGTCTCTTCCAATTAGACTCTTTTAATCAGACTCTTTACTAGATTCTTCCAATCCGACTTTTTACTACACTATTCTAATCAGACTTATTGTCCAGCTCTCCTATATACCAGGTCTATAGTCATAAAAGAGCTTTTCGATATAGTCTTCCTATATTTTGCATTTTTCTGCATAATTCAGAACTATTTACTAGACTCTTCTAATCAAATTCTATTCTAGGCTCTTCCAACCAGACTCTTTACTAGTCTCTTCCAGTTAGACTCTTTCAATCAGACTCTTTACTAGATTCTTCCAATCCGACTTTTTACTACACTATTCTAATCAGACTTATTGTCCAGGTCTCCTATATACCAGGTCTATTGTCATAAAAGAGCTTTTCGATATAGTCTTCCTATATTTTGCATATTTCTGCATCATTCAGAACTATTTACTAGACTCTTCTAATCAAACTCTTTACTAGCTCTTCCAACCAGACTCTTTACTAGTCTCTTCCAGTTAGACTCTTTACTAGACTCTTCCAATCAGACTCTTTACTAGATTCTTCCAATCCGACTTTTTATTAGACTCTTCTAATCGGACTTATTGTCCAGGTCTCCTATATACCAGGTCTATTGTCATAAAAGAGCTTTTCGATATAGTCTTCCTATATTTTGCATTTTTCTGCATCATTCAGAACTATTTGGTTGTTTTCATTGACTATAATACCCAGTTTTTTGTATAGTCCAGCAGTCTCCTTCAGTCTTTTATGAAGAATGAAATCATGCGTTTAGTTGCTCTAATTCTGCATTCACATCTGAGCCATACATTTTTTTTGCAGCCCTGATTTTTGTTCTTATTAATTTTTGTAGGTTTTCATGTTTATCTTTTATCTCTTTGAATTTTCTGCATTCGTCCATTAGCAGTTTTTTTAGTTCTATAACCTAGGAAATTTTGTGAGGAACGTTTTAGAGCTTTGCTATGTCTTCACAAGACCTTGTCACGTCACCTTCCTCAATTATGGAGGATAAATGCTGTAACTGAGGATTTAACTGATACTTAATATGGTTTTAGTAGTTGGGTTATGTATTCTGTCTACTGCTAATTGTTGTATTGTCTTCCTTTTTTTGTTGCATTGTCTTTCCTTTCCCAAGTTTAGCGTAAAGGTCCCCATAATTATATCAACTTCGTGTTTTTTCAGTAGGTCTTTCATTTCACTGTAGAACTCTTCCAATTCTTGGTCTGTTGCATCAGTTGTAGGTGCATACATCTGGATTACGTTAAGATCGACTGGCTTAACTTTTATTTTTATCTATGCGGTGCGACTAGAGTAGGTGATAAAGTCCACAACCGATTTCGCTATGTTCTTCGAAAGCATCACTTCACTTACTCTATTTCTGTGATGTCTAGTTCTAGTTTCCGCGACTGCCAGGATGTCAAGTTTAAGCCTGCTCATCTCCCGGGCAAGATTTGCCAGCTTTCTTGCTCGGAACATACTCCTTGTATTCCATGTTGCAACCTTTATAGGAATTCGTAGATTGGATTTTTGTTCTGAAACATTCAAATCAGTTCCCTCCGCAGATCCGATCGAGGAACTATTTAAACATCCGGATATTTTGAGTTGAACGTAATTTTGAGTAACAGCTAATAGTTCAAAAATGGTTCAATTACATTGAAAATCAGTATAGCACTTATGAACCCTGAAATGTGAAAGAGGAAAGTTCATACAATACTTTTTCAACTGTGGGATTTGAGGATGCCTTTTCATTAAGGGGAAAAATCCCTTTAAAAATTTAATTTAAAAAAAATCGTTTTTTTTTTCATATTTCGAAAATATAATATATTGAGAGTATACTGGCAAGAGGAAACATAAAAATGTTAAATATTTACGGGGTTATCGCACATAGAGCCGAGCGCGCCGGAGCCCGCATATCGCGACCCAGGCAGCTTAATCAGCATCTTCGCCTCTAAGATGCCCAAACAAAAGAGTTAGTGGATCACTGTCTAACAGAGACACAAAACGAAAAGTTCTGTGAATGTATAGTGCTTAATTGATGTTAGCACAACGAATGCACTGCTTCGACAGAGCTCTGAGGTGTTAGGCCGTTAGGCTACCGTGCATCCACACCTTAGATGCTGAGCTATAAATATCGGCAGGTAAAAACCGGGCTATTCAATTGCAATATGATCTTATCTATTACCGGGGTGTTTTGGAAATTTAGCTGGTCATTCGTGGTTATTATATAAGATAAGTTTAAGATATTTTTTTATGTTCTTATATAATATCACTCGAAAAATTCTACAAAAAACATTATCAAGATAATTAATTTACTGATAAAAACGGAGAAAGTTTCGAGCCAAGTACATAGTGATAGTGCAAGTGTATTTGTGTGTACAGTGCAAGTATAATTATTACCACCGATGCCAAAGTTTTCGCCGGAACCACCGATGAGGCGCGAGTAACGAGACAACCGGAGGAGTCTTTCAGAGACAAAAGCAGCGTACAGCCCGAAAACAGCTGCAGGTTGAAAAAAACTAGCTTTTAAAGAAGCTGAAGATCTATCATATGCACCTGGGATCGCTGATTCATCGGTAAGTCACTAAAACTTTATCATACTGAAACTTTAAATGCGATTATCTCGAAACTGTGTTTTCAAAAACTACTTGCTCTGTAACTCAAAAAGTTATTGAAATTATTTGTTATTATTTGTTATTATTAGTTATTGTTATTATTTGGCTGAAATTTTGAGAGACTTTTCTCTATATTATTATCGGAAAGATGTACCTACAGTTTTAAAGATTTTGTGTAAATAAACGACTTTTTGTGATAAAATTGTCGAAAAAATCGTACAAAGTTTGAACATGTATTGTTTTAAAGCTTGCTTAATTATAATTTAATACTTTTTTATAGTTTTATAAGTTTATCCTTCCCGTGCATATATCAGAAACAGAAAGAAATGTTTTTTTTTTGTTTCAGATGAATAGAAAAAGAGTGATGAATGCAGCACTTTTGGATATCCCGCCAGAGACGCCCGAAAAAAATTACTGATAAAATAATAATAATAATAATAATTAGTGCGATCAACGCTTGGGCAGTGCCAACTTTGACATATTCTTTTGGCATTGTTAAATGGTCTGAAACTGACCTTGATGAACTTGATAGGTTGACACGCCGAACATTAACAAAGTTTCTATGCCTGCATCCAAACTCATCTACGAAGAGACTGTACATCCCAAAAAAGTTGGGGGGGGGGTAGAGGCCTTGTAAACGTAAAAAATATGTGGCTTAATCAAGAAAATAGGTTGAGAAAACACTTTATTGATTTAAACAGTACGTTAATGAAATTGGTTACAAATGAGGACTGGAGTTTCACCCCACTAAACCTAAATAAACAAAACCGTATTGATAACAGAACAACACTCACTGATTGCGTTCGAGAATGGAAAGGACAAATATTTCATGGAAGGTTTCCTAAGTCACTCGAAGATGACACCATTAACAAACAATTGTCTCCAAAGTGGCTGACCGATGGACTCTTGTATCCAGAAACAGAAGGTCTCGCGATATTTATTGAAGATAGGGTAACAAGGGCAAAGAAGTATGAAAAGCACATACTGCATTTGGACGTAATCGATAACTGCAGGAAATGCGGTGCTCTGGGAGAACCAATTGAGCATCTTATTGGCGGTTGCCCGGCCCTTGCTCCTAATGCTTATTTAGGACGGCATAATCAGCTGGCAAAAATTATACATCAGCAAATTGCAAAAAAATACTCCTCCATATTATAAGTACTCGCCTTCTCCTGTACTTGAATCATCCGATACCATTCTTTACTGGGACAGACCAATTATTACTGATCGAATGGTTGATTATAACAGGCCAGATATTGTTCTAATCAACAAAAAGGAGAAAAGGACTTTTATAATTCACATCGCAGTGCCGCTTTCTCACAACATTAAAAAAAATGACATGGAAAAATCCACAAAATATGAAAATCTGGCATACGACTTGAAGAACCAGTGGAAACTGAGTAACGTAGATGTAGTACCCTTTGTTATATCCGCCGAAGGCCTGATAAGTAAGAAATTTTCAAAGAACCTCGATAGCCTGGGTATCTCGAAATCGATTGCCATAGTGGGACAACACGCCGTGCTCTTGCAGACGTGTCACATTGTTCGTAAAATACTATGTTAGGTTGAGAGGAGCTGAATTGCTTTTTCATCTTATCATTGGAATATCGACCAGCATAAGCAGAGAGTCTACATTAAGGATGAGCAGAATAATGATTTTATACTCTTCAAATATCAAATAAATTGATGTTAAAACTTTAAATTGATACAATTATTTTATCACCTTTAAAAACACTTCTGAAAAACGACTCATTTTGAGACGTCTAAAGGGATTTGCCCCCTTAAGAAGAAATTAATTTCCATCAAGTTTAATCATTACATAAAATTCCCTTTTTTTAGTAACAAAATTATCGAAATCATCTGCTTTCGAACATTCTCAAAACAAAACTAAATATCATATCGGTTTTAAATTCATAAAGCATTACTAGAAAGGAAGCTGATTCACTTTTGCGATCACATCGCCTCTATATCAGCAAAAGAAACCGACTTTTTCGCTCTTTCCTCGTATATTTTTAAATACAAATGCGTCATGCTCAAAGATCCTCCTTCTTAGCAAAACAAAATAATGATAAATTCAAAAACGAATTAATTGTTTGAGCACCCTCCATTTTATGTTAATTTAACAATTACCATTTACCAGATACGAATTGCGTCAAAGACTTATCATTGGTGGATCTGAATTTTTAGTCGCTTTCGTGGCGTTAGTCTTAACAGCACATAAACAAGGGATTTTAATGGGCTTTTATACGGTTTTAGAGAACGATCTGTTATCTTTAAGACCGAATTTTTACGGGTGCGACCGTTAGATTTTATTTTTATATTTGTTTTATTTCTTTTTTATTTGGTCCGACTTAAATGTCTCGTTTACCGTGAGGTTATTTAGAACAAAGTTTGAATTTTATTCGTTTTTAATTATTCTGATAGGATGGCTTTTTTTGGTAACTAGTCGGTTACCAGTATTTTTCGGTTCGGTAAAGATGAGCCTAAAGCTTTCTGTGATGGCCGAGGAACTGTAGGCTTTTATAGGTTGATGCATAATTAAGTTCGTTTTTTTCCAACAAATTTTATTCAAAAAAACAATAAAAATATTTAACCAAAACATATTTAAATGTTTATTCTGGAGCATATTCACCATCGACTTCAAGAACTGCTTCCCATTTGCTTGGCAGTTAGTCGATTCCTCGGGCGAAGAAGTCACGATCCTTGGAGGTGATCCACGCCTTAACATCGGCAACCAAGTCATCCAAATCGTCGTAGACTTTGTTCCTTTGCCAATTTTTCAGCGACCTGTTGACGTGGTAGTCCGTAGGTGCTTCAGTCGGCGAATATGGCGGATGTGGGAGCAGATCCCATCCCTTATTGGCGATGGATTCGACGACACGACGCTCAACATGAGGACGGGCGTTATCGTGGTAGAACACGATGTGGTTTTTTTTGCGCGTTCTTTTCGCTTCGATTGCAGCGTGAAGGTGGTTAAGTTGAGCCAGATAGACGTCGCTGTTAATGTTGAAGTGCCGCTTGTCATTTTTGTCCGGAATTCGCCACTGCTGATGCTCATCTGCCAAAAAACAAAAAATGGGAGAAAAAAATTGGAAAAAACACTAACCATTCTCGTTCCACCAATAGCAAATGCCATTTGAGATGATCTCCCAGTGGATGATTCCGCTTCTGTCCCACCAAACGCACCACATTGCCTTCTTACAGTGGACATCTTTCGGTATGCCTTTGGGCGAAACACCTGGCGATATGCAAACCTTCTTTCTTTTGATGTTTTTGAAGAGGAGCCAAGATTCGTCTCCAGTGACGAGGTTCTTCAGAAATGGTGTTTGTCCGTTTCGCTGCAGCAAATCAGTAAAAATTCGAACGCGATCGGCTTTGTTGTCGTCGGAGAGCTCGTGAGGGACCCATCCTGCCAGTTTCCACACCTTTCCGAGCTTCTTAAGACGACGGACAATCGTTGACTGGTTAACATCGAAATCGTCCGATGGTCGACCTCTTCCTTCTTCATCTTTAAGCGATGTACCACCATCCTTGAAACGCTTAAACCATTTTTGGACCATTCTCTCACCAATTGTTCTTTCACCAAACAGTTCATTTATATCGCACGCGGACTCTGTTGCTTTCCATCCTTTCTCGAAGTGGTAGAGCATAATATGGCGTAAATGTTCATGATTTTCAACACGCATTATAACAATACTAAACCTGAAAGATAAGTTTATAAAAAAAAATTAATAAAAAATGCAAATTCCAACAAGTTAAAAGTAAAAATAAACAGCGAACTTAATTATGCATCAACCCAATATGTTATTCCAAAGTTATTTGTGTGTCGTCTTTCAAAAAGGAGTATTTTACAGTCTTTTTTCAGTCTTTCTACGGTCTTTTTTCAGTCTTTCTACAGTCTTTACGTTTTTATTCATCTTAATAGGTGTTTCGGTTAATAATGTCGATTTTTTTGCAAAATTTAAGCGTTTATTTCCATAACAAAGTAAATTACCTTAATAATCAAAGTATTGACCATGGTTAGCTATTACGTTTTCCCATCCCAGCGCCAAAAGAACTTTTGCTTTTTTGATGTCAATCATTCGTCAAGCCAAATTTTCATTTTTTCGTAATAAGGTAAGTGTTGTTCTGAAACTCCATGTTCCGAATCCTAATCCGAAGAGGCGGTAAATATGGCAGGTGGGATAGGACATTTAAAGTTTATCAAATAGTCTTTTACATATTTTGCATCATGAGACCGGGCATTGTTATGTTGAAAAATAACTTTCTTATATCTTTGGAAGTATTCTGCTCTTTTTCCCTTCATGTTGTCGATATCGATCGGCAGTAATCGTTTCACCAGGTTTCAGCAGTTCGTAATACACAGCTCCCCTACTATCCCAGCAAATACACAGCAAAGCCTTCTTTCCATGTATATTGCGCACTGGTTGTGATGTTGAAGGCTGGTCGGGGTCTACTAATGTTTTTTGCTCGTTGGATTGTCAAAATAGATCAACTTTTCATCACATGTCACAACTCGATGAAAAAAACTTTTTCTTTTCTGTCTTGCAAGTAAAATTTCACAAATGGTTATTCGACGTTCTCTTTCTTCTTCATTCTTATTTCAATTCAATCAATATCTTATCTATTTCCTTCAATTCATATGTTACCTTTGAATGTTAACTTGTTCTTAATTCTGAATCTTTCCAAATGCGTTTAGACTTTCGTAAATGGTGGATTGCCCAACATTTAATGCTTCTGTCAATTTTTTTAATGTATGAGTTGAATATCCTTCATTCAATAATGCTTGCAATGCTTGCAAATAAGGATTTTTAAAGTGTTTCAGCTATTCTGGACGCTCCTTGTCTTTTATAACAAAATCACCACTTTTAAAGCATTTAAACCATCTTTCACAAGTTTTTTGGTTAAAGAATGTTCTCCATAAGCTTCAACCAATAATAATCAATAACTTTCAACAGTCGTTTTTATCAAATGAAAGAAGGTTAATAAACTTCCCCACAAAACATCTTTTTCTCATACATAATTTGACATATTCAAATCTACGAAAAACTATGTTTTTGCAAAATGACAATTAATAACCAACTAGCTTGTGATAGTGTATGTTTACAACAAATGTATTAGTAACGCCATCTCTTAGCAAAGTCAACATTATTAACCGAAACGTCTTAATATTTAAGAGTGCATTCAGGATACAAAAAGACAATTACAAACGAAATGATTATTTACGGAACCATCTGCGTGAAAATTCTAATGGAAGCCGAAAATCATGAGGATTAAGATCTTACACTGGTTGGATTTTATATGAATGGGTTTAAAATTCCTGTTATAGAATATGCTATAGGCAGCGCCGTCTTAACCATATTCGGAGCCGGGGTCAACCAAAAAAAGAAATAATTTTTATGTTTAATTTATTTATTTGTTACTCTAGAATCATATGTTGAATTTAATGCTTCCGGATTATGGTAGTATCAAGATTGATGGCAGTTGACTTGCGCCTCCTAGGACTCTGCGCCCGGTTGCCATGCACTCTTACACCTCCGGGTAAAGACAGCCCTGGCTGTAGGGACCACCATTTTATCTATAGCTGAGCAGAGCGTCGCAGGTTGTGTTGTCCTTGGTATGGATCTGTAGAGACATATAGGATGTTTTCAGCTGATTTGTGTTCTGGCTTGTCTTCTAGCATCACCCACAGATCCGGTACCTCCAAAAATTTGACTACCAATCTGCGTATTGACGTACATCTCTAACGTGAAAAATTTTCATAATTCATGATTTATTTTGCATATTCCGAAATATCCAAAACAAAAATGTTGTATTAAAAATGATAAACTTTAATCAAACATTGGAAATCTACTTTTACACTACTTAATTTAGTCCTGAGACTGAATCATCTCCTAATGATGCTAGCATAGTTAGTACATCGCACGTAGATAAATTAAAATGGTAAATCTCAAAGGTTCCATTATAAGAACGAGAAAATGACCTTAGTCGCTGAACAAAATTTTGCGGTTAAATTTTAAATCAAGCTGCAATTGATTTTGTCCTCGTTCACAAAACGTATGATGCAAACGATGGTCTTGTGGCTTAAGTTTTTGGACAAGTTGAATCTTGTTGCTTACCAGGCCAAGATCTGTACGCAAAATTTGCAAGTAGTCAAATAACAAAGCCCAACTTTCTGCGAACGGCGACGAATACGCCGACGAATTTCTTCGGTACGCAAATTTTTTGGTCTTGTAAAGTAAAAGTAAAGTGTTTGGGTTAGAGGCGCATCAGCAACTAGGCTATTTAGCGACTGGACCTACAGCTTAACGTGGGTTCCGAACCACGGCCAGCGGCCAGCGGCCACGGCCAGCACCCCCCTCGGGCTATAAACCCTTGGTTATGTGCCTACCCATAAGTCTATCAGGAAACCTACCGACTGGCAAGTGACCAACGTAGAACACTTCTCAGAAGGCATCCGGCCTTACCCAGCCTTTAACTGGCGTGACTGAGGGGTAATTCGTAGTCGGATTTTACACTCTTGCCTAGAAACAATCACAAACATTTAGGAAAGATAAACGGACAGAAGAAAGAAAAATAACCATCCGAGCGCTGGAATCGAACCAGCTATCGCTCCAGCGCGGATTCGGCAAAGCAGGCGCTCTTACCGCCGCACCAACGCGACCGGCTTTTGGTCTTGTTTTTGTTTTAATATTGAGCAGCGTGAAATCGGAATTTGTCGATAATTCAGCGAATATATCGTTCGGTTGAAAGATTATGTGCACCATAAAAACGCTGATTTTAATAATAAATGTCGACAATTTGCAAGTGTTGCTCTGATGTTCATAGTTCGTTTGACAGCGACCCCTATCGGGAGTTCGGATACACTAAAAAAATCACTTTTATGATCGCCCCGATATCTATGGGAAAAGTATATGACTTTTCAATCTAACCTCATATATAAAGCATATCAGATCAATAAATCAATCACCATTAATTCATATTTTATAAATAATATTCGGTTTTGCGAATTTATGTGCCGAATTATGAATAACTCGTGTTTTTTTTAAATTGATAGTCGCTGATATAAGCTTATCTGGGACCAATCTTCAATATCGTCTGGTCACCGGTCACTTCGTCCCTCTCTAAGAGGCAGGTGCTGTCCGCACCAAGGCATCTGTTTCCTTCCGGTTACCAGCGTCGCTATCAAACCACCAATCTTTGATTCTTATCGTCCACCTAAGTCGGTAATTAGCCCTAGGGCATCGCGCGAACCGTTAGACGTTCATTGCAAGGGCAATTTTTCGAGCAAAATAGACAGGAATTATGTATTTAAAAAAAGAAATTCGGCGCGGCAGTGTTGGTGTCCGTCTGAAGATGCTCACGTGGTTTAATGAGGCTCAGTTCCGGTAAGAGCGAATAAAAGAACCAGGTCTATTTCAGATCGGAATCTGATTAGATGGTCTATTGTTTTGGTTAATTAAGTTGTTTGCACTTTTCGGCTGCAACGATCCGTTTTGTTTTTGTTTAGATGGTGATAATCAAGTAGATAAATTGAAATAATTGCGAACATTTCGATACAGTTACGTTTTTTTTGATTTGTAACATATAAAGTACTACGGTTTAACAAAAATTTATTTTCTCCTTTGTTTATAAATAAATGATTGTACTTCACTCCTCAGATGTTTAATTCAATCTCAACTTTTTACTCCGACAAATAAACATTCCTTCTTAAATATTCAGTTGACGGTTTTAAACAAAAAGGTTAAAATGAATAAAATTTGTCGTGAAATTAAAGCATTTTTAAGATACCGCTTGTGAAAGATACCAAATGAATCCTTATTGTTCAGTTCTGGTTTCAAAAGTTCCGGGAGATAAGGGAAAGATCAATTCGTCCACACTCTCTCGATGCCGAAATTTTAAGTGCTCTTAAACGCTATAGCTGCTGCTGGGACGGCAGACCTAAGGAAGAATTAAAAGTATTACTGTTAAACGATATTTACTAGATATAGGAAAGATGCCAAATAATTTTACGAAGGTATAGCAACCTTCGTAAAATAATTTGGCATCTTTCCTATATGTATCCGGAATAATAAATAAAAACAAATATTAATCGTACAGTCAGTACGTATCAGTGAAAACCATTTTCACTGATAAATACACTTTTGCATACGTTCGAACCAATTTTCATAGCACTTTTTCCATTTCGATCTCAAAAAAAAAAGAATTTTAAACATATCAACCGCTTGTTCTGGCATCGAAAATCGTTGTTCACATAGTTTATTTTTCACGGACGGGAACAATAAGAAATCAATGAGTGCCAAATCAGGACGATACGGCGGATAACCCATCAATTCGATGTTTTGACCGGTCAAATATTGAGTTCTTCGGTCCGATGTGTGAGAGCTCGCTTTGACACGGTAAAGAATAATCCTACGTCGCTGGTTATTTTTTCTTATTTCTTCAAACACTTCTGACAAACAAATGGTTATGTATCATTCAAAATTGACTACGGTTGCACATACTTTCGGGCTCATACTTCGTCCTTTGACGCACCACGATTATATTGTTTAAGCATTTCTTTGCACCAATCGACACGAGCCTTTTTTTGAGAGATTGTCAAATTGTTTGTTCATGTAAAATCTTATGTATGTTTGTCATACTAATGTCCAGGAATGCACCAATCTCACGATGTCACATGATGATTTTGCTTTATCAGTTCGTGCACAGTAGAGTAGAATGGGGCAAAATGACGCATTTAAGGGTTAAATGATTATAAAAACCCGAAAAAAATGTTTTAAATATAAATAACTCAAACATTACATTCAACTACTGTGTAAAACAACACATTTTTGTGAGAAACAAGAAAAACTTATCTATTAATAAATAAATATCAAGATGAAGAAAACATAACTTTTGTCCTATATGTGGGGCAAAAGTCCGATTAATGTAGGGTAAAGATCCACACACGCTTTAAATGCATAAATCGCATTGAATATCCCCAATTTTCTCACACGGCGTAGACTCTTCATGCCATCACGTTTTGCAGGCCTTACACTGAATCCATTCTTCAATGTGAAGGTCTTCTTAGGGTTCGTGGAATCCTAGACACATCAACAGATAGTTTCTCCTTTACTTTAACCTTCTTTTTTGATTCACTCTAAGCCTCCTCTGGAAATGTTACTTTTTATTTTGGCAGGCGTTGACTTTCTCAACTTCTCTTCAGTCCGACCTTCCAGTTTTAATTCATCAGGAATGCTAGAAAGTATTAGCGATTTTTTTCTTTTTCTTTTTTGTTCATCTTTTCGTTTTGGAAGTGGAATTATATTCTTAGGTAACACCAGTGTTTTTTCTGAATGTTGCTGAGCTTATGTGCAGGCTCCAACTTTTCTGGTATTAAAGATGTTTGCTTGAAAGTTAAAGCCGTTTTTTCTGATATTGTCGCTAGGTGAACAGAATCGCTGTTATTTAATTGGGGACTGACTTCATTTGCATTCTTATCTGTGACCTCTGACGGGAGAAAATTCTCTTCTGAGAACACCTGTTTATTTATTGAATATATTCCACAAACTCCAATTATCGCGGAATATTATTCCGAATATTAATTAAATATTATCGCGGGGGGGGACAGAATTACCCTCCGTACTCATAGCATAAGCAATAGTGACTAATTTCCCATGCTCAGCTGAAGATATTTTTCCCAAAAATGTCTTGCCTTTCGTGCTAATAATTTTGGCATCCATCCATTTCTCATGCATATTGTAGATAACACTTGGTGAAAAATTAAATTTTTTGAACAACTCATATAGATTTTCGAAAAACAAAGTAACCTGAAATTCATTATACCCCATCATTCTTGCTAAACTAGTGGGCTGAGGAACCCGTAACGACAAGTTGTATTTTTTAATAAAACTATTTGCCCAATCTTTGCCAGCTAGTTTTGAATTTGGATTAAATGGTTATTCAGATTTTTGCAGTGTTCTACAAGTTCACGTTCCATTTCCTCTGAGAAAATACTTCGATATCTTCCCAAGCTATCAGTACCATGCCCCGATTTTAATCTCTTTCGTAGAGTAGATTCAATTATTTCATGCTTTTTGCGAGACTAAGACGCATCAAAACCAATTGAATGCAGTCGGCGCAGGACCAAACACAATGGAAGGACTTAAAGAACCCCCACTTCCAACTGTGGACGTAAATAGGCTGATGGATAAATAATTTTGTGAAATTTTGAAGAAATGATGATGATAGAGTGATAAATTCAAAACTCTACTCCGCTTAACTCACAAGCTGTTCTAACCGAAAAATATACAGCTTTGATCAACTGTAAAAACTCCTCCTGCCTCGAAAAAGACAACGCAAGACGGCACACTTCACTTCATCTGACCACCTCAACAATTATCGAAATGGACTTTGCATTTCTGTAGTAATAACCTCCAGGTATAATTTTTTTAAACAGTGTAAAACTAAGTACCTCAAAAACGCTAATTATTTTTGTTAAACCCTTGTGTAAAGATAACTTAAAGATAAAAATCCTCTTTCTATATTTCTTTAATAATACGGTCTTTTCATTTTTAATTCAAAACTACGCCTATGTTTTAGGGTTTTAACAGAAGGAAGAATCTTTTTATCTGATTCGTAAAAAAAACTGGGGACAATTTATATCCAATCGAATAAAATTTATGGCTCGCTCGCCAAGTTGGCCATGGATTTCTGGACATTGTTTTGCCATTTATTTCTCTTCAGTGAGGAGGAATCGGAAAATTTATATACAGGGTGTTGTCTAAAACATACATCATTATAAGATGTACATCCATCTAAGCTGTCTCTCAATAATTTTTTTTCATTTATTGTCTTTATTTGTAAGTTCTGTCTATATATTTAATTTCTTATTGTATCTTTTTGTTTGATTTTCGATCTTACGTAAGTATCTTTTAGTTGTTAGTAATATTTGTTCAGTAAATGTTTTTAGAAAATTACGTGATATTTACGGTTTGCACGTCTGAAATCACTATCAATCGAATAGTTCCAGACTTTTAAGAAATTGGTTCGGTTCAAAGATAAAAGAAGAACAATATATAGTCGTAATGGTTGTTCATAAGAGTTCAAAGTGTTGCTGAAGACCCAGAAATTTCCATTAGTCGACATTCATAATAATCTGAACTCAGTGAATCTACATCATGGCGTATTTTATGAAAGAATTCAGCGCTGAAGACATATAAGGTTCAAATAACTAAAGTCACTAGATCATTCAAAACGTTGTGCATTTGCCAATTGGATCAAAAAACAAACAGATGATTTTTCTCAAAAAATCATCTTTTCAAATGAAACGTATTTTGAAATTGGTGGTTATGTTAATAAACAAAATTGTCACATTTGGAGTGAGGAAAATTCACGATTTATTTATGAAAAACCTTTACCTCCTAAACGAGTCACTGTTTGGTGTGTATTATGGTCAGGAGGTGTAATTGGGCCGTATTTCTTTCAAAATGCTGCTGGTGAAGCTGTAACTGGAAATAGTGTGCGATATCGGAAAATAATAACTGGATCTTTGTGGGCTGAATTGAATAATATTGATCTGTGGGATATGTGGTTGGAACAGTGTGATATTGATTTATTGAGAGAAATATTTTCTGGAGTTATTGCAAGGCACGGTGATGTTAACTGACCACCAAGATCATGTGGACTAATAGAAGTTCATTCTTGAACTAATGGAATAAATTATTTGAATCATTTGTGAGACAAAGGTTATGTCACAATGTTATCCTACATATTGAGAAAAGAGTGGACGTTTGTGAAGCCGCAAGGGGTGATCATTTGGCAGATACTATATTTCGTGTTTTAAAATCATATACTATCAATTCATAGACTTCAGTCATAGACTTCAATTACCAATAAAAAAAAATGAAATCAACGCAAATTCTGTGTTTTATTAAATCTTGAATAAAAACACAGAATTTGCCTTCATTTCATAAACCTTTTTATTGATAATTGAAGCATAGTGTATATATAGTATGGTGATCGTTAAAAATAAAAATGTTTCCGATGCCCCAAAAAAATCTTCCTTTCGAACAAAAAATACGGGAGATTTTTTTTTTACAAAAATAACACGTGCCTCAGACGATCTAAAATCGTAGTTTTTTTTAAGTATCTCTTAAAGTATACGGATTTGAGAAAAAGATATAGAAGTAATATTATAGAAAATTAAATTCTCTACAAAAAAAGGTCCTTTTTTTCATTTTCTTCATAAAATTCATATTTATGGAGATATTCTCAATAATATATATATATATATATATATATATATATATATATATATATATATATATATATATATATATATATATATATATATATATATATACAATTCTATCTGTAACCAAGCCGTGAAAGACCGGATATATTTTTAAAAGACCAAAAATCAAGGGCTTTTAATGTATATATATATATATATATATATATATATATATATATATATATATATATATATATATATATATATATATATATATATATATATATATATATTTATATATATATATATATATATATATATATATATATATATATATATATACATTACTATATTATATATATATATATATATATATATATATATATATATATATATATATATATATATATATATATATATATATATATATATATATATATATATATATATATTTATATATATATATATATATATATATATATATATATATATATATATATATACATTACTATATTATATATATATATATATATATATATATATATATATATATATATATATATATATATATATACATTATTATATATATACTACCCATTCCAAAAGCCTTTGAGAAACCTGAACAAATTTTTGCCGAAATGGAAGCGGCTTTTCTCGGCATCATTGCCGGTAAATACGCGAAAGTCTCTCCGAATTTTGGAGAGCTTCTCAGTAAATAAGAACCATATCATGATATTCCCGAACATAATACATTTTTCGTTTTAAATGAAAGTTAAATGCATCCAGTAACATACGCTGAATAAATGTTTGTTACATTGTTGAAATAACATTCTTTGCAGTTGGTTTGCAACGTTATCGCGTCGACGTTACCTGATGTATGACGTGATTCTTAATTGTTAAAAATTGTTTCAACAATGTGCATTATTTTATTTCTAGTTTATTTGTTAAAAAAATAACTAATTAATATTTGTCAAATATATTTCTAGACATATTTGCTTAAAATTTTAATTTTTATGACATCTTTTCCATTAGTGATTTAATAATTTGACTTTTTTCTTTTGCTCGTTTTTCCAGTTCTAAAACTGCTTGTGATTTTAAAGCTATGGTAGATGCAGTGGCGTAACTAGGGTGGGGGAAGTAGGGAACGTGCCCGGGCGCCATTCAAAGCGGGGGGGGGGGGGGGTCCGCAAACATATTCAAAAATAGTGCAATTTTAAGTTTAAGACTATTAAAAGTGGTATTAGTAAGACTATTAAAAGTATTCTGGTCTTTTTCCTTCAATGCTCGGTTCAATTTTATCAATTGTTAGTAATCGTTTCACTAGGATTCAGCAGTTCGTAATATACAGCTCCCCTACTATAATAATGTTCAGCTCTAAAGGCCTAGTGGTGCTTGGCTTCTAGTTATTTCACTCTTCTTTTGGATCCAAAGCACCATTCTTTTAATTCCTGACTCCTCTTTCCTCAAATCATTCATCACCTCATCCAGCCATTTCTTGCTCGATTTCCTTCTTCTTCTCTTTCCCCCTTCACCTCTCATCAGTATTCCTTTAACCCATCTCTCTCCCGACATGTTAGTGTTACTCTTAGATATTCAGTTTTTTGAACTTTTTCTATCGTATATTCTTTATTTTCTGCCCAGTCAATAACTAAATTAGGGGACAGTCCTGTGGTACTATCTTCTGTTACCATACATTTAGTCTTGTTCTTGTTAATTGTTAGGCCACATTCTCTTGCCTTTCTTTCCAGCATCTTAATACTCTTACTTAGTTAATTTCTTCCTTGGATCTCGCGATTAATACAATGTCGTTGGCATAGGCTAAACAGTGGACCGCTTTGTCTCAGTCCTTTCTTTACAGTAAACTCCTCAGACATTACTCCATCGACTGTAACTTTATTTTCTGTTGTCCTGACAATAATCTGCACCAACTTTATCAATGTTTCCGGGACTCCCAACTGTCTCATTGATTGAAACACATTTTCTGGTGTTCTGGTTTAGTAGATTGTTGATCTTCCTGCCATGAATCCTCATCCTCATGTCTCTAGTCGATCTTTAATCATATTTGCGGTTGTAAATCACATCTTGCAATGCAATTCGTCGGTAGTTATTACACTCCTCCTTAGCTCATTTTTTGTGAAGGGGTATTATCAGCGTTTTATTCCATTTCTCTGGCATATTTTCTTCTTCCCAAATTTTCTTTATTAACTCGCTTGTTCTTGCCAGCTTCCCTACTATCCTACCAAATACACAGCAAAGTCTTCTTTCCACGTATATTGCGCACTGGTTGTGATCATGGGATTTACCCATGATTTTATGAGCTTTGGGTTGTCAAAATATCCATTTTTTATCACTTGTGACAACTCGATCCAAAAAACCTTTTCTTTCTTGTCTGGCAAGCAACATTTCACAAATGGTTTTTCGCTTATCAATCTCTTTCTTTTAATTCATATGAAAATGATGAATTCTGCAACATTCAATGCTTCTGCCAATTGTTTCAATGTATGAGTTGTCTTCATCCAATAATGCTTGCAAATCTGTATTTTTAAATTTTTTCGGTTGTTCTAAACGATCATTGTCTTTTATATCAAAATCAGCACTTTTAAGGTATTTAAACCATCGTAAACAAGTTTTTTGGATTAGAGGATGTTCACCATAAGCTTCAACTAGCAATCGATCCTTTCAACAGCCATTTTCTTCAAATAAAAAAGAGTTCACCGCAAAATAAAAGTTCTCCGCATAACTTTCAGCAGCCATTTTCTTCAAATAAAAAAAAGCTCTCCGTAAAATAAAAGTTCTCCGCATAAATAAAAATTCTCCGCAAAACGATTTTTTTTACATAATTCGACATGTTCAAAGCTATGAAAACTATGTTTTTTTGCACAATGACAGTTATTAACGAACTGTCTTTTGATAGCGTATTAGCCTCCAAAAAGCCATAGACGTTATTATTCTATAGCAATAAATGTATTAGCAACGCCATCTTTTACCAAAATCGACATTATTAACTCAAACGCCTATTAGTACAGTTTGTTTTATGAAACAGTTATTACAGTCCTAACTGCGCATAATAAACCAAAATATCTAGACTGGACCGCGTATTACGGCCCAGTAATCTTCGGATATATTTCAGATGATTTATTTCGATGAAGGTTACCGATAAGCAGCCGATATTTTAAAAGGATTTCGGCGTTTGGCAAATTTGAAATTCTAAATTTTTTATTGTGCTGCCCGGGCAGCTCGCACGTCAAAACGACAAATTTCGAAAATATCTGCGACCGAAAGGGATTTCGTGTTTTACATACAGAAGGAATTTGTTTATCGCGACTATCGGGGATGGTTCCCGTGTTCGTTTTCTCTCTTTGTTTTCCCATGTGGTGGATATTTTTTTGTATGTATTTGGATTTGGATTTGAATTTTAAGCCGCCCCGTATCGTTTGGGTGATTTTTGATCTGATTTAAAAGGTTTTCTAATAAGAGTGTCAGAACTCGACCACAATCGATAATCGGGTAATATTTATTTTATCTTGGAGAACATATACGAAAGTAGTTTGAAAAGTTTGCAGCCTCCATATAAAGATGGCGTTACTTGTCAAACATATTCTGAAAATATAATTGTGCATGTTTTTATAGATAACTTGAAAATTTCAGCCACATTAAATGTTCAGTTTTAGTTAAAAGATCAGTAATGTCATTCAAATGTCCCCTTCGACTTCGTTTGGTGTAATGCACTCTGGAGACCCACTTTTCTTTTATTCTTTCGCACATATCGCGCCTAGTTTATTTTCAATGGAGGCCTAAATGTTTCGTTTAAGGTTAAGAATTGTTCGAAGTTTCTTTCTGTAAACCAGAGATTTAACATAACCCCACAAAAAGTAATCTAATGGCCGTGAGGTCGAATGATCTTGGTAGCATTACCGTTTCGCGAAACAACGCGTTCAGGAATCGATTCTTGTAATAAATCGATAGTCCGTCGAGAAGTGTGGTAAATCGCGCCATAAAAATGAAGGAAAACGTTGTTCATATCCTAATATTATTTTAGTATTGTTTAACTTTTGTAAACTTTTTGTTGATAATAGAAGCATAGTGTATGACATTTAAACACGAAAGTCAATAGATACCAAATGACCACCTCTTGCAGCTCTACTGACGTCCACTCTTCTGTCAACATTTTGTACAAAATTTTGGCATAACCGTGGTTCTGTTTTACCAATGACTCGAAAAATTTCATCCTTGAGTCCAGGAATCGATTGTGGATTGTTCTTATAGACCTGGCTTTTCACGTAACCGCAAAGAAATTCAAAGTCCAACGATATCAAATTACATAATCTTGGTAAGCAATTCACTTCACCGTTTCTTGCAATAACTCATCAAGGAATTTTCTATCTCAACTGACAAAAACGCAGTTATCAGTTCGCGATATCGTGCATCATTCACAGTTTAGCTTCACCAGCAGTATTCTGAAAGAGATACGTCCCAATTACATCTTCTAACCATAATGCACGCCAAACAATGGCTCGTTTAGTATGTAAAGGTTTCTCATGAATCAAACGTAGATTTTCCACACCACAAATGCGGCAATTTTGTTTATTAACGTAATCACCAATTTCAAAATGTGCGTCGTATGAAAAGATTATTTCTTGAGAAAAATCATTTGTTTGTTTTTTGATCCAATTAAGAAATGCATGTTTTGTATAATCCAGTGGCTTTAATTCCTGTGTTATTTAAACCTTACATGCCTTCGGAGCTAAATCCTTAAAAAATCCCATGTTATGGATTTACTGAGTACAAATTGTTGTGAACGTTGACTAATGGAAAAATCAATATGCTCTTGTAAACGACCATTACGACTATATATTGCTCTTCTTTTATCATTCACCGAACAAGTTTCTTGAAATTTTTGAACATTCAATTGATAGTGCTTTCAGATGGACAATTATGCAAACCGTAAATATCACGTAATTTTCAAAAAACATTTTTCATTGAACGCCCCTTTTCATAAAATAATTCAACAGTTTTAACACGTTGTTTTAACACGTTGTAGTATTATGTATTATGTCTGAAATGAGTTTAGACCTAGGCAAATTTACGATCTGTATTTTATTCAAAAATTTAAAAAATCTGGATTTTGAAAGATCTGTTATTTCATTTAAAGCGGCCAGCAAACTCTCTTGATAGCTTCTATAAACTCAAAATAGCTTTCATGAAGTGATCTCTTCAATCGAGGTAATAGAGTCACCCGGTGCCATGCCCGATCGACATAGTGTTGGAGAAACATGATTTGTTTGATTTTAAGCGAAAAATTGATGAATAATTATTGCAGTGTGCCTTAAGTATTGTGGCGATTGATGACTTGGACCTTGATTTTGGTAATGTTAATTCATTGATTGACGTGGAAGTGTCTTCCTGAATGAGGTTCATCTTCAACTGTTTCTCTACCATCACTCAAATTTTTGTACCCTTTGCAAACATTCTTTTTTGACACAGCATATATTCATCGACATATCAGCATAAGAAATTTGACTTTTTAGTCTAAATTCGAAGCGGATTCATTTTAAAAAATAAAATGTTTTAACAAGCGACAGTTATATCAACTTAAACAACAAATAGTTTTATGGAGACGTATACAAAAGTCACCTTACTTTTCGATAATACGAGGGTTGTTATTTAAGTATCCGGAATTCGCAATTTTGTCATATAGACCCTATTTGTGTTTTTTAGTGACTTGGAAACTTATCTCAGTTAAAAAATGGAATTAACTCCCCAGGATTTTCGTGCGAAGATTTACTTCGACTTACTTTCAACGTGAATTATCTCAACAACAGTGTATCTCAACAACAGTCATATCTCAACAATCGTGGTGTGTCAAACGCTGTGTATAACATCTACACAGGTGACGAATCTTGATTCTATGCGTGTGAGCCCGACAGTAAACAGAAGTCAGTTGTATGGGTCTTTCAAAATGAACCAAACCCAACAAAAGTTATTCGCGCAAGAAGCACTTTAAAGCAAATTGTCGGCTGTTTTCTTTTGGGATAAATTTTTTAGGCATGTAGCCAGTGCCACTAGAGAATCGTAGAATGGTGAATTCTAAATGGTACATAACCATTTGTTTGCCAAACATCTTTAAAGAAATAAGAAATCATCCGCCGTACAGTCCTGATTTGGCACCCAATGATTTCTTTTTGTTCCCATACGTGAAGAATGAACTACGTGATCAACGATTTTCGACGCCAGAAGAAACGATTGATGCGTTCAAAATACATGTTTTGGAGGATACCGGATACATAAATACCGGATACATAAATAGCAACCCATCGTAACAAATCTTAGTTTTATATTGGGCGTATAGGAATTAGTCAGGAAACTTTATGATTATTAATAATGACGAAAAATTCTTTATTTATTCGTTTTTAAAGCAAATATTCTGTATAATTAAAAAAAATGTTGTTAAACCCGAAATAAACACATATGAAATAAAGAATAAATATATTAATGTAATATATAATTTATTGATTTGCTTGGGTGTCATATTTTATCAAGGCTATCAAACATTTGAATAATATATATGCTGATCTAGATATCACTACATATATAGTCTCGAAAAGTCAAGATAATATCTAACTAATCGAAATACATCTATTTCAATTTAGTAGTGATTTATGCAAGATGGACATTTTTATTTTTGGTAATGATTATTAAAATAAACTCATAAAATATAGTGGGTGATGTTGTAAAGGGTTTTCCAATAAGAGTATCAAAATTTAAAGAAGAGGCCAACAGGTTTAATCCTTTTATTTATATTTCATCTTGAAGAACAAGCGTTGGGATAGTCCGTTTCAAGATACTTCGATGCCCTTCAGCAAAATGTTAATTACCCCAATAAATCTCAATAAAAATATTCCTAGTTTCTTAAAAAGCGCCAGAGTCGGAGTGGTTTAACTTCTGAATAATTTTGTGAAAAATAAAATATTGTTAAATTATAATTAAATTATTATTTAGCCTAAAGGCATTCGCACTCCCTATATTGACTTATCCCAGATATCTTAGATATCAGAAGGATTAAGCTCCATGGTGGCCCTTTCCATGTGTTCGGGCTATACCGTTGTAATGGTGACGATGGATGTCTTTGGTTTCCTAGTGTTATCCAAAAACTTTCGATTCGAGCTGTTCCAAACAATACTGTCTTCGGCATGGGTCTATAGAGGTGATCGTTGAGGCCCAATGTTTTAATATTCCTTACCAGGTTCTTTGGGATGGCTCTAGTTAATGATAATATGATCGGTATTGTTTCGAGGCACTTCATATCCCATTGTCCATTGAAGTTCTTTATACTTCAGAATGTTTTCGGTATGTTTTGCAATTAAATTATTGTTGTTAGGGATAGCTATATCTATAAATGATGGTTTTCTTGAAATTTCGTCGATCACAACTATATCGGGCCTTAATTTTATCGGGTCTAAATTTAATTTCTGGTCGGTAAGCACTGTTCGATCCCAATACATTCTGTATTGGAATTGTATGCGACTTTTTCTGATTCCTTCAGCTGCAGTTTTATTGCCAATTTTTGATGAATGATCTTCGCCACTGAACACTTAAAATTTTCCTTTAAAAATTAAATTATTAAACCGGTAAAATTACCGGAGTCAACAATGATCACTATCTTGCCAAGAACGCCACATTTTTAGTACATTTGGAATAACAAAAAATTGGATCGAAATTATAGAACTGTACTGTTTAAGAAAATAATGCGAAACAAACTAAAATATTTCTAAACTACTAAACCAGGTATAAAGTTAATTTTGTCCATTTACCTGTTATTTTGTTAGACCCGTCCCTGTTTACGTTTCATGCAACTTTGCCTGGTTTTGTTACAACAGGGGTTGTTAAGAGTTTATTGCAGCCAATCGATCAACAATATATCTTGAATCGCACTATACTATGTTTTGAAAATATTGTTGTTGAAATGTCCCCCCGGTTTCGTGGAGACTCTATTTTGGATTAATATTTCACACATATCGCGTGGTATATATTCAACCATTGAAAATGCTTAAATTAATCATTTAAGGTCAAGAATGGATCGGGATTTATTTCTGTAAATTAAAGATTTAACATAACCCCCACAAAAACTAATCCAAAGGCGTGAGATCGCATGCTCTTAGTGGTTTGAGTTGACATTGCCATAACGCGTCCAGGAAACTTTTCTTGGAATAAATCGATTGTCTGGCGAAATGTATGACCATCTTGCTGAAAGGAAACGTTTCTTATATCCACGTTTGTCAGTTTAGCCCAAAAATATTCTTTGCCATTCAAGAAAATCGCCTTCAAGAAAATAAGTCCTTATCACTCCTTCAACTCAAAAACAGCACCAAACAGTGACTTTTTGAGGAGGAAGGAATCACTTGAGGATTTTTGTCGGCCCATATCCTGCACCTATGTTTGTTCACAAACCCATTAAGCCAGAAGTGCGCTTCGTCAGATTTTTTTTTTCTTAAAGTGAGGGTCATCTTCTAATGGTTCTACAGCCCAATTCACGTGAATCGTGAATATTTCCATGGTAAATTCCGACAATATAGTGAACACAACATTCTATGAGTGATATTTACATTTCAGTGATGTCGCTATTACATTTCAAACTTAATACAGTTATTTTTATTTAAATTAATTATAGCGGTTTCTTTCAATCTTCTGTATTTTGTTACCGATTATTTTAATACCGTTTTGGAATGATTTCAGTTAATTTTATGGCCCGATTCCCATGCGTGTTGACAAATTCTAGATTTATTAAAATCACCCTTTCTAAGAAGGTTTTTATGTTCTTTTATTCTGACATCTAACGGTCTAGATGTCTCACCAATAAAAAATTTGCCACATTCGCAGGGAATTTTATAAACCACATTTTTGGTATTCTGTTGTGTGTTGTTTGGTTTGTTTTTTGTTAATATAGATCTAGGAGTATTTTTTGTTTTAAATGTCGTTCTTATGTTGTATTTATTTTCTACTCTTTCAAATGTGTCAGATATACCGTGGATGTAAGGAATTGTTATTATTGTTATTAATAACTTGTCTGTTTTGTCTGATATCAAAAGTTTTAAAAGATTTATCTATGAAAAATTGTAATTGTAAAAGTAATTGTTTTTAATTAAAATGTCTTTAATGTGATTTGTTTCTTTGTGTAGAGTATCACTGTCGGTACAAACAAGTTTTGCTCTGTCATATAAACTTTTAATTATTCCTATTTTGACTAATTTTGAGTTATTGAGAAAAAAATTGAGATACCTATCTGTGTTTGTAGGTTTTCTGTAAATTGTAGTTTTTAATATGTCGTTGTGTTTTATTATGAAAGTGTCCAGGAATAGCAATTTATTCTTCCCCTCCATCTCTAAAGTAAACTTAATTGTAGGCTCTCCAGGATTTATATATTGTAAAAAGTATTTAGATCATCAATGCTATGTTGCCATACAGCAAAGATATCATCCACATATCTAAGCCATATTATTGGCTTTTTAAGAGATTTACTTTATATGTTATTCTCAATTAAAAGAGTAGGAAATAAATACAACATAAGAACAACGGTCAAAACAAAAAATACTCTTAGATCTACAGGTATAAAAACCAAACAACACACAGCAGAATACCAAAAATGTGGTTTATAAAATACCCTGCAAATGTGGCAAATTTTATGTAGGTGAGACATCTAGAGCATTAGATGTTACAATAAAAGAACATAAAAACCTTTTTAGAAAAGGCGATTGTAATAAATCTAGAATTTGTCACCACGCATGGGAATCGGACTGTAAAATCAATTGGAATAATTCCAAAACGGTATTAAAAGAAAGAAGTGCCCGATTCTAAAGAATACAATTAAAAATGTTTGTATCTTTTCATTATATATAGCAATTACTATCATTTAGTTTTTAGATTCGTTTTGAAAACGGGAGGAGAAGACCTCCCGAAATGTTAACGTTCAAAAGTTTGTATTTATTTTAGAAAATTTTTGAATTTGAGAAAATTTTGTTTGTTAGGCAAATTTATTACAGAAAAAGACTCCGATTACTGAGAGATTACTCTCGATTACTCTCAGATTACTGAGAGACTTGTCTCCGTTTGGATTTTTGTTTTTACCCAGTGATTCTTTATTTACATAAGAACAGATATTTTTGATATATTTTGAGTTTTAGATCGTGGCGAAAAAATCCAAAAAAAGGAAAAAATATATAAACACGCCACAATCATTCAGACATTACTTAGCTCTCTAAAGAATCTCAAGAGGCCCGAAATAAATATTGTCGTAGATTCCGCGAGCACAATACGAGGAAACAGTCACGTATTTCAACGAATATAGGTTTGCTGAATATGCTTTTGATAACGTCCCATTTTGTAATCAACTTCACTCAGAGAATTGCGTAGAAAGCACCGAGAAATTACCGGTGGAAGTTCCTTCGCCTTCAATACCAACACATCAGGTAACAAGTGATGATCATCCGTGTGACGATGAGAATACTTAGTAGCCGATTTGTCTGACTGTGTGATTGATGATGAGTCATGTAATGATTATTATTAATCTTCAGTATAATTTCCTAATTAAATTTTGTGTTGTTTCCAACAATTCCGATTTTTTTTATGTATTTTCTATTCCACATTTCAGTTTTTTAATAAGTTTCTAAACTATCCAAAAATTCGTAATTATTCAATAAAACCACAAAGTATTATTCACCATAATCTGAACAGTCAAATCGTAAAATACAATGTTTTTGTCCACCTAGCTTGTACTAGGCAATTCACTGTGCCTCGACGCAAACTACTTTCCAGTACTTAATATATCAGGAAGTGTCTCGAAAAAAAATTAACAGCTTTGAAGCATCTACAAAAAATACTCCTGCAACAACATAACCTTAAATTGCATCCAACTAAGTAAACAAAGGAAAACAGCTCGACACATTTACAACTCTGTCACATCTAGCATGAAATATTGAAATATTTCTTGAAAATTCCTTCGGTAATCTAAGCGAGATACTTTACGAAAATTTTATGAAAATGCGGGAATTTTACGAAAATGCGCATGAAAAACTCTCCCGGTTTTCTTTCTAATCCACATAATTTTTTCTTTATATTTTCATTTCTTCTACGAACAAAAAACTCATTCTAGAATCCACCATAATTCCTCCTCACTGCTCCTTCCCCTCCCCGTTCTGGTTGAGGTTGGTCCCGATATTCCTTTGTTTCGCGGTCGGAACGGCTCACGGTCCGCCATGACACGTTTTAAAACAAAAGCTATCGCGTGTTGGCTACAAATATGGCGTCGTAAATTAAGATCGCGTGAGCAAGCTTTATGCCCTACCGCTCGACGTACGTCATACCGGTCAGTCGAAGCCTACTCGGATAAAGAGGCCGGATAGGTTTTTTTTTGTTTTGTTTTGGATGTTGTTAGCGTTATGGTCGTGGTGGTTCGGGGACTTTAATTCGTTGATGAATGAAATAGAAATGGATATAAACCCATGACAAATTCTTCAAGCTTTAATTTAATAACGGGTCTTTCAAATTGAGCGGTTTTTTAAATTCTTAAATAAAACACAGATGGTGTTGTGAATTTGCCTAGGTCTGGTCGCATTTCAGAAGTGTAATGAATGACATTTATAAAAATGGATTTGTATACAATACAACATCGCTCTAAAATTGTGGATTATCGCTCTAAAATTACGTTATTTTTACGGTTTGCACTATCGTCCATCTGAAAGCACTATCAATAGAATTGTTCAAAAAACTGGTACGATGAAAGATAAAAGAAGAGCAATATATAGTCGCAGTGGTCGTTTTCGAGAGTATATTGATTTGATATGTGAAAGTGTTGCTGAAGACCCAAAAATTTCCATTTTTTGACATTCATAACAATTTGTGTTTTACGAAAAGCATCTGAAGCCATATTAGCAGCGGTGGTTCGTAGGGGAAAAAACAACTTTCCTCGCCTTAGAACCATGACCATTAAATCTGTTTGTAGTTGAAGTCCATCCTCTTAAATTTCTGAACAGCAAAGTGGTCGATGACTTGATAATTAAAATTTGAAATTGACTTCACAAGTTTTTTTTCAATAGATAGCATTGCTAACGCGCACAGCCGTTCCTGTCCCGTAGTGTTTCTTAGAAATGTTTTGCTTTGTTTGAGGGTAGAGAAACCTCTTTCGCTTTCCACAGTCGTCATAGGTACATGTGTACCCTCATGTTGATATTAAATTGTATTGGATAAATATTTGTAACAGCGGCACAGCCCCACTGTGTTTCATAAAATCGCCCCGTGCGTCCATTACTGATAATTCATTTTTTAATTTTAAGTAATTTACGTTTGCCAACAGGTTACACGCAGTTTTAATATCTTCATTTGGAAAGACGGCTCGATATTCACCAAATTTTTCAGTTTGAAATAAATTTGCAATAGTTAGGTATACATCGAAACTAAAACGTTCATAAACCTGTATGGTTAAGGTATTACAGATTTCCTTACATATCTTGACATTCGGATTGGAGTCCTCCTTGTCAGTAAATTTCCGTTTCTTTCTGCGATTCTCTATAATCTGTAGATTATTCACCAGTTAAGTTACGAAATTCTTGATTCATTTGTAAATCTATATTGTCTCTAATATTTTGAACGGCTGTTGAAAAAGTTACCATATTCTTCTTAACTTTAAGTGCATCTAATTGCTTGCTTTGCAGCTGATAAAAGAGAATATCGCAGTGAGGCATTATTTCATTGAAGAAAAACAACCAAACTTTAAAATTATCATCCACCAAATAATTTATAAACCCCTGAGCTTGATTAATAGAATTTTTATCTGACTCAGAATCCATAATTTTGCAGGGCATGTTTGCAATTCTTCTTTGTAAATGTAAACAGTAATCACGCATTTAGACGTAAAGTTCCATCTGGCACGGGGTAAGACGCTTTTCAACGACGCTGTCCAGAACAGTTGTCCTTGTGAATGATCGAGAAAAGAAAGCGGAAAATGCAAACAGATTGCAGACAAATGCAAAAAACACCTTTAAACCTTTTTCTATTGTACAACACCTTTCAATTATTAGATTTAATTGGTAATTTTTGTTGACAATTCGGTCCTCAAATATAAATGTGACATAATTTCTATTCATATATTGCACTGAATTCATCTTCACTATTGTAATCGTTTAAAACATTCATTTTGCAACCACCGGAAAAGTCGAAAAGCTCGATGGCGAAAAACACCTGACTATTGAGAATAAGATATGATGTTATAAATGGGTTTAATCTCCGGGTTACTAGCAATGCGATGCATTGCTGTCTTTGTTTTTCGCACGCGATAGTAAAGAAAACAGTAGGGGAACAAAGTTGTCTGTGCCCAAAGCACGTGTTTTTCAATCGATGTGCTTCGGCAACCCACGATCTATTTCGTTACCGCGAATGACATTATGGATGTTAGACTATCAAAGTCGCAAGAAGTGTGATCATAGACAGAACAGAGAATTAATTAATATAAAATCTGAAATTATTGTTTTCACTTCATTTTTTAATTTTTTTAGGTAGGGCACGTGCCCAAGTGCTCTTATGGACCAACCGCCACGTATATAAGGTTTAAATAATACAGGAACTAAAAGTACCGGATCATTCAGAACGTCGTGCATTTGTTAACTAGATCAAAAAAACAAACAGATAATTTGTCCTAAATCATGTTTTCTGATGAAACACATTTTAAAATTGGTTTATTATTAATTATTGCCGCATTTGGGGTAAAGAAAATATACGATTGATTCACGAGAAACCTTTACATCCTTAACGAACCATTGTTTGGTGTGCATTATGGTCAGGAGTTGTAATTGGGCAGTATTTATCTCAGAATGCTAATGCTAAAGCTGTAACTGTGAATGGTGTTTGATTTAGTGTGATGATAACTGGATTGTTGTGGACTGAATTGAATAAAATTGATCTGAAGGTTATATGATTCCAACAGGATGACGCTACACCACACACTGTTAATGAAACAATCACAATAAACTATAAACACAAACGATGATGTTGATTGGCTACCAAGATCATATGATTTGACACCGTTGGACTATTTTTGTTGAAGTTATGTGAAAAGCCAATTGTATAAGAACAATCCACAATCAATTCCTGAACTAAAGGATGAAATTATTCCAGTCACTGGTGAAATAGAGACTGGTGACAAAAGAGTGGACGTTTATGGAGCTGCAAATATTGTCAATAAAATGTTTTTTTTTAATTGTTAATTTAAAATGTTTTAAAAAATTAAGAACGGTGATTTCAATTTTTTCGACGGAATAAAATCCGGAAGATTTGTTAAATTTAATAAGGATCTGGTGTTGGTAAAAATTGAAGGTGATCCTAAACAAACTATCCAGGAATTAGCCACAAAGTTTAAAACTTTCTAGTTTCCTCTACGACAGTGTTTAAAACAACTGAATAAAGTAGAAAGAGAAGGATGTGGGTGCCATATCAACTTTCAGTGGAAAACAAAATCTAACATGTAACCATCAGAAGTGCACCTTTGTCCAGGTTAAGCAGAGATCCTGTTCTTCAACAAATTCTTACTGGAGTTGAAAAATGGTAATTAAAGCAAGAAAAACCTATGTCAACCATCTTTACCAGCTCTAAAACAAGGTCTTCAATCAAAAAAAGTTGATTTAACACAAAATATTTACTATGAAGTTCTGAATCCTAATGAAATCATAAGCGTGGAACAGTGGTGGCTCGTGGGTTTTTAAAGTGGAAGGGTGCAGAAGAAAATAGTGCTGCTGAAGATTTTTTTT
Organism: Cosmopolites sordidus; assembly: GCA_031761425.1. Classification (NCBI taxonomy): domain Eukaryota; kingdom Metazoa; phylum Arthropoda; class Insecta; order Coleoptera; family Curculionidae; genus Cosmopolites; species Cosmopolites sordidus. The sequence goes on along the minus strand of JARFXV010000647.1, from coordinate 362,522 downwards.
GCTTTTCCCTTCTTACTTTTTTCTTTTCGTGCTATTGAAACCCTATATAGGAGATGAACCAGAAAAATGAGTTAAATGAAAGAAACTGAACAAAAATAAAATATGGTGTTTTGCTCTGAAAAATTGTTTACTATGATAAATGCTGGAGGGGCGGCGTGTTCTCACTTGATAGACTAAACATAGCTTTAAGTCAAAAACGTCCAAAACTGAGCAACCGAAGAGTTGTTATTCTGCAGCTTGATAGTACTAGAATAGCGACAGAATCACTCAAGAAAAAATGAAGGAGTTATGGGGGAAAGTACTTCCACAATCACCGTATGCTCTTGATGCTGCACCGTCAGATTACGATCGTGCAAATAAAAGTTTTTACTGTGACAGCTATCAAAACTGCACTCCAAGAATATTTGACTTCAAAATCATTATCATTCTACAAAAAGAGAATAGAAAGCTTAAACTCGAAGAGATTTACCACTAAACACCAAATAACTTGTTTAAGCTTCTCGACGTGCGTTTCGCTACCATGTTAGCATCACCAGGAGATTATTTAATCTAATTCTAAAACTAAACTATGTTCTATTTATATGATATATATGAAACCTAATAAAACGTGTAAACATCATAAACCGTAAAGTTTACAGAGCGTTACACTAATAAGTGAAAAAGTTGACTGACCGGAATAAGTCCTTTATCCCAATTCATAGTTTTCTTACATTTTTCTATTTGAATGCTCTCATATGCATCGAAAGCCCTATTGTTATTTATACTTTTTACCAGTCTTAAATTACTAATATCTATATTGTGGTCAAGTTCGATTGCATGTTGGGCAACACAAGATTTTTCATTTCTCCCGTATCTAATGTGGAAAATGTGTTATTTATATCTCATTAATATGGATCTTTTTGTTTGCCTTTGATCACAATCTTGACAAATAATTTCATAAATACCCGACTTTTCATGTTGATCTACTTCCTATCCATTGGATTACCCAGGACTCTTAATTTATTATATGGTTTGTACACAACCTTAATGTCTACTTTTTTCAAAATTTTGTCTAACCCTTGTGTTAATTGGGTATCAAACGGTATTACCATGAATTTATTTTTGTTCTGATTCTTTTGAAAAGTTTGAAGATTTTTTCAATAATTTTCTAAACTTATGTTTTCTAATTATTTTATCTACAATGTTCTTATTATAACCGTTCAGTTCGGATATCTCTCTAGTTAATTTTAATTCTTTGTTATAATTATATTTGTTTAAAGGAAAATTGATTAATCTATTTACCATAAAATTTATACTAGCCATCTTATTTTGGAAGCTATGATTCGAATCGTTATGAATGTATCTCGAAGTACTGGTGTTTTTTCTAAAAATATCAAAATATAACCTATTTTTATTGTTTCTACCGACAAAAACATCCAGAAATGGCAAACTGTCATTGTTTTCGAGTTCATGCGTGAATACTATGTTTTGGGATTTAGTATTCAAGTTCTTCATAAAATCTTCTAAGTTTCCGAATTGAGTTTCAAAATCATCATTCACATATCTAAACCATACCTCCGGAAAGTAACTAATGCATCTTTCGCCTGGGTTTCAAATTTACTCATGAATAAGTTGGTTAAGAACGGTGACAGAAGACTGCCCATTGCCGATCCTTCTTGTTGTTCGTAAAACCTGTTATTAAGCTGAAAACAATTTTGCTCCATACATAATCTTGTTAAGGAGATATACTCAGAAACAATCTTGTTATTAAAACCGTTTAACTCGAGTAAGCCCCTCAGGTATTTCAACTGGAACAGGTTCACTCTGAAACAACGATGATACGTCAAAGGAAACCAAGACCTCACCTTCCCGTAGATGTGTGTTTTTAACTTTTTTTATGAATTTTCTAGAGTTTATCACAGAACAGGAAAATAGTTGGTTTGGTAGATTTTCAAATACCTTTGTTAACCATTTTGCCAGTTGTATGTTGGAGAATCAATGGATGATACAATTGGTCTCATTGATTTTCCTGGTTTATGAATTTTTGATAGAGCATACGTTCTTGGCACTTTTGGATTAGAAATATGTGGTTTGCTTTTCAGAGAGGAAGAAATTAGGTTACAAGATTTCAATATATCTCTGACTTCGTTCTGACTTCGTTAATATACCTTTTGACAATGGATTCCTAGGTAATGGTTTAAATGGACCGTCTTGAATTAATTTTTCAACGCGTTCAAAGTAATCAGATTTGTCCATTACTACCACCTTATTTCCCTTATCAGCTTTTAAATAAAAATAATCCTAGGAATATTTGGCATATTTTTACTTTTATTTAATGTTATTAGATGAGTGAAAATTGTCAATAACGAAGAAAATTATGTTGTGTATTAAAACGATATTAACTCTTAAATAAAATAATATGTTCAACAGAAACAAAATACGACATTATTTATATGTATCCTTAATAATTTATAAAATAATATATAATAGTCTTGAAGAAAGTATCAGTGATACGCAATTTTAATTGTGAAATGGGGTAGGTATGAGAGAAGCTTTATTCTCATTTTTTTTCTTTTTTCTCTGGATGAAAATAGAGATGTATATATGCCTGTTTCGTGGATTAAAAAATGCGTTTGATAAAGTACTCCACAATAATCTAATGAAGTTACTGCAGACTTAAAACATAGATAAAGCTGATAGAATAATATTCAGCAGGCAGTAATCCATTAATCAGCCTATATAAAAATAAAGACAGCTCTCAGAAATTATGGAAATAAGAAGAGGAACACGGTAAGGACGCATATTGTCGTCATTACATTTTAATCTATACTCCGAAGTCATCATGGAGGAAACTATTAATAACGAAAAAGTCAAAATATTAAACTTCATTAATAATGTTAGATAGGTGGACAATGCAATATTTTTAGCGAAGAGCTTGCTCGATCTTCGAAAAAGTGTAGAAAAAGTGAACAGTATAACCTAAAAAAATGTTACCACCGCTAATAGTACAAAATGTCTCTATTTTGAGAATAAAAATATAAATGGTTTGCAAGGAATTAAGGTTGCTCCAAGGAATTAAGGGCCTTTTTCCTTAACAGGACTGATGGGTTCTCAGTTCTGCTGTATGGTATTGAGGCACGAAGAAAATGTTTGAATATAATCTATTTAAATGAAATATATTATGGCAAGTTCTGCAGGAAATGCGAATATCAGATCACCTTTTAAATCACCTCTTTAAAACACCTTGTATTTATATTATGGTGATGCTCGAAGGACAAGAATTCTTATTTCTCACAGATCTACTGTAAGCAATGTGTTATTTTTGTTGATGTTAACATGGTTAGCGAAACGAGCATGGAGAAATTAAAGATCGCAATAAAAGAGTTAAACCACCCCAAGAATAAAAATCACTCATTAGTTAAAAGGAAAGTAATCTGTAGAAAACTACTTTAATTTTATTTCGAGCTGCATTTGCCCTGTTGCCCTTCGTACCCTTCTTCCTGCATTTTTAACTAATCCAAATACTATAACGAATCAAGATCAAAATTATTCCAAATCTTGAAAGAACGAGGACTAGATCTGAAAACGCTGGCAATTATTAAAGCAACATTAACTAACACAGGGTCAAAAGTTAAATTCATGGGTGATATCTAAGAGCACTTCGAAATTAAAACTGGATTGAGACAAGGGGATGGACTCTCGCCACTCTTATTTAACTGTGATCTAGAAAAAGTAATACAGGAGTGGCATAAAAAAAGTCGACCCTGAATATTGACCAGCACATTAAACTGAAGAGAACCAATATCAAAATTGATTGTCTGGCATTTGCTGATGATCTAGTAATTTTCGCTTAAGATATATTAACGGCACAAAAACAGATTGAAATCCTAAAAGAAACAGCAGAAAAGGTAGGATTACAAATTTCCTTTGAAAAGACACAATGCATGACCAGCAACAGACTAAGAACACCATTTCTAAAAACAAAATATGGTAACATCAGACGAGTCTCTCAATTCAAATATTTGGGTGAAATAATCCTGGAAAACGGGTTGGAAAAACGGTCAATAAATGTAGATGTCAAAAAATGGAAACTGCACTGAAACTTACACAATATATTTACAACAAAAAATGCATATCTAAAAACACAAAACTGAAACATTACAACACAGTTATTAAGCTAGCATGTCTATATGGGGCAGAAACGCTCATTTCGAATAGAAAGAGAGACATCGAGGAGATTGAAAAGAAGGAAAGAAAAATCATAAGAAAAATCTTAGGCCCCAAATAAATAAATAGCACAACATACCGACTTCGAATAAACCAAGAAATCAAACAATACACAGATATACATAGCGATATGAGAAAAAGAAGACTTAAGTTTTACGGATACATAAAACGGATGAATCCGAGTAGGCTAACAAGACAAATAGTCGAATTTTATGAAAATAAGAGTAGAGCTAAAGTAGAAATAACTAAATGGATTACTACAATTAAAGAGGACCTAATATCAGCAAATATTACACAAAGTGGAATTCAGGATGGAGGCTGTTTCAGACACAAGGTTAACGTTTGGGAGGTTGGCCAGAGAGAAAAATGTAGAAAGACTGGAACAACTTAGTCTGACGAAATGAAAAAAGCTCATAGCGAAAGAATGAAATCAGTATGGGCGCCAAGGAAGGCTAACAACAATAAACGCCTCTGACTGTACTTCGCGTGGTCCACCAGGACCCATACGTAAATAATAATAATAATAACGAATCAAGAAGACAAGCTAAAGAAAACAAACGAAAAAATAAATGAAGAAAGCAACAGCGATAAGAATTTAGCGCAACGTCAAACTAGCGGTGTCGACAGGCTCACGTCCGCGAAGCAAGAATTCCAGCAGCGGCAGCGGTACTCGACTGCGGTCGTCTCTCGTGGCGCTCCACCCAGCGCAGCATGGATGCTGGAAAACGGCGGACCAATGGACGATGAGACCGTTAAATCGCCGCCCGACTCCCAGAAGATTTAGACGAAGATTTCTGGGTATCAGCCAAGCGGTCTGGCGCTCCACGAAACACGGCAGCTTCTGGCCGATGGCAGCGCCGTCCACGGCTATTACGATCCGTTCGTAATAAGGGGGTTTGGTTCCGAGGTTCTTTTGTTTTTCTCTCGCTTTAATTTTTTTTTTGGTTTTTATTTCTGCGCTGCATTGATTAACAACCTGCTGATGTTAATGAACGCGTGAATTAACTAGATGTTTTTGTATTTGATTTTGTAAACCGAAGGGTGCGTATTCCCGACTTGACTTATCAGTGGCGGTTCGTGAGAGGGGGGGGGGGCAGAGGAGCGCCGTCCCTCCAGCATTTATCACAGTAAACAATTTTTCAGAGCAAAACAAAATTTATTTCCGTTCAGTTTCTTTCCTTTAACTAATGTACCTGGATTATAAATTGTATAGGGTTTCAATAGCACGAAAAGTAAAAAGGAGAAAGATGAAAGCAAAAAAAATTCTTCAGCAGCACTATTTTCTTCTACGCCCTCCCACTTTAAAAACCCACGAACCGCCACTGTAACTTATAAAGTGTGTAATTATTTTTTGGGCAGGGGTGGGGGGGATGGAAAGAGTTCTCATAGCCGGAGTGTGAGATTCTCCCAAAGCCGTACCAACTAGAAAATATCCCATTTTGCTGACCGTTTCATCCCAGAATGGTCAATGCAGTACATCAGAATGTATACGTGACGCATACCAAAAATTTTGCCTTGATAGAAAAAGCATGAAAGAATGGGGTCATCATAGTCAGTTTTCCTCCACACTGCACACATCGTCTACAACCTGTCGATGTTAGCATCATGGGCCCATTAACACCTATTAGAGCCAAGAAGTGATGACATGGCTGCCTAATAATCCATGTCGTATTGTAACCGAGTTTCAACTTGGAAAGCTTTCCAAGTTGGGATAGCGTATGCAAAAGCAGCGACTCTACAAAATGTTGTGTGTTTTTTATTTAAACAGGTATTTGTCCATTGAATCTGAATATTTTTTCAAATCATGATTTTATTTCTGCTACTACAACGGATAACGATGTCACATGAACTGACCCTACGACGAATTCTTCTGAACTAGGTACAGTGGAAATTCAAAATAAAAATATTGTTGTTAACACAAACGTTGCAAAAGTTAACCCTGTGCTTGCATAGCAGCATCAACTTTCAGAAGCTTTACCAATAAATCCACAACCAACTCCATCGAAGCGACCAACAGGTAGTCCCCAACCAAGCACTTCACGAAATTGACATCGTCGCCTTTAGCTTTTTCACCAGCTGATATTTTACCTAAGCCTTATATTGTAACAAAAACAACTACAAATGCTCGTCGAAGTAAAAGCGCTGTTATTACTTCATCACCTTATAAATTAGAACTCGAAGAAAATGACGCCAAAAAAACGAACAAAAAAATGTTCGGAAACTTAGTGGTAACATAGCAAATCCTAAAAATTCCTTTGCTTCCGTTATCAAGGGGCAAAGTCGGGTATAAGATGAGACTATACCCGGTTTTGGACCAGGTATGGGGCAAAACCGTAAAAAGTTAAACCTTTTGAAAACCTTTTGAAAATTATTATTTACTAGTTAATCAATAATGTTTAAAATATTTTTTTTTATTTAATATGTCCCTTAGCGTCCCGATTTTACTCCACTTTACCCTACATTATCACCAAATATTTTTGGACATTTACTAATAGGTGTTCCGGTTGATGTCGATTTTGCTAAGATATAGCGTTACTAATACTTTTGTTGGTGTAGACTAATGAGATTTACTGCGCTTTGGAGGGTCAACTTACGCTAGCAAAAACCAGTTCGTTATTAATTGTCATTGTGTAAAAAAACATAGTTTTTCATAGCTTTAAATATGACGAATTATATACCAGAAAAAGACTTTTGCAGAAGTTTAATAATCTTCTTTCTTTTAAAAAAAACGGCGGCTGAAAGATATCGATTGTTAGTTGAAGTTTCTGGTGAACGTACACTAATCTAAAAAACTTGTGAACGATGGTTTAAACGCTTCAAAAAGTGGTAATTTTGATATAAAAGACAAGAAGCATCCTGGACAGCCAAAAAAGTTTGAAGATGTAGATTTGCAAGCTTTATTGAACGAATACTAAACTCATAAGTTGAAACAATAGGCAGAAGCATTGAATGTCGTCCAATCCACCATTTCCGAACGTCTACACGTATTGGGAAAGATCCAGAAGGAAGGAAAATGGGCTCCATATGAATTGAAGGAGAAATAAATTGAAAGGCGAAAAACCACCTGTGAAATTTTCCTTGCCAGACAGAAAAGAAAAGGTTTTTTGACAATCCAAAGCGTAACAAATTAAAGGTAGATCCAGGCCAGCCTATAATATCACAACCAGTGCGCAATATTCGTCGAAAGAAATATTTGCTGTGTATTTGGTGGGATAGCAGGAGTGTATTATGAACTCTTAAAACTTGGTGAAACGATTACTGGCAATCGATACCGACAACAATTGATTATTAAATTAATTTATTTTGTTATGAATACAAACGCTCAAACTTTGCGAAAAACTCGACATTATTAACTGAAACACCTATTAAGCTGAACAATATATTGAAAATACTATTATTTATAAACAAATATAATTACTTATTACTAAATGTCGTAATGATTAATTCTAATAGAAAAATTGACTTAAAAAATTCAAAGATCTACATTTTTTGATATAGAAAATATTACTTTACTTACGACCAATAAACATTTATATAATTCATGATTCATCTTTGTTAAAATTCCTACTTTAAATAATTCACATGACAAACAAGCAAACTAGATAGACAAACGGAGCGAAGCGAGGAAGAATATACATTTTCGAATCGGTGGACAGATAATACGTTTTGTTAGTCGTTAAGATCACTATCTCGATAATTTTTATCACGGAAATGTATTATGATGGGGACGGACGTAGATTTGAATCGTTTTTCGTCTAATACGATCACAGAACAACGAGAAATTGAAATTATGTTGTTTGCTAATCGATTTTTATTAGATTCGTACGATATTTTAGTTTTTATTCGATATTGTTTTTCATTTATCTTCGAATTATTATCCCCTTTTACCAAACTATTAACCATTCATCAGGAAACATGCGAGGTATGTAAATAAAGTATTGAGTTAAGCCACTTATACATTACAGATCGCTAAATTCTCGTGCTTTGAAAAATCAAAACAAGGACAACCTACCAGTGTTTTGGCGTTCAAATAAGAAAGCGTGGATAACAAGTGTCAAGTCAAATGTGAAGTTGAAACTTATTTAAACAAAAATAATTTAGATTTTAAGGCAGTTCTCATTTTGAACAATGCTCTGGGTCACCCTCGTGAGTTTGCAGCTATGTACTCAAATATAAAGGTGATATTTTTGCCTCCTAACACGACGGCCTTACTCCAACCTATGGACCAAGGATTAATTCAGGCCGTTAAGCTCTATCATCTTAGGCAAACTTTTAAAATCATACTGGACACCATGGAATGCGATTCTAGTATGAATGTTATATAATGCTGGAAAAAATTTGACATAGCAAAGTGCGTTGTTAACATCATTGCCAGAGCTGAAGCCATATACATTGAAGGCGTGCGGGAAAAACGGTGGCCTGATCTAACTGTTGATAATGTTGAAAAATACGTGCAAAGTCAAACATTAACTGATAACATTGCTCAAGTTGCGAGTGGCATAGAATGAGATGGTTTCGAATAGATAGAATCAAGTGACATTCAAGAATTGCTTAAATCGCAAGATGAAGATTTGACTGAAACCGATTTGAAGAAGCCTCAACGAGCACTGAAAAGCACAACGAGCACTTTATTTTTAATTTGTAACCTTGGAACATATCCGTTATATTTCCATATTCGCATTCCATATTTCTATATTCGCGGCATATTTTCGTATGCCCCGCGAATAAGAAACTTTGACTGTAGTAGGTAACAGAAAGAGAGGTAAACCAACGATACGATGGCAAGACAATGTAACATCTTCAGTGCAAAATTGAACGCCGTAGAGTCGGTAAAATTGTTCTAGTGCTTCCAAAATTTCGGGCAATCATGTGCTGGAAAATTATAGTTCAGACTTGAGCTCAGTGCAACAGAAACTATTGCAAAAACTACAATAGTATATGGAAACATTCAATAGTCCAGGTTTTCTGATAGTTTAAAATACTCTTAGAAGGCCGAAGCTCGACTGAAGATGAACCTCGTCCAGAAAGGTAGTCAACTTCAAAAAGTTAAAGTTCAGAGTGATTGTTCAGAGAAACATTACAAACAAAAATCCATTACAGGGATATTGATTAATTCTTCTATTGAAATATTCGGTGTGAAACGCTAAACTCAAAAAACACCAAATCACTTTTTTAAACTTCTCGACACACGTTTCGCTAACCATGTTAGCATCATCAGCAGAAGATTAAATGCTAATTCTAAAACTAAACTATGTTCTATTTCAATTCTCCTATTGGAACCTTTGGTGTGAAACACTAAACTTGAAGAGATTTACCACTAAACACCAAAACACCTTTTTTGAACTGCTCGACGCACGTTTCGCTAACCATGTTAGCATCATCAGGAGATGATTTAATCTAATTCTAAAATTAAACTATGTTCTATTTATATGAAAACCATACCTAACGAAGCGTGTAAAAATCATGAACCGTGAAGTGTACTAAGCCTTACTTTAATAATTAAAAAAGTTGACTTAAAGGAATCTGTCCTTTTTCTCGGTTCATGATTTTCTTACATTTTTCTATTTGAATGCTTTCATATGCATCCAAAGCCCTATTATTATTGACACTTTTAATTAGTCTTAAATTACTAATATCTATACTGTGGTCATGTTCGATTGCATGTTGGGCAACACAAGATTTTTCATTTCTCCCATATCTAATGTGGGCAATATGTTCTTTATATCTTGTCAATATGGATCTTTTTGTTTGCCCAATATACCTTCGATCACAGTCTTGACAGCTAATTTCGTAAATCCCCGCCTGTTCATGTTGCTCTGCTTTATCCTTTAGATTACTCAGAACTTCTCTTAACTTGTTATATGTTTTGTACACATCCTTAATGTCCACTTTTTTCAAAATGTTGTCTAGTCCTCTTGTTAATTGGGCATCAAATGGTATTACCATGAATTTCTTTGTGTTCTGATCCTTTTGAAAAGTCGAAGATTCTTTCAATAATTTTCTGAACTTATGTTTTCTAATTAGTTTATCTACAATGTTCTTATTATAACCATTCACTTCAGATACCTCCCTAATTAATTTTAATTCTTTGTTATAATTATCTTTATTTAAAGGAAAATTAATTAATCTATTTACCATAAAATTTAAATTAGCTGTCTTATTTTGGAAGCTATGATTTCAATCATTAGGAATGTATCTCGAAGTGGTGATGGTTTTTCTGAAAATATCAAAATCTAACCTATTTTTATTATTTCTACTGGCTAACACATCCAGAAATGGTAAACTATCGTTGTTTTCGAGTTCATGCGTGAATATTATATTTTGGGATTTACTATTTAGGTTCTTAATAAAATCATCTAAATTTTCATTTTTCGAATCGAAAATGGTAATAATGTCATCCACATGTCTTAACCATACCTTAGGAAAGTAACTGAATTCACCTTTTGCCTCGGTTTTAAATTTACTCATAAACAAGTTGGCTAAGAACGGTGACAGAGGATTGCCCATTGCCGTTCCTTCTTGTTGTTCATAAAACCTTTTTCTCATAAAACTTTTATAGTAAAACGTCGTCTAAAACCTGCCCTTTGCATTCTTTTTGAACTTGACTCTAATTCAACATGGGTGTGGGACGACAATCAGGTTTTAATTCAACTTTCTCCTCCATAGTACATAGTACATAGTACATAGTACATGTACACACGTAGTAAATCCCAAATAAAAACAAGTATTCACGAGGCGAACGCAACACGCGACGCGAAACATATCAAATGCTCCGTATCCATCAAATCAGTGTTTAAAACTAATTACCGATACGCTCGGTCGCAGGGAATTACCTAATCGTATGTTTTAAAAAGCAGGTAAACCCTCTAATTCTGGCAACCAACAAAACATGTAACACCAACGGCGAAATAAGATGATGTGGCGTACGGTCGCTGGAGGTAAACGTCCGACCGACGATGTAAAAATTTTGGCGATAGTATGGAATTTTTATCCGCATTATTTATTGTGATGGGCCGACAAATGTTCTTCTACATTTGGCGATTGGCGAAATAAAATATAATGGAAATAAAATAAAATATAATACTGGAGGAGCGACGCCCCAACGCCCTCTCTCATGAGCCGCCACTGCTAACTTTTAGTGACACTGTTACTGGAAAATCTGTTTAGTGAGCTGGGGTTAATAGCATGGAATCATTAAAAAATAAACGTAATTTCAAAAAGCAAGTACAGTATGTGATAGTTAATAGAAGATACACTACAGCATTATTTTCTAGTATCAAAACGCTTTGTAAACATCGAATGAACAAATTCTCCGACCTACTTGATAACGTCCTTCTTCTCTTCCCCCACCCGGTCCAAACCGTTCAAGAAATTAATCTACAAGACCGACGTTTTTTACAAAGATTAACGATACATTAAATTCTGACCGTAATCCGTTTAGTCCGTTCTTTTGTCTCCTTTTTGTCACCGTTGTTAATCTCTTTCGCTCTCCGTCTTTCTCTTTCCAAATTAATTGATCGGCGATTGTCCGCTAAGTGGAAGAAGGGAGAAAGGTAGATGGGAGAAGGTGGTGATAGTGGACGAGAACAGGAGAGAGAGAAAAAGAGACAGGTGATCGAGCTTTCGTGACGGCTACTTGGGTTTTTTTTTTGTTACGTTTGTTCTGTTGGACTGGGCCAATAATTAACAGAATTGTTTTGTTTTGAGGGAATGATGATTTCAGTGTATATTGTTAATTACTGATCGACTAATGTTGTTTTATCATCGAGAATATGAAGTTGTACGATATGAGAGTTAACGTTGATCGTTAGATAAAATGATTCAAATTTTTACGATGATTGATGCAAAAATCGACCAATTTTTGGAATTAAATGGCCTGAAGCTAACAGAAAGGATCGCTCCATCGAGACAATGTTAGACCACACGTGTCTGGTCACCCGACACAAATTTTTACAACCTTACTGGAATGTTTTGGTTTATTCACCGTACTCCCCCGATCTTGTGCCCTCTAAGTACAATTTATTTAGATCGCTTCAAAATAACTTAGATGGTAAAATATTTACTCCCTTGGAAAATATCAGTTCTTTAGCCAGTAACCTTAGGTTTTCTATGAGCGCGAGATTATGTAGCTACAGAAGAGATGGAGAAAAGTCATCCAATAAAATGACACATAATACCATATCGGTCTGACAAATAAAACACACTGTTTTGCAAATTTCGATTTCATCAATATATTCTCTTTGAAGAGCAGTACAATCATTCCAGGGTTTTTCTAACACTTTTACGTATTTTTTATAGAACGATTTCTCTTTGTTTTCAAAATATCCTTCAATTTCAGCAATTACCTCTTCATTGGAGCGATTTTTTGTCAGCGAACGCTTTTTTAAAATCTGAGAACAGGAAGCTGTCGCTGGGGGCTAGATCTGGAGAATACGGTGGATGATGAAGCAGTTCGTACTGCAATATATGCAATTTAGCCATCGTTGACAACGATTTGTGACACGGTGCATTGTCTTGGTGAAATAGCAGTTTTTATTTGTTCATTTGGACCCATTGGTATCCATTTCGATAGAAATTTACGCATTTCCAAATGTTTATGCAAAATGGTGTAAATAATGGTGGAATGGTGTTCCTTTCGATATCTTCATTATATCAGCTATCTGCTGCAGCTTTACTTTTTGGTTATGCGAAATAATTTAGTGAATTTTTCTGGTATTATATGATGTAACAACATCATTTGAACGTCCAGAGCGTCCAACATCATCGGTGCTCGTACGGCCACGTTTGAATCCAGCTTACCAATCAATTATGGTTGATTTTCCTGTAGCAAAGTTCGGGTAATGTTTATAAAGTCATTGTTTTGCTTCAACCTATTTGTCTTCATCAAAAAGCAATGCTTAATCCACACACGAAATATTTTTTTTTATTGTTTTAAAAATAACAAAATAGCGTGACTAAAAGAGCAACAACTCAGAAACTAGTAGGCAGATTGTCATAAAATTTTGATACATGACGTTTTAAGGTTGGCGAAATCGCCCACTGGTAAGAATTTTTTCGTAAGTGACGCCATCTACATGTCAGACCTGGTACTTGTAGACTGATGTGTTATATGGATGAAATGTAACTTTATGGAAACGCATTTCTTTTTTAATATATTACAAAAAAATGGGACAAACTTTTGCATTAACCCCATACAAAATTGAATAAATTATATAAAATGTTTTTTTCGTTGATATTCCAAATACAAATTCAATGTGTGACGAATTAACCAGTGACATTGATCGTCAGGTGGCATTGAAGCAACTGATATAGGTTATAATTCTTTCCACACAAATACACTGATGTATTTATTTACATTTTGAGGCACATGACTGAGCGTTAATCACTTGAGAGTCAAACCGAGACAGAGTGTCAAACTAATCTAAAGGCGTTAAGTCACATGATTATGGTAGTCAATTAACAAATCCATCCAAGTCCCAAGTCCTCGAAATTATTTTCTTACCGAATTGTTCCCTGAATAAATCGATTGTTGCGTAGATTGTATAGTACATGTGAAATCACATCTCCAAATCAATACTATTCGGAATTCAATACCATCATTTTTCTGGATACACCAGTTATTTTCACTCCAAATGAGTTCTTGAGTTCTTGAACAAGCTGGATCTTGTGAGGCACCAGGCCAAGCCCAACTTCCTGAGAACGGCGACGAATTGATTAATTTGGACCCTCATCAACACTGCCAGCAACAGTTCACTAAATGCTATATAACTTTGGCGCACAAAACACTGAGTTTGATAATAAATTTCGACAATTTGCAAACGTTGCTCTGATATTAAATGTTTCATGATGATTTGCCTGACTATACTGAATAGTTTTGACACTAGAGAGGCGCAAACTCATACTCACAATATTTTGTGTTTTATTTGAAAAGTTGAATCAAAAGTCAAAAACTTTATTTTTGAATTCAGTAAAAGGTAAATAAGCATAAAGTATATCAAATTTTGTGTCCAGATTGGGTGGCTAAAGCTGATTCTAATCAAACTGACTAAAGTTTCAATTTGATTGGAATAAAAATGGGTACATATTTTTTTGCTGCTTTATTTGAGCAAACTTTACATAAGCAAATAAACATATTTCGGTTCTAGTATCTGTTTTAATAATTTGTTCTGAAAAATACTTTGCTTTAGGTGCAAACGTAAAATTAAGTACTACTTTTCAGTGAATAAGATCGATTTTTTATGAAACTTATTCCAGCTAGTCCACCTTACTGGACGATTAACACTTTTTTCCTCGATTTCTCGGTCTCCAATAGTTTTCTCTCGCGTTCGTCGCATCTCTGTACGCATCGCGCTGTCCTGGGTACCTGAGCCTGAGCATCCCGCACGCCCACCAACCATAAAATAAATTGTCAACCGGGCTCCGGAGTTCTAGGAAGCAGCAGCCGCTCTCGACCAACTCGACCGGCCGGCCTCTCCGATTCAGCTCTCCGATAAACTCCATTAACTATGACTAGAGACAATACTATTTCAACGTGTCAGGGAGCGCAGTTGCCTCCCGTCGCACCTGATTTAAATACGCAATTTTCAAATTTAATTATTGGACGCGTCGCAGTGGATCGAACGGAATGTCGAATTGGAGGAATGGGGAGGAGGAACGGGCGTGGCAAATTTGTCTTGATCTTTTGAAAATGTTTAATGAGTGTAATCAAACGAATAATTAGAATCTTATTATCTGTAGATGAGAGCATTTTCATCTACATTTTAATTTACACCGCAGCATTGAGTAATTCTTACAAGAACATTATTATTGATATAATGAATTAAATGACTACACGTTCTTTAAGTTACATGTACTCGTTTTAAACGATTATTAATCACATTAGTTAATTCCTATCTATGAATAATAAAAAATAAGAAAAAACTCAAGCGGAATAATGTTAAAAATCTGGGTTCTCTCGTCGTGTATATCGATTTTAAATGATCTATGATCATTTAAAAAACCTGCGTAAAAAGCGTCAAAAACATCTTTTTTCTGTACGAACTCAGCTGTGGTAAACTATACATCTTCTTAGATGGTCCAGCCATCAAGCCATTTTTCAACATCTCCGTAATTGTCGGAGTGTTTCATAGACAGTGCGTGAGACATCGATAAAAACAAGTGGTAGTCGGGGGCCGAGTCTGGTGAGTACGGCAGGTGGGGTAAGAGTGGTGTATGCAAAAATGGTGTCTCTGGTCGCTTTCGCTGTGTGATGGGGCGTTGTCGTACTGCAAAATCACGTTTCAGTGTCTGGTAGCCCATTCTAGTTGCTTTTCGATCAACGCATGATTCAAATTGATGATTTGTTGACGGTAGCAAATGATATTAAGTATATTACCTAGTTTCAGAAGCTCACGACACTCTTCTGATTCCACCAAATACACAGCATTATCTTCTTTTCAAAACGATTTGGTCTTGCGGTTGATGTTGATGGTTGTCCTGGATCAACCCAGAATTTTCTGTATATTCGGATCTCGAAACATGTCCATTTTTCGTTTCCAGTTACGATGCGATGCAGAAAAGTCTTTTCTTGCTTTTCCATCTATTTGTTTTCTGCTTTTCCATCTATTTGTCGTTCAGCTCATGTGGTACTCATTTTCCTGCTTTCTGGATTTTTCCATAGCATGCAGACGATGACAAATAGTTCGGCAACCAACATTTGTTATCTCTTTGGCATTTGTTGTTGAGATTTCATATCGTCTTCGGCCAACAATTCTTGCCATTCGGCATCTTCAAATGTTTTTGGTTAACTTGGGCGTTATTTATCTTTCAAGTCGAAATCACCACTGTTGAATCATCTAAACCAATGCTTTGGAACAGGACATCCGACACCTTAGTTTTTCATAGGCTTTCAGGAATCTATGAGGTTTTCATATTTCTTGTTGCCAAGAAATCCCTTCACTACACTTACAAAACACTTTCAAGCTGCCAATTCCTTTTTATTTAATTTTTCTTGAAAACGGAAATCACCTAGAAGCTTCTTTATTTAAGGTTCAATAAATATGCCTACTTTTAGTTTTTCATCACTTTATTGAGGAAATATTGCTTTTAGGTACTTGAAACTATTATCTTCTTTGTTCATGTGACTTTAAAATAAATCGTCTGC
This sequence comes from Cosmopolites sordidus, assembly GCA_031761425.1. NCBI lineage: Eukaryota > Metazoa > Arthropoda > Insecta > Coleoptera > Curculionidae > Cosmopolites > Cosmopolites sordidus. The sequence goes on along the minus strand of JARFXV010000647.1, from coordinate 346,174 downwards.
AAATATAACAAAACTTATCCGCTGGATTATTGCAAAATCGATGATTAGAACTTGCTATTTTATATAAAATACACATAAATATTTGACTTTACTGTAAATGAGACAGAAACAAACTAATCTACAGAAAACAATAAAACTGCCTATAAAAGGTTCGTAGAATACTGTGAAAATAACTCCTCTATAGTCTTGTAGTAATTCCTACATTGTCCAGTCCAAAGTCAGGTACAAATAATTTCAATGATCCAATGATATAAAGGAGAAGCAAGTACTGGAAAATGGAACGTGCTAGGTCATTTCTGTGAAAAGTTTTAATAACTTCCCAAATGAAAAGCAAAAAGGGCTTTCTCATTAATATTATAACAATCGTGTTGATCTGTGATATTAATCGCCATACCAGGTAAATCTGAACTATTGATGATTGTTGTCAGTTCTTCATTTGTCCTAATTCTTCAACCTCCTTCCATTTGAATGGAGCCGTATATTTTCCTCTCCTAGATACTCAATAATTGTTCGTCTTTTTGTATCAGAGTCCATATTTCTGTGGATGTTGATTTGTGGATGCTGTTCTGTGGACGATAATTCGCCTGCAACCAAATCTCGGGTGAGTGCTGCAAAACTCCAAAGCTATTTCCCAAACCTTAAGAAATGGCTTGATGGACAAATATTTACTTCAAATGACGAGGTCAGAGCCGATAAAACTGCTATGTTGCTCGGTTGAAGAAATTATATTATATTGAGAGTATTAAACAGTTGGAACATAATTGGTCTAAATATATTGAAATGTAAGGTTACCACTTTGAAAAATATTAAAAATATATCCAACGTCTTGTATCTTATTAGACATTGGTGATTTTGATCTTCTACGATGATCCATCTTTTCAACTTTCCCTTGATTTTTGGAGCATGATATAAAGAATTTTTCAATAAGAGTGACAGAAATTTGAAACGAACTAGCAGCAACACTGTTTGAAATGTAAATGTCACTCATAGACCGCTGTGTTCAGTACATTGTATTAATTCACTGCATCTGCGTCGAACATTCGCGAATTGTGCTCTAGAGAAGTGGGAAGACGACCCCCCACTTTGGGAAAAAATATTTGTTTCCGAGCGCAGTTCTCCCTTAAGGGGTTTGTAAACAAACATAACTATATAATTTGATGTACGATAAAAATCCTCTATATATATACTCCTATCCTATATATATATATATATATATATATATATATATATATATATATATATATATATATATATATATATATATATATATTTGTTTGATTGCATAATAGTTTGATTGATTTCATTGAAGTTTGCAATACATTTAAAACCACACCGATTCTTCAAACCATCACACTAAACTCTATTAACAATATTTTCAAAAAAAAAAACCACCCATACTACATTATTGCATTAATTAAGCTTTTCAATATTTTTAAAACGATGGCGATTTTTCGCCTCACATTTTTACAAACTACCCAATTAATAATATTTGCAAATATAAATAAATTTGGCTCACTAACTAACTAACTAACTCTAATGCATGACCAGCCAGAGATTTTCCAAAAAAGGAGTGGTTTTTTTGAGCGGAAAACTTATAGTCGAAGTGTGGGACTCTTCTGTTAAGATCTACCCACTAGGAAACCACTATGTACCAAAACATATCCTGGAACCACTGTCCACTTAACCATCAGTCTTCAATGCCTATAATTTCTAACCTGAATTTAAACATACCCTATCAAATGAATATGTTACCAAGCGGTACTAACCACCAATATGGTACCAAAATCCTGGAAAACACTAAATATTTTGACTGTTTTGTTTTATTTAGAATAGAAATATGGCATTTTCTTTATTTTTGTTGGGATAGTAGGTTTGCTTTTCTATTTCTCTTTTTTTCCTTTTCATCCTCCTTCAGATGTATGTTTTGATTCCATGGAAAACTGGTTTGCCAGTCCTTAATTTAACTAGTTGATGTCATTTCAACTGATCACACAAATTTCTGTAGTGTTCGACCTTCTACAATTTAGATTATCCTGTAAAACTTTCATAAGTACAAGATTTTTCATACACAATTACCTTCCAAATTGGTAGTCGAATTTTCTTCTTGTTTATTCCCGCTTTCTTGAATATTGTTATTCGTATCCTACAAAATAGACGATCCTGTAGCGCTTTCTCATTGTTAATGCCCTCGGTTGTATTGCTACATAGATTATTGTGGACACGCAGGAATATTCCTTCTTATAAATTTGGCACGTTAATTTGTTTTCTCTACATAAATTAAATAATATAAATAAAAGTTATAAAAACAAATGCAAAAAACAAAAAGAACCCTAATCTAATTTCAATATCATTCTGATCATATCAAATCAATTCATTCTGAACTTATCATTGAGCTCCATATCTTATGTAAAGATATATGAGTATAACGTCGAAAACAGCACCGAAAGCCTAAATAACAATTAAAAGCAAGTATATTTTGAAATCGCTAACAAACTAACATTGCAGTCAAAGATGCATTACAATTATTGCATGCAAAGATGCATTGCAGTCAAGTTAAACCTATAGAACAATGACTAAGATCGATAAATTGTTTTATTTGCTCGAGACTCCGATTCTCGGAAAGAGCCCGAAAGAAAATTTCGGTATAACTTCCGAATTGTTCCAAGCCGGCCCGATATTGGCGATATTGGCCTTTGTTACTATTGTGAGGTCACACACCTTCGGGTTTTTTTTTATATATCTTTTTAATTATAAGGAAAAAAATAAAAATAGTTTTGTTATAAAACTTATATATAATCTTTCCATTTATGACAAAAAAAATGTTTAAAAGCCCAATTGTGTTAGTGTTAATGGTGAACGTTATAGAAGTATACTAACACAATATCTGCTAAATCAAAACTGATAAATGTTGATATAAATAATGCTTTCTTTCAACAAGAGTCGATCTATATTAATTCCTTATTTAACTGCTATCTAATTAATGTTGTTACTAGTTTATCACTTGTAGTTATCATTGTGTTTCCTTTTAAAGTTCTGACCTTCTTATTGGAAACCCTTTTACTTCTGAGTCCACTTTTTTTGGTTTCTGCACAAAAAATGTCATGCAAATGAGTTAATTCCTTGTTTCAATCGCTATCTAATTGATGTTGTTACTAACTTAATTTAAAATAAATAAAACACTAAACTCAAACATTTTTGGACATAATTTAGTCGAACTTATCAAATGAGAAAGTTCCCATACTTTTTCACTTAAATTTTTAGTGATTAGGTTAATTTTCATATACTCTAAATGATCATTCTCCAGTGGTCATTGATTTTTGTTTTCTTTTTCGAAATAAAACCGTTAGGAATTTAGAAACATTTCGAGATTTTTAAAACTGATAGATGGTAGATGAACACTAACGAGGGGACAGGATAGGGTGGTTGCTTTTGTCTTTTCTTTATGGGGTTGTTAGTCGGCGTAGACCATTCATTAATTCTCGCTGGTAGATTCCGGGAATGCCGTCATTCATGTTGACAAAAAACGGGTGTTGTTTTGTGAGAAATGTTTGTAAGCGAGATACAATTCAGGTATTTTAAGAATCAGATTATACAGTGTTTTAAAATTCCACATGAATATCTTTGAAGTATTTTTAATATATAATTACATAATATATTGCTTTGAAAATAACATCACTGAAATTTTTAGAGCACTTTCAGTAAATTTGGTGTAAAACCAATTAATTGTTTTATCCCCATTCTTATGATGTGTGTGGTGATAACTGTATCATCAACCTTGTATTAGAAAAAGAACAGGCTGATTCCTTAAGTGCATATACGGGATATATATATAATTCTACAGCTCAACAAATTTATTGATTGATACATTTTTTTAGGTAACATTGATGGAAATAGGTGTATATGAAGTATTTTCTAGTCCTAAATCCGAAAATTATAAGTTAAAATTAAAATTCTAATTATATATTTTTTTACAGGGGGGTTGGCGGTGGGAAAAAAAAGCAGATGACATATTTTTATAATCTAATATGTATTTAATATAAACATGCAAAAAAACGAATTAAATCCAGTGGCGGCTCGTAAGGGAGGGCGTTGGGGTGCTGCCCCTCCTCCATTTATCACAATAAACAATTTTTCAAAGCAAAACACCATATTTTATTTCCGTTCAGTTTCTTTCTTTTAACTCAAGATATTATTAAAAATTAAAATCTCTAAACGTAGAAGAACGTCTGTGGACCCATCACACCAAATAATGCGGATAAAAATTCCATCCTCCCACCACAATAAGCGACCGTGCACCACGTTACATGTTGACGTTACATGTTTTGTTGTTTCGGGGGTTTAACTGCTTTATAAAACATGCGATTTGGACGTAGATTCCTTGCGACCGAGCGTATCGGTAATTTCATTTTTTGTTTATAGCGCGATTTGACGGGTACGGAGTATTTGATATGTGTCGTGTCGCGTATTTCGTTCGCCTCGCGAATACTTGTTTTGATTTGGGATTTGCTACGTGTGTACCACACTGAGTAGTACTTTTAAAATAAAAATAATCAACTTTTAATTGCAAACATCAGGGTGTCTGATTTAAAACAGTTAATAATGACTAATTTAAGTTTGGATGAGAAAGTTGAATTAAAAACTATATATAAAAAAATATATTTATAATCTAATATGTATTTAATATAAACATGTAAAAAACGTGTTAAATCCACTGGCGGCTCGTTAGAGAAGACGTTGGGGCGCCGCCCAACCTCCATTTATCACAGTAAACAATTTTTCCGAGCAAAACACCATATTTTATTTCCGTTTAGTTTCTTTCTTTTAACTCATTTTAAGATATTATTAAAAATTAAAATCTCCAAACGTAGAAGAACGTCTGTTGACACATCACACCAAATAATGCGGATAAAAATTCCATCCTCTCGCCACAATAAACTGTTTCGAATTTTCTCTGTTGATTTGCAGTTACAGTAAACTGTTTGAATGGTTTACTCTTCGGGAAACGGTAAGTACCTACTTATTAATTCCTTTATCTGCGCAACAAGCAACAACCAATCCTCCAATGTCCTTGTAAGTAGTAACAATACAAAATTTTTATTTTCCTGGTTCACCTCTTGTATAGGGTTTCAATAGCATGAAAAATAAAAAGGAGGAAAAGAAAAGCAAAAAAATTCTTCAACAGCACTATTATCTTCTGCCCCCTCCTACTTTAAAAACCCAGGAGCCGCCACTGGTTACATCAACGCAAATATATTACTGAGGATTATGTGAATACAAAATATATTACATGAGATATCATACAGCGACAAAAACGATCACTTTTTCGGCTTGTGTTCTGTAGCATCATCTCTTTTTTCAAAAACCAGCATTACTCGACCAATAAATGGGTTTCAACGTATCTGATATCTTGCTTCCATAGTCCTGATATCCTGGTGAACCCTCTCTCCTTGTTCGTCGCTTACTGCACCCAAATTGTCTGGAAAAAAAATCCAATGCAAGTGTAAAAAAAAGCATTTTTAATGATATGTGACAACCTAGCATTTCATAGGCTTTCAAGAGTTCATATGTGAGGTTTTTATAGTTTCCATCTTTCTTATTAAATTATTGATTGATTTGCCCGTTATTTTGTGATAGTTCATTTTTAAAAAATGAATAAAACAATTCTTTACTTTGTTATTTATCACTTTTATTTATGTCTGTCTCATAGACTCAAAAAAACAGCAATACTTGGTAAAAGCCCCTTGAAGTCAACAAAATATCTCACTGATACTGTTCATATTTAACGCGATTTAGTATGGTTGCTAAGTTGCCATAAGTCTCCAAACTTTCCAACCTTAGGGTCATACTGATTACTCCAATAAGTTCCAAGGACCAAAACCGTTTTAATTTTCCTGCCATTATCAATAAGTTCTAAGCTAGTCGCCGAGTACGCGCCCTAAACGAGCATACGCTTGCTAAAAGTCGCGCGCGTGATTGATGATACTTCTGGGCCTGATTTGGACTGCGGGCCGTAGTTTTGGAGACCTTTGGGCTAAACGAATAGATGAGTTTTTGGTTTCCATCATAAAGCAAGATTGATTTTAGGCTGTATTTCGACGAATCTAAAAAAATATACCACTCGGAAGGTACAGGTTCCATATTAAGCTCATTCATTAAACCATCAATATAACAACAGACACATAGTTATCAAAGTAAGTTCTACTGTTGAAGCCTGGAACTAGGAAGTTCCAGTTTTTGTTTTGATAATCCCAGGCCACGTACCAAATAATTTAAGTTATTCTGAGTTATTAAATGAGGTTCACTGGTAGTTGTTAAAAATGTTGGGTCACACCTGGTGTTCTCGGGAAGTTCTGGATCAGATCCTGATAAAGAATTCGAATCACCGAGAATATGTTGTCCAGGTTTAAAAGCGCAATTGGTACCTGACTATGAGGAACTGGCCTGGATAGTGCAGAAGGCAAATTTAAATACTGAATTTTATCCCTTTGCTTTTATTGAAATCCCTTTTGTTTAGTGATACAAAATTAGCAATCACTTACATGGTGAGCAGGTTCTCTCCACACCACAGAAACAGCAAAGGCATAGAATTTTTCTTGCGATGCATCCACTGCACTAAATTTGCGCGACAATCCGCACAGCAAACATGAGGAGCCCTACTTTTAGCGGACACCCTGTGTCAGTAATATATTCAAAATGGTATTAGGTATTTCTAGACTTGATACAACGAAACAAAAACGAACTAGTTGTTTTAATAATTAAAACTAATTTTAACCGTGGGTTTAGTTTACATATCTAAAATTCCTACCAGATATTTCCCACTATAAATCACGCATTATTACTCGAAAGCTCATTAACCGCACCATTAAGCAAAAGCTGCTAACGTAGAGAAATTCAAATCAGTCGTATAATTAATCAAGGATATTAAGTACGTCCAAAACATTAAACTTTTCACATAATGCCACCAAACTTATCTACCGAAAATTATAAGGTTTTCGAAAATAATGACGACTTTCGAGCATTTCGTTATCTTTTAAACTGACGCATCAGTTAAAAAATTAACTTTATAAATGCAAATAACAACCATTATAAGCCACGGATTTTTGGCAATCAGGAAATTTTCAGTTTATTTATTTCAATGGTATACGGGTACCCATAAAAGCGTCATTCCGAAATAGTTGAGATAATTTATGTCTACGTACTCGAAATGTCAAAACTGTGCTGGTGCTTGAATTGTCAGAAGTGAAAAGTGGGAACAATAGGGAGATTTTTTAGTACAACAACCAAATTAGGTACCTTGAAACGATTTATTTAATGTGAAATAACATTCAATAGCTTTAAAGTCTGAAAATAATTTCGGACAAATGTCCCGGCTACTTCTGGCAAAGCGCATACTGTCAATAGAATTTCCGACCACTTTTTCAAGCGATTGGGTTTTCAAGGGACAATCATGGTGAGAAATTGATAAACATGATCTGCGTTTTGGACACAAGTGATCAAAATTCTTTTTTAGTAAGTTGAATTTATGCGCAAAGATTCCCTAATGCCGAATGTCATCCTAATGCATTCGCGTTTATACGACTGAAAGAGCGAATCGAAAGAACTGGATGTTTCGATTACGAAAACTAACTTGGGAATGCAGAAAAGAGCTATGACAGACAGAAAACGAGGTAAGTAATATCTGAATGATTGTGGCGTGTTCATATATTTTTTTTCTTTACTTGGGTTTTTCGCCACGATCTAAAACTCAAAAAATATCAAAAATATCTGTTTTTGTGTCAATAAAGAATCACTGGGTAAAAACAAAAAACCAAACGGAGACAAATTTCTCAGGGATTCTTTTTTGTAATAAATTTGCCTAACGAAGAAAATTTTAAAAATATAAAAATGTTCTAAAAAAATATACAAACTTTTAACTTTTTCCCGTTTTCAAAACGAATCTAAAAATAAAGTATATTAATTTCTATAAATTATGAAAAGATAGAAAGTAAATATATTTTTTGTGTATGTCAATGATACTTACATTGACAATTAGTTTTTAATGACAGTGACATACTACCAAAAAAAAAATATATATAGGTGAGGTTTACCGTGTAATTGTGATTGTTTATTAAAATTCTTAAATGTTTTTAATTGTATTCTTTAGAATCGGGAACCATATTGAATTAAAATCTACCGAAGGCATAGCAATACAGTTATTTTTATTTAAATTAATTATAGCGGTTTCTTTTAATCTTCTGTATTTTGTTACCGATTCTTTTAATACCGTTTCAGAATTATTCCAATTGATTTTATGACCCGATTCCCATGCGTGTTGACAAATTCTGTGATCTTTCTTCAAAAAAAGAAGGTTTCTCTTTTATTCTAACATCTAACGGTCTAGATGTCTCACCAATATAGAATTTGCCACATTTGCTGGGAATTTTATAAACCACATTTTTGGTATTTTGTTGTGTGTTGTTTGGTTTAGTTTTTATTAATAGAGATCTAAGAGTATTTTTTGTTTTAAATGTCGTTCTTATGTTGTATTTATTTCCTTTCCTACTCTTTTAATTGTGTCAGAAATACCGCGGATAAAAGGAATTGTGAGGTTAATTGTTTGAGAGTTATTATTATTGTTATTAATAAATTGTCTGTTTTGTCTGGTATCAAAAGTTTTAAACGATTTATCTATAAAATTGTTTGGGTAATTGTTTTTTATTAAAATGTCTTTTATGTGATTTGTTTCTTTTTATATTGTATCACTATCGGTACAAACAAGTTTTGCTCTGTCGTATAAACTTTTAATTACTCCTATTTTGACCGATTTTGAGTGATTGGAAAAGAAATCTGTGTTTGTCAGTTTTCTGTAAACTGTAGTTTTTAATGTATTGTTTTAAAATTCTCCATCTCTAAAGTAAACTTAATTGTAGACTCTCGAGAATTTATATCTTCTAAAAAAATATTTAGATCGTCAATGCTATGTTGCCATATAGCAAAAATATCATCAACATATCTACGCCATATTATCGGCTTCTAAGAGATTTATTCAATATGTCATTCTCGAGTTCCTCGGTAAAGATATTACTCATCAAAAGAAAAAGAGAAGAACCCATTGCCATTCCGAAATTTTGTTGATAATAATCATTTTCTAATTGAAAATTTGTGGTTTTTAAGCACAGAGTTAATAATTCCAAAATTGTACTTATGTTTAGTTTAGTGCGGTCTTTTAATATTGTGTCATGTTCTAATCTTTTTCTAACTATTAAAAGTAATTTATCAACTGATACATTAGTAAATAAACTCACCACGTCAAAGCTAACCATTAAATTTTGGTTTGTAATTTTAATGTTCGAAATTTTATATAAAAAATATATATTAAAAAAGTATTTTTAATATATGAATTTGTTCTATTCGAAAGTGGATTTAAAATATTTAATAAAAATGTTGTTAGTTTATAACATGGGGAATCTATACTACTAACTATATGGCGAAGAGGTATATTAGTTTTGTGTATTTTTGGTAGACCATAGAAATGAGGTGGTTTAGTATAATGTGGTGTAAGTTGTGATCTGTCTAGATCTGTAAATTCACGTTTGTGTTTATATAATGTATTGTAAATTTGCCTCTCTATTTTTAATGTTGGATCTATAGGTATTTTAGTATAAGTTCCCTAATCAATTAAAGTTACTATCGGATCTACTCAGTACTTTTTCTACTTCATCTACTTCAGTTACTTTTTCGAATATTTGTTGTAATGTATTATCAGTGTCAGTCTTTAATTATTGATTAGTGTATATGTGATGTTGTATGCAATCTCTTAAAAGTACTAAACTAGCCCTATGTAAAATATATAAAATTTTAAAGAATAATTCTGATTCTAAAGAATGCAATTAAAAACATTTAAAAATTCCAATAAACAATCACTATCACACGGTAAACCTCACCTATATATATATATATATATATATATATATATATATATATATATATATATATATATATATATATATATATATATATATATATATATATATATATATATATATATATATATATATATATATATATATAAAATTATATATTTGGTAGTATGTCATCGTCATTAAAAACTAATTGTCAATGTAAGTATCATTGACATATATGAAAAATATATTTACTTTCTATCTTTTCATAATTTATAGAAATTAATATACTTTATTTTTAGATTCGTTTTGAAAACGGGAGGAGAATACTTCCCGAAACGTTAACGTTAAGAGTTTGTATATTTTTTTGGAACATTTTTATATTTTTAAAATCTTGTTCGTTAGGCAAATTACAAAAATTAATTACTGAGAAATTTTTCTCCGTTTGGTTTTTTTGTTTTTACCCAGTGATTATTTATTTACATAAGAACAGCTATTTTTTAATATTTTTTGAGTTTTAGATCGTGGCGAAAAACCCAAATAAAGAAAAAAATATAGCAAACGAGGTAGCCGTTAAAAAACCCACAGCGAACAGAATAACTTGGAAATATAAATTGTATCCGTATCATATACAATTGGTTTAAAAACCAAATCAAAATGATTTCGATCGAAGACTTGAATTTTGTAACTGGGCAATAGAAAAAAATAGAGAAGAACCTAACTTTTTCAAATATATTTTATTTACGAATGAGGCAACTTAACACAAAAATGGATACGTCAACCGATATAACTTCCACTATTACAGCAGTGAAAATCCAAGATTCATTATCCCTTTATATCATCAGCATAGATGGTCTCTTAATGTGTGGGCTTGTATTATCGGAGATCGTCTCCTAAGTGAATGTGATAGTATTTACAATTTTTTACAAAATAATTTTGAAGAGTGGATTGAAGCACAGGCTGAAGGTTACAGCTAGACGGTGCTCCTTCAAATTTTAGGTGCAGGTTAGGCCAGGTGAAACAATATTTGGACACGAATTATGATAATATATGAAATGGTAGAGACGATCCTGTATCCTGACCATTTAAAAAACAAGTGTTAAAAAACAAGTTTATCAAATGCCACTCACCACAACAGAAGAACATGCAAATTCAGATAGAAAATGTGTTTATGAACTTGAGTCATATGAACGAGGCAATGCCCATTACAGTCAATAGTTCTTTTGAACATAAGTTTAGAGTTTGTATAGAAAATGGTAGACATATTGAACGTTTAATTAAATGATTGTAGTGACTTCTCCTTTATAAATGTTTGTCCTTAAACTGGCTTACTAAAAACAAAATATTTATGACGTTTTGTTTATTATAACAATAAGTTTTGTTAAAGTATAATAATAAAAGTATTTCTAATTAAATATTAAAACATATGATGAAGTTTTTACGATATCATGACGTATTTATTCATTAGCTTAATAATAACATAAAGCCTAAAGTAACAAAAATGTAAACATTTCAGAAATTATGACAAATAGATATAAGATATGTTTTACAAGAATAAAAATATTTTATCTTAGGAATGTTGTAAAATAAAAATATATTAGACATTCCATTGAAAACAAATTGAGATATGATGTTTTAATTTTTTTTTATTCAACTCAGTTATCCTGGACACCCTGTATAACGTAGACAAAGTTTGTTGGCATTAAAAGTTAAGTCATAGTTTCACTAATATCTCTACCAAAAATGATAATCTTACATAAAAAAATAAATGATATGACACTGCAAAATAGAGTCTGCAACGCCAAATTGTTTTACAAAATAGCGGATATCAGTAAAACCATTTGGTTTAAGTGTAGGACATGTTTCATGAAATATGTTAAGAATCAATAGCAATGCAAAAATGGACGAACATATATGATATTCTATAAGAAAAAACAAAACGGTTTTGTGAGATACCCTGTATAAATAAAATTAATTTTAAATTATGCAGCTTATTTAGTTGTACAACTATACATATACACATATATATCGATATCGCACTATTGGGACATCCTATATATATATATATATATATATATATATATATATATATATATATATATATATATATATATATATATATATATATATATATATATATATATATATATATATACCAGCTGATTGCGCAAATATACAGTTCCGTTGACGACCTCCATCGGAAATTAGGACACACTAAAAAAATCACCCTTTATTTGCTTAAAATGATAATTCTTATCATGGCTTTTCGGTTTGCGATTTAATAACTTTGGATTTTTTTTTCTTGGAAGCTCTTATAACACAAGTATAAACTTTGAATAACACCAGTTTTCCTTTGGTTTTCCTCTTTTAATTTAAAATCATAAGCTCAAAAATTTGAGGATTGCACCACAAATTTTAGCACCACTTTTTTATATATCCCGAAAAAAATGTACATAAATATGTTAACCCGCCTTCCTTAAACCCAAAAGTGTTAGCAGAAATATCACGACACATTTTTTTTCTACAGTTAAATCATTTTTTTGAATTACCCTACGTGATGACTTCAGTTTAATATTTATTTATTAGATTCAAACAACAAATATCTTGTTTCAATTTTAATTAAAATGTCGAATAGAAAGCGTAAAAAGTTCTGATCGTTTTTGCTACCTTTGTGGACAGGTTATATTTTCAAAAAAAGATGATCCATTGTATATTCGTTAAAAAGTGCATATCTTTATTATTTTGGATTTTCTGTTACGACCGAAGATAAAAAGTGCGTGCCTAATGTGTTTTGCAAAAACTGTATAATCGTTTTACTCCAGTGGTCATACCAGTAGGAGATAACGTATATCTTCCATTTGGTTGACCTATGTTATGGAGAGAATCTAGTAATCATGAAAATGACTGTTACTTTTGTGTTACGAAAACAGTGGGATATAGTACAAAAAAAAGGCGAGTATTATACATGCCGAAATTCCGTCTGTTATTACGCCAATTTTACATTCTAAGGATCTTCCATATCCAGTTTATCCCGGTAATTCGATTCAAAATATAGTACAATTTGTCAATGAAAGTGATGTTGAAGTTCAATTTGATTTGTAGTTATTCTGACGATTTCTCTCTTCAAGGAAACACTCCACATTTAAGTAAACAAACCGAATTAAATGTTCTTCAGATCTGATTAAAAGATCCTCAGTTTGAATACCTTTTATCCGTTAATGAAAAAACTGCTTGGAAGTCATTCAAAATGGTTGTCGAAGAATTTTTGGGAATAAAAAAAGTGAAAATTATAAAGATATTGTTGGTGATTTATTAAAAATGTTTTTCCTGAAAATTTAGGAAGTATGAGTGACAGGGCGAACGTTTTCACTAAGATTTAAAGATTTTCGAAGAACGACATCAAAGATTTTGGGATGAAAACATGTTAGGGAGTTACTGTTGATCCATTATAAGAGAAACCAAAAATTAGCCTTTTTTTTATTATTATTCTTTATGCTGAGATTTCCTTCCATTTTTAAGTAAATAAATATTTCTAAAAGCAGATAGGACACAATTTTTATTATTTTTTCTGTATAACTCTTACCTAAATAAACAATAATTAACAACTTTCAGCTGGAGTATAAAAACCGTTTAAACTAGTGTTATTATCCGCGAAACCGTGGAACCAAATCGCCGCACATGTGGAAGTGTTTACTATATATCTTAGAAGTGGGTGATGGCATTTTTTCTATCGTATAGTACAATTTCACTTTATAATTAACACTAATATAGTTGCTAACCTATTATAAGGCATTTTATACGAACTATTCCAAATGAAAACAACATTTTTGTCCTTTTCTATATTCTCTAAGAAACTACCAACAAGATCCTTATCGTCCTTACGATTTCTAATCGTGAGAAAGTTAATGACGCTCGAAATAAAATCCAACAAAGCGTCAAAAAGTTGCCGAGTTCCTTAATTTCATAATAAGTTCAAAATTTGTCGCGTTCACAGAACAAGGGAAACATTAAGCTAGTAGGAAATTTATCAAAATGCTTGTTTATTAAGTGTATTAAAAGTTTTGATTTATTTCTTGTAAAACTGTTTTGTGATATGTGATTTTTGTACTAATCAGCATTAAAAATAAATGATCATTTTTGTGTTTTTATATAGAAAATAAATTGTCCTTTCCCGAGAAGGTGTCTTAACGTTTGGGAAGCACAAAAATTGACCATGATTATGGTGGCATCACTTGCTAACAGGTCTTTCAAATAGGCCTTTCCACGAGCTGGTAAGCGCAAGCGCAACCGCCATGTTGAAAAAGCGGCAATTCGAAAGTTTCGTACTGTTTTGTCTAATAATAGCTGGAAACGCCACTGTATTATCTCCCGTATCAAATAGTTCATTAGAAAATTAAATCAAAATTATTGATGGTACTTTACTGATACTCAGTACAATAGAAATACATAGTTGTGAACAATTAAGAAGATGGTTGAAATGTCAGGAAAATCCGCAAAAAAGAAATAAATGAGAGCTGATTGGCAGGTTATGCGTTTGTATTATTATTCTATGATAAAAAAATGAAATTAAATAGAAACAGAATGATTATCTTAATCAACTAAACATAAATTCTTATGATTTGCAGAAACATTTTGATAAAATATTTAAATCATTCACAAGTATAATAGATAAAATAAATCATCCTATCGCATTCAAGACACATTCCTATCGTTCTCGGAATTGAAGCTTTGACAGTTTGTACTTGCTGTAACTACATTTATTTTCGAAGGCAATAATTCTTCACGTAATGTTTCTTCCAGAATACAGGTATTAAACTCACTCTTTTTCGTAAGAGATCTATTTGCTTTATTTACTTTTTTATACTTTCCTATTAAACTTGTTCTTACTTTAACCACCTATAAAATGTATTAGAGGTTATATTTTCGAAGACCTTATTTTCGTGGCAACAAATAATAAATTACCTTAATGTTTGAATTATCAATTTTTTTAAATTCTTGATAGTTGAGGGGATTTGGATTTTGATCAGTTGGACCACATTCGCCATAAAAATGAGTTTCCAAATATATGTATCCTTAGTAACATTATCAATCGTTCGAAAACCTTTGTCACTTCGGCCACTTTTTTTCACTTACACATTCACATTCTGTGCAAATAGAACATGATTTAATATGTACTTTACTTGATGATTTAATCATCTTTTTACGGTATTGAAGACAAGGTTTCGGAAAGTTTATAAAATAGAATGTGTTATCTTTAAACAATTTATATCACAATTTGCATCACTCTTACATACTCCAATCATACAATACCGTTTTGTTCTTCCTTTTCGTACAGATAACTTAATTGGCAGGTTTAAAAATTTCGTTTTTTTTTTCAACTAGTCTGCTTATTATTTATAATAATTATTCGCTTTTTAAAAATTAAAATATTCAATTTTTTCATTTTTGTAATTTATATTCGGGTACTTTAACGCGTTTGTTTACGAAAAACAGTACGAAAAAGATAGTTGATATTGATACATGCTCACTAAACATTATTTCGATGAAAAGGCCTATAACGGTTTTTTAATTTATGAATAAAACACAGATGGCGTTGAAAATGTGCCTATGTCTAGTCTCATTTCAGAAGTGTAATGTATGACATTTATAAAAATGGAGTCGTGCTGAATACACGAACACGTTAAAAAATGATTTTAGAAAATTACATGATATTTACGGTTTACACATCCATCTGAAAGCACTATCAATCGAATGATTCAAAAATTTCAAGAAACTGTTTCGGTGGAAGATAAAAGAAGATCAATGGTACGCGGAAGTGTTTCTGAAGATCCAGAGATTTCCATTAGTCGACGTTCACAACAATTTAGGCTCAGTGAATCCACAATTTAATGAAATGATTTAGCTCTGAAGACTAAAGCAACTAGATTATTCAAAGCATCGTACATTTGTTAATTGGATCAAAGGATAAACAGATATTTATAATCATCTTCTCGGATGGGGTACATTTTGAAATTAGTGGCTATGTTAATAAACAAAATAGCCACATTTCGTTCGCTGAATAATGCTGCTGATGAAGCTGTAACTGTGAATGGTGTTCGATATTGTGAGGTGATAACTGGATTTTAGTAGAATGAATTGTATAATGTTGATCTGATATGTGGTTCCAACAGGGTGTTGCTGCACCTCACTCTGTTAATGAAACAATTGACTTAAAAAGAGAAACATTTTCTGGACGAGTTATTGCAAGAAACGGTGATATTAATTGGTCACTAAGATCAAATGATTTGTCACTGGTCATTTGGGAGATATTGTCTTTCATGTTTTAAATGTCATTTTAACTTTCATTTTATTATTCATGAATTAACAGTCTTTCGTTTAAAGTCTGTATTGTAAATAATATAAAAATGTGTTGATTGACTTATCGTCGGTTTAAATGTTTTTTTTTAGAATATACTGGATCTGAGTACGGTGATTTATTGTACCGTGTTCGTAGTGCTGTGGTTAAATTGTTATTTGAACTTCGAAGTGAAATTAACATATTCATGATGAAAAAAATCGAAACCTATTTCAGAACTTTCTTAACCTGTTTGTGTATGGATCTAGTATTTCTAACCGATTTAACTGAACATCTGAATTGGGGTTTTGAAGAAATTCCACAAGAATCGGTGTGGTTTTAAAAATATTGCACACTTCAATGAAAACAAATATGTAACTATTATAAAAACAAATATGTATATCATTTTAGGTGGTCATTGTTTTTATTTCTAAATTTTTATTTCTATCTAAAGGCAACGAATTGCTGCTATACGTATTCATATAGAACGCGTCATTGGAAAAATATAAGAATTTGATTTTCTCAAACCTCACGCAGCATATTATCTTACCTCACGCAGCATATCATGCAGCACGCATATTATTAATCACAATATGCTGTGCTGCCTTATACAGACTATACTGTTATCATTGCTGTTGTGATTTTACAATTACCATAAATCAACATAAATTATCATTTACATACATTAATATTCATTTAAAAAAATTAATAAACAATTACGTTTAAAAAACATATATACTTAATGTTTTTTTTTATAAGTTAACATCAAGTTATTATGATAAAAATATAATTTAGTATTATAAATCTGTGATCACCATCATGTCTCATTGGACGCAGTCAAAGAAAATCTATATATATATATATATATATATATATATATATATATATATATATATATATATATATATATATATATATATATATAATGAAAATACTTTACCATAATTACGTCACAAACATGGCAGCCGATCGCAGCGCGTTTGTAGGCACGTCATTTTTTTTTATTTTATAAATTTTACTTTTTTATAATTAATTGTAAAATTTATATATATATATATATATATATATATATATATATATATATATATATATATATATATATATATATATATATATATATATATAATGAAAATACTTTACCATAATTACGTCACAAACATGGCAGCCGATCGCAGCGCGTTTGTAGGCACGTCATTTTTTTTTATTTTATAAATTTTAATTTTTTCATAATTAATTGTAAAATTATATATATATATATATATATATATATATATATATATATATATATATATATATATATATATATATATATATATATATATATATAATGAAAATACTTTACCATAATTACGTCACAAACATGGCAGCCGATCGCAGCGCGTTTGTAGGCACGTCATTTTTTTTATTTTATAAATTTTAATTTTTTCATAATTAATTGTAAAATTTTTCGCATCGATTATCAGTATTATTTATGATAAAGTTTTATTATAATGTAAAAAAATCAATATTTATTTTTTATCCAAAAACCCAAAAATTCTAAGTCTACTAAAAATTATTCAGTCTAATGTAAGTCTGCAAGGAAATAAAAAATCTACATAAACTGTTTTTTGACGTTACGACATTTCAGAAAAAAATAGAACTTTTCAACTTGATAAAAATGTAAGCTCAGGACATAATTTGTGTAGCTCTGGAAGATAATGTTGCTTCGAACGATAGTGGTAAGTGATTCCAACAATTTCGCACTGGAAATTTTGACTTTAATGATGCAGAACGTCCGGGATAACCAACAAAATTGTGGTTAAAGAATTGAAAGCACTGCCGGACGAAACTCCTTAGAGCTTGAATTAAACATTTCTACACATGCTAGAGAAAATTTTAAAAGAGACCTCTGTCAGCTCACAGCTAAGAACAAGAGTAGATTCTTTGATGTTGTTGTGACATTGTCCTCCAGGTTTAAGAAAAAGGACTGACTACCTAAGATTGTGATCCGTGGCGAAAATGGTACTCTACAATAATTCAAAGGGAGCAAAATGGTGGGTAAATCTTGATGAACCTTCAGCCAGTACTGTAAAACCAAATATCTCCGCCAAAAAGGAGTTGCTGTATATTTGTTGGTATTAATGGTTAGCCGTTAATAGCACCAACTGTTTTATATTAGTGATAT
Organism: Cosmopolites sordidus; assembly: GCA_031761425.1. NCBI lineage: Eukaryota > Metazoa > Arthropoda > Insecta > Coleoptera > Curculionidae > Cosmopolites > Cosmopolites sordidus. Next base: position 327,795 of record JARFXV010000647.1, on the reverse strand, counting down.
TAAGGAGGAAAAAAACGTATTATGGTAAGGGAAGATAAAAAGTCATTTTCCTCTAGGACAACATTTGACTACTTACAGCAAAAATGACTGTGGAAATGATCACCGAGTCGGACTGGGAAATTTTATCGCGCCGTGTGTATTCTCAAAACTTACCTCCTTCGAATTGGGTGGTTTGTGAATAAAAAATAATTATCGATTTTTTACTTTATTTCGAAACTTTCATATCATAACTTATATTGATAATCGATGCGAAAAATTGTTTACAATTAATCATAAATGAATTAAAATGTATATGTATATGCTGCCATGTTTGTGACGTCATTATGTTAAAGTGTCTTCACGTAAGTACTGTCAAGGGCTTCTTCCTGTGTAGATATTTTCAAAATTATTGAAATTTTGCGCAAAAAATTATGGTTGGTTACTAACTTAATTCAGCAATGCGTGATAAAGGGTTCATAAAGGCCAATTCTGATAATATTCTTGGTGTGGATATTTTTATGGTCACAGAGTTTCTCAAAAATTACATGCCGTTCAATTCAGCTGAAGTTCGAGGTGCTACAGCATCAATTTGAGTTTTTTAAAAAATAATAATAAGAAATTAAATAAACTAAATAAGAAATACAATATTTTTATTAAATATAATTAAATTATTTGTCAAGTGTCACGCAAAAGTCACAATGAGAAGGTTAGATTATTTTCAATTTAACCACAAAAATTGTACCTGCATCGTGAATGGACGTGAATGTCTAGAGCATAATGTTCTGAGTAAGGTTATACGGTTTCCTTAATTATTAATGAAAAACTAAGAGAAATTCAATACACTCAATGTCAAGATTGCGTAGCTTCAGATGGTAATAAATACTCAAACATAAATAAATTGATAGAATGTTATAATGTTATAAATAATTATCTTTCGTATATATTTGATGACAAGTGTTGTAAAAATTTGATGGTTTAGGATTAATACGTCGTGACGTTTAACATCTTGTAGTATATTTAAAAACATTTTTTCGGGAGTTGATTTTGTAATATTCTTCAGGCACTATAACTAATGAGATTTGACATTTTCAATATATTTATCAATACACTGATGATAATAACAAGAATAAGTTGAAAACTAAAATACTCGTATCAGCTGTCTGTAATGTTCTGGGGAAATATACATTGTGACGTCACAATTGTCGGCGGATCATCGATACTAGGTTTAAACATTTATTTTCAATTGATATATATTTTTAATTATAAAGGAAACAATAAAAATAAACATAGTTCTGCTGTACAAATTATATATGATCTTTCCATTTATGATTTTTTTATCAAAATCCCAATTGTTATCTTTTCCAATTCCTGCAATGTCACCTGATTGACAGCCGCTCCACATCCCTTGAGGAAGTTGAAAGTATTACTTTATCACATTAAAACCACCAAGTTTTATTTTGATTTGGGATTCGACTGTTGCTTGAAAGGTGGCGAAAGTGTATAAGAAGTGAAGCAACATAGCTTGACCTCCAAGATTTGGATGCGCAGTAGTCTAACGCCCGAGAGCTCATTCGAAGCAGTGCGTTCGTGGTGTTAACTCCGGTTAACTACACAGCGCTCAGGAAATTTAAAACTTGTGATATTTGTGATATAGTGCGTGTTATAGTGTGTGATTAAAAGTTGTCAATTTTAAAATGCCCTTTAAACTAAAGTAAAAAAACAAAGTATTAAGTGGACAAAGTCCACCACAAAGAAAAGTTGATAATTAGCAACATAATGAATTTTATGCAAGCAGAAGCAATAGCTAGAGAGGTTACTATTCCTCTCGAAAAGGTAAGTTTTTTTAACTTCTAATTTTCGTAATACATTATGTTTCTGTGATATAATATTCCGAGTGATGGGTATAGATTTTGATATTAGAATTTTATTTATAGGTTCAAGAACGTGATACGGTAGCAACCGGCGTTTCCATTAGAAATATTCGACAAATTAAAAGTGAAACGAAAGAAGTTGAATCGGGCCATGTAACAAACGCCATTGTCAAGAATGAAAATCAGAAATGCAAGAATGGTTACGATTTAGAGATGTACCTTTTAACAATAAGATGTTAAAACCACAACTTTACAACCTTATAAAAACCCATAAACTAAGGCAGCACACAAGAGATATGAAATAGACGACCATTTTAATGCAATAGGTCACGACGTATTGTACTGTCACCATATCATCCAGATCTGAATCCCATCGATTTGGTTTGGGCCGAAATGAAAGAATATGTCGCCAGAAAAAATGTGAATTTTAATTTTAATCAGGTGATTAAACATTCTGATGACGTCTTTGGGGAATTCTCAGCCGACAAATGGAAATCTCGGTGTGAGCGAACAAAACGATTGGAGCAAGAGTATATATTGAAGGAACCAACAATAGATTCGGTTATGGAAGAAATCATTATTAATTTGAGCGAAAACGATCTGATTCAGAAAGCGACGAAAATGATGGGCCAGACCTAGAGAAAAGCGATTTATGAGGAATGGGGGATTTGAATGACGATAATAGAGCTCGAAACGTAACTATTGAAAATAATAAAATTTATTTTAATTTGTAAATTTTGTAATATAAATGTGTCTGTAAAATATTATTTGATATTATTACCTTTATTTAGGTTAAGTAGTCATTTAGGTGTAGATATTCATTATTATAGTTCATTATCTCTCATATTCTATTTTATTATTTAGGAATGTAGGTTAATCATTAAGGTATATTTTATTATGATACATATAAGGCATATGCAGTAATTAAGATGCATTCCTATGACCCTATATGTAATAAAACTTTTACTTGTTTGGATATCAATAAATATCTATTATTAAATATAATCAAGACTCAATTTAAAATATAGTAAATTTAAACAACTAATTTTGTATTATTTACCATTTTTAATACTTAATTTTGAAATTGACGAATAGGTTTATTTTAAACACGCGTTGTTAATTGTTATTAACTTACTTAACTGAAACGTTATTGGTAAAAATTGTTGCTTAAAAAACTATACATTCGAGAAACTCTTCGATCTCTGTATCTGTTAGACAGCGACCCTTACACGCTTTCTTTTGCGCATCTCAGAGGCCAAGCTATGTTGGTTGAGCTGTAAGTTGGTATTACTTTTTTCATAAATAAATATCAAAGGTAGTCAAAAAAAGGTCACTAATTAAATGAAGAGCCTAAAACAGTTACTCAGTTTTGACTTCATAATTGTGGATACATTTTAGCTGAAGTCCAGTGTAATACCTAAACCCCTATCGTAGGTATCTTTGATTGAATGATAATATCGAAATACTACAAACACGTCATAAGATGTTTTGTAAAAAACATTTAATGACAAATAAATGTTATTTACTCGCTTAACTGAAACGTTATTGCTAAAAATTGTTGCATGAACTGTACATTCGAGGAACTCTCCGTTCTCTGTCTCTGTTAGACAGCGACCCTCACACTCTTTCTTTTGCGCATCTCAGAGGCCAAGCTATGTTGGTTGAGCTGTAAGTTGGTATTACTTTTTTCATAAATAAATATCAAAGGTAGTCAAAAAAAGGTCACTAATTAAATGAAGAGCCTAATACAGTTACTCAGTTTTGACTTCATTATTGTGGATACATTTTAGCTGAAGTCCAGTGTAATACCTAAACCCCTGTCGTAGGTATCTTTGATTAAATGGTAATATCGAAATACTACAAACACGTCATGAGATGTTTTGTAAAAAACATTTAATGACAAATAAATGTTATTTACTCGCTTAACTGAAACGTTATTGCTAAAAATTGTTGCATGAACTGTACATTCGAGGAACTCTCCGTTCTCTGTCTCTGTTAGACAGCGACCCTCACACTCTTTCTTTTGCGCATCTCAGAGGCCAAGCTATGTTGGTTGAGCTGTAAGTTGGTATTACTTTTTTCATAAATAAATATCAAAGGTAGTCAAAAAAAGGTCACTAATTAAATGAAGAGCCTAATACAGTTACTCAGTTTTGACTTCATTATTGTGGATACATTTTAGCTGAAGTCCAGTGTAATACCTAAACCCCTGTCGTAGGTATCTTTGATTGAATGGTAATATCGAAATACTACAAACACGTCATAAGATGTTTTGTAAAAAACATTTAATGACAAATAAATGTTATTTACTCGCTTAACTGAAACGTTATTGCTAAAAATTGTTGCATGAACTGTACATTCGAGGAACTCTCCGTTCTCTGTCTCTGTTAGACAGCGACCCTCACACTCTTTCTTTTGCGCATCTCAGAGGCCAAGCTATGTTGGTTGAGCTGATAGTTGGTATTACTTTTTTCATAAATAAATATCAAAGGTAGTCAAAAAAAGGTCACTAATTAAATGAAGAGCCTAATACAGTTACTCAGTTTTGACTTCATTATTGTGGATACATTTTAGCTGAAGTCCAGTGTAATACCTAAACCCCTGTCGTAGGTATCTTTGATTAAATGGTAATATCGAAATACTACAAACACGTCATGAGATGTTTTGTAAAAAACATTTAATGACAAATAAATGTTATTTACTCGCTTAACTGAAACGTTATTGCTAAAAATTGTAGCATGAACTATACATTCGAGGAACTCTCCGTTTTCTGTCTTTGTTAGACAGCGACCCCCACAATCTTTCTTTTGCACATCTCAGAGGCCAAGCTATGTTAGTTGAGCTGTAAGTTGGTATTACTTTTTTCTTAAATAAATATCAAAGATAGTCAAAAAAAGGTTAATAATTAAGTGAAGAGCCTAATACAGTTACTCAGTTTTGACTTCATTATTGAGGGTACATTTTAGCTGAAAACTAGTGTAATACCTGAACTCCCCTCGTAGGTACCTTTAGACCGAATGGTAATATCGAAATACTACAAACACGTTATGAGATGCTTTGTAAAAAACATGTTCATGACAAATAAACTGGAGATATATTTTTATTTTGTGCAAAAACTTAATTTTCATAGTTACATAATAACGCAATAAATACACTTTAAGATACGACATTAACACGAAGACCTAATGAGACTATAAACATAAAAATTAAGGTCAGGACATAACGATAAACATCATAAAATTATTCTTTATCTACTTTGCGACTAATTAATTTGAAATATGTGCTTAAATTTAAAAATTGCAAGGTTATTTCTTTAGATAGTTGACACTTTTAATGTTTTTTTTTTAGAAAAAATCAAGATTCTGTCAACATTATTCTAGGATATAAATTGTGTTATCAGCTAAAGTTTACAAGGTATGTAAGTAAAATAATGGGACTGATTTTTTATAAATTGTTTATTTTTTTTCTTCTTCTGAAAACTCCATATGCCCATATAGGCGTCGGAGTGTTTCTCTTAACTATTTTCCCATTTTTTTCGTTCCATATCATCGTTTGTCATGGTTCTCATTCCCAGCATAAATTTTCCTTTAGTTTCAGTCCTCTTTTCAGTCCTTCAGTTCCTTAGATCAGTCTGTTCTCATTCGTTCTGCGTATTGGTAAAAGCAGTTCAGCTATATTATTTCTTTATATCCTAAACTGGAAGGGATTTACCACTAAACACTGAATAACTTTTTTAAACTTCTTGACGCACGTTTCGTTAACTATGTTAGCATCATCAGGAGATGAATAGATCACTATTTTGCAAATACCTTCCGAGTGGGGTATTTTCAAGGATTCGTCGAAATAGAGACTAAAAACACTCTTGCTTCATTATGGAAACAAAAACCCATCTACTTCTTTAGCTTTAACCTATGACAACTTAGCAACCACACTAAATCGCGTTAAATATGAACAGTATCAGCGGGATATTTGTGGGGATTTAAAAGTAATAGGTATATTGCTAGGACTTTAAAGGGGTTTCACAAAGTATTTCTGTTTTTTGTGTATAAGGGACGGTAGGGCAACAAAAGAACATTAGAGTAAGAAAGATTGGTCTGATGGAACTTCTTTTGAACCTGCTAGTTCAAATATAAAATATCCTCCCCTTGTTTACCCAAAAAAGGTGCTTCTTCCCCCTCTCCATATTAAGCCTGGATTAATGAAAAACTTTATTAAAGCCATGGACAGAGAATGTAATGGTTTAAAGTATCTAAAAGAAATATTTCATCAATTAAGTGATTGAAAGCCTATGAACTACAAAAGTGTTGCATGCCCTTAAAAATGTATTTTTTACACTCTGGAACCCATCTATGTTGGAAGGCAACTGCTGGTTCCTAGAAAGTAATGATGCTACAGAACACAAGAGGAAAAAATGACTGTTTTTGTCGGGATTTGACATCTCATTTAATATATTTTGTATTCACATAATCCTCAGTAATGTATTTGCATAGATTTAATACGTTTTAATTTAATATTAAATAAATATTACCACCAACCCCCTTGTAACACAGAAAAATCTTACGTATTACAATAGTTAGCTTGTCATTTTCGAATTTAGGGCTACAAAATACTTCACATACACCTATTTTCATCAATGTTACCTCGAAAAAGTTTAAATCTGTTTACCTATGTTATTGTTAATAGAGGGCAATATTTTAAAAATTTGAAAAATTAAATTTTACTTATGAGCACACCTAATATTATGCCGCATAACTATTAATCAAGCATAGGGGCTATACAAATCAATTATAAACGCTTGTTTTTCACTTTTTTTTCTGCCTTAATTCGTCCTTGTCCAGCCATCCTACCTGTCTCATAACTCTTCTTTATTCTTACGCAAAAAGTACCCGATTTCCATCTTCGACGCCAAACAACCCTCAAAAAATACGGCTTTGTAAAACAATACCGTCTCGTTCTAACGGTGGCCCTTTTATTTCGAAATGTCAAAGGCCCAAATTGTGTCAAACAAACCGCAATAATTCAGTCATTTTAATGGTGCAGCTCGTAGGACAGGTTCACGGGCACGAAATGTGGCTATTGCTTTCGAAAATCTTCACGCTGTGTTTCCGAGAAATTCGAGACTGAAATAAAATTTTAAAATGCGTTTGCAGCGCTGACGGTGGAAAGCTAAGGTGGAACGGTTAACAAGGTATGAACGTGTAAAAAATGCGGTTAACTCGTTGATGATTATTAATGGGTTGGTAAAAGGTATTCGTGGACATGTTCGGGTAATCCAAGGCATGCTTCGTTCTACTAATGCTTGTAAAATGTAATAGGTGTTTCAGTTAATGTTCACTTTTTCGCAAAATTTCAGTGTTTATTACCATAACCAAATAAACTACCTTAATAATCAAAGCATTGGCCGTCGTTAACTATTACTTTTTCCGATCTTTCTGTGAAAGAATGCATTCCGCGCCAAAAGGAGTTTTGGTTTTTTGATTTATCAAACTAAATTTTCACTTCTGCGTAAGAATGTAATTGTTGTTTTAAAAGTCCGTGCTGCATCGATCAAAATAACTGATAGTCCGAAGGGGCTAAGTCCGGTGAATATGGTGGGTGGGATAGGACGTCTCATTTAACATTTTCCAAATAGATTTTTATACATTTTGCAAAATGGGACGAATAAGATAATATATAAGAATGTGCTCCAATCTTACAAGGGAAGATGAGAAATGTATCAAGCAGTGGCGCCATCTCACGTGTCTCCAAGGCATCAATTTAAACTTTATATGGCGTGCCGACTTAACAGTTTGGGGTTCAAATCCTCACCATTGTTTTTCTTTCAAAAATGGTATTAAAATTATTCTGTTATTTCTTTCCGATAATGGAAATTAATAACAGAATCACATTTGACATAACAGAAAAAAAATTGGACAATAACATCATACACAGTCGTTTTCTTATTGAAAAAGCTTGCAATAATTCTAATTATATAATTTATTTAAACAATATAAAAAATACAGTAACATTACAATATAAACATAACCAGGTAATCAGAATATCGCCGTTTACAACTCTGAAAGTACATACATGCGAACTTCAAGTAAAACAGCTCGGAAATGAATATATTCAATTCATTGTTTTTTTGACAAGCATATTGATTATTTGATACTATTTATTAAATGGCCTTATTTCCATGTCTATTGCGCGCTGGTTGTGATGTTGAAGGCCGGCCAGAGCCTACCTATGACATTTTGCGCTTTAGATTGTCAAAATAGGTCCACATTTTATCACCTGTCGTTTAGGTGTTCGGAAATAATGTATTGAACATCATTCAATGCTTGTGCAAATTGTTTCAATGTATGAGTTGAACCTTCATCCAATAATGCTTACAAATCCGTATGTTCAAACGTTTTCGGCTGTCCTTGACGCTCGTTATATTTTATATCAAAATCACCACTTCAACTAGATGTTATTAGCATAGACCAACAAATGTATTAGTAATGCCACCTCTTAGCAAAATCGACATTATTAACCGATACCTTTATTATGTGTACACTAAACCTCAATTTTAAGTAATGTCTGAATGATTGTGGCGTGTTCATATATTTTTTTCCTTTATTTGGGTTTTTCGCCACTATCTAAAACTCAAAAAATATCAAAAATACCTGTTCTTATTTAAAGAAAGAATCACTGGGTAAAAACAAAAAACCGAACGGAGACAAATTTCTCAGTGATTGTTTTTTGTAATAAATTTGCCTAATGAACAAAATTTTAAAGATATAAAAATTATATCAAAAATTTTTACAAACTTTTAACGTTAACGTTTCGGAGGGTACTCTCCCCCCGTTTTCAAAACTAATCTAAAAAATAAATTATATTAATTTGTAATATATAAAGTAACGATACTTACATTGACAACAATTTTTTATATTATTATATTATATTTAATATTGTTGTCAATGTAAGTATCGTTGACATATACAAAAAAATATATTTATTTTCATTCGTTACTTTATATATTACAAATTAATATAATTTATTTTTTAGTTTAGTTTTGAAAACGGGGGGAGAGTATCCTCCGAAACGTTAACGTTAAAAGTTTGTAAAATTTTTTATAACATTTTTATATCTTTAAAATTTTGTTCGTTAGGCAAATTTATTACAAAAAAGAATCACTGAGAAATTTGTCTCCGTTTGGTTTTTTGTTTTTACCCAGTGATTCTTTCTTTAAATAAGAACAGGTATTTTTGATATTTTTTGAGTTTTAGATAGTGGCGAAAAACTCAAATAAAAGGAAAAAAAAACCTCAATTTTGCTAAGGAAATGATCAAGAATTTTCTGGCAAAAGTTGAATTCCGCGACATTTCTTTAAATCCAATCAATCATTATGTTTTCACCTTACTTCTCGGCCTTTTTTGTCTACCTTTGTAATAGAAATAACCTTGCAATTTTTAAATTTAAAAATATGTATTTTTAATGTTAAAAATCAACCTGAAAAAGAAACAAAATCGTTTTTATGTTCAATAAATTTGCAAAATTCAGGACAGAAAAATTTCAGTTTTAGGAAGGGATTTGAAGATTGTGAACCACTTGATAATAGGTGTTTTGGTTAATAATGTAGATTTTGCTTTAAGAGATGGCATTACTAATATATTTGTTAGTATGGATTAATGAGGTCTATGGCGTTTTGGAGGGTAAACATGTCATCAAAAGCAGTTCGTTATTAATTGTCATTATGCAGAAAAACATAGTTTTTCATAGCTTTGAACATGTCGAATTCTGTACCAGAAAAAGACGTTTTGCGAGTTTAATTACCTTTCATTTGAAGTAAACGGCTGCTGAAAGTTATCGATTGTTGGTTGAAGCTTATAGTGAGCATGCTTTAACCCGAAACAACTTGTGAACGATGGCTTAAACGTTTAAAAGTGGTGATTTTTATATAAAATACAAGAACTGTCCAGAAGGACAACCAAAAAAGTTTGAAGATGCAGATTTGCAAGCATTATTGGATGAAGGCTCAACTCATACGTTGAAACAACCGCCAGAAGTATTGAATATTATCCAATCCACCCTTTCCAACTTTCTACGCGGATTGGAAAAGATTCAGAAGGAAGGAAAATGGATTCAATATGAATTGTAAGAAAGAGACATTGACAGACGAAAAACCACTTGTGAAATTTTGCTTGTCCGACAAAAAAAAAGGATTTTTAACATTGAATGTTATTTCACTTAAAATAAATAGTACCAAGGCTTCTAATTTGGTTGTTGCTTTATGTGAATTTAACGTTCAGTTTCACATCATATTCTTTATAATTTCGTTATCATTTTCAGCGTTGTCGCATTATTATTTACACGCGTCCATCTCTGTATTTTTATCTTCTAATTGCTCATTTACATAAACGGCCAATTTTGAGTGACCGCCACCGTTGTTACGCCCCCCTACATGGGGCCCCATTAGTTGTCTTGTTGCCCCGTCTGTCAACTTCGAAGAAAAATGTCTCTACGTCTACTACCTGATGGCCTTTCCGATGCAGAAAAAAAATATTATCGATGGTTTTCGACCAATCTGAAAATCAATGCTCATCAATTACAATTTTACAACTTTCTCGATCATTTTTAATTATTTTATGGTGTGGAATTTATTAAATTTTCTAGTTTTTTTACTGCTTTTAGCTTTTGAATTTATATTTCAAAAATGACTGTTAAGTATCTACAAGCAGAGAAAACTTTAATAAAGAGTTTTCCAATAAGAATATCAGAACTTTAAATCGTAATACGAGAGTTGCTAATTATGTATTCAGAGTTGGCAACAGTGGTTGGTTAGGCGCCATTTGACATGTGCATCGTAAAGTTTGACATTGTTTACTGTATACGAACTCATAACGTTTTGTCATAGGAATGCTATTTGTGTTCCTTGGTGACTTGAACATATCATCCCAGTCAAAAAATGCAATTAACTCGTGAGAATTTTCGTGCGATGATTTACTACGACTTTCGATGTGGATTATCTCAACAAAAATGCATCGATCAACTCACTTCGACCCTTAGTACCACTCTATATCATTGGCTTAGTGAATTTAATCATGGCCGTCGTTCGCCCACGGACGAAATTAAAGACAGTCGTCCAAAATCGGTTGTTGTGCTAGAAAACATCGAAACTGTTCACGAACTGATAAAGCAAAATCGTCATGTGACATACCGTGAGATTGAGGCATTCCCTGGGCATAATATGACAAGCATACATAAGATTTTCCATGAACATTTAACCGTGAACAAAATTCTGTTGGTTGGATTCCGCATAAATTGGCAATCGCTCAAAACAAGGCTCGTGTTGATTGATGTAAAAAAATGCTCAAAAAATACAATCGTGGTGCGACAAAAGTCGTGTATAAAATCGTGTATATAGTCGTGTATATATTGGACCTATGCGTATAAGCCCGAAAGTTAACAGCAGTCGAATGTATGGGTCTTTCAAAATGAGCCAAACCCAACAAAAGTTGTTCACGCAAGAAGCACTTGGTACAAATGATAGCCTGTTTTTTTTGGGATAAATGAGCATATGGCTACAGTGCCACTAGAGAATCGTAAAAACGGTCAATTATAAATGGTACATAACCGTTTGTTTGCTAAAAGTCTTTAAAGAAATAAGAAAAAACAGCGACGCAGGATCTTCTTCACCATGGCAACACGAGCTCTCGCACATCGGACCGAACAACTCAATATTTGACCGGTCAAAGCATCAAATTGATGGGTCGTCCGCCGTACAGTCCTGACTTGGCACCCAATAATTTATTTTTGTTTCCATCCGTGAAGAATCAACTACGTGGTCGACGATTTTTGACGCCTGAAGAAGGGGTTGAGGCGTTCAAGTTCAGTTTGGAGATAACTCATTATAGTATTCTTCACATTAGCCCAAATTAATTCTATACCATTCAATCATCATAATGATAGGGTGGAAGTCTTAAAATTTCATGGCCTTGTTCTCTTACTGGCTATATATATATATATATATATATATATATATATATATATATATATATATATATATATATATATATATATATACACTTTCGTTTCTTCCCTAATCCATGCGCAGGACTTTCTATATCGTCTTGTAATGCCAAGCATACATCTTTCCATTCCCCTCTGTGCTACCCGAAGTTTTGAATTGATTGTGATGTGAGTGTCCAGGTTTCACTTCCGTATGTCATAACGGGTAGAACGCACTGATCGAAGACTTTTCTTTTCAGGCAAAGTGGGAGTCTGCTCTTAAACACTATGTTGAGCCTGCCAAATGCCTGCCAGCACATTTAACACGCCGTTCCACCTCCTGGGCGGTATTCCCCTCCCCTGAAATTCTCCGCCCAAGATATATAAAGCTGTCCACAATCTCCAAATCCCTTCCTAAAACTGAAATTCTTGTATCCTGAGGGAAGTTACTGAACATAACCTGGCTCTTTTTCAGGTTTATTTCAAGTCAAATGGTTCGTCGGTCCTTTGCAGTTCTTGTATGTGTCTTTGCAGCTCCTCTGGGTCCTGAAAGGAGAACGATATCATATGCAAATCTAAGATGGTTTAAGTTTGCACCATTGATCTTTACACCATCCTGTTCTCAATCCAGTTTACGAAATACTTCTTCAAGGCCAGCCGAAAAAATAATAGGATATATTGCGTCACCCTGCCGTACACCTCGTTCTACATTAATTTCCACTTCAATATCATCAAGGTGAATTGTGGCTATAGTTCCACCATATATCGATCCTAATAGGTTTACATATGCTTTATCTACCCCTTGGCTAAACAGTGCATCCATTATCGCATACTTTGAGATGGAGAGATGTAGTCAAATGCTTTTTCATAGTCGATAAAAGCCAAGCACAGTGGCATCGTGTATTCGTTGTGCCTTTCTATGGCCTGCTGTACAACCTGGATGTGATCCATTGTACTGAATCCACTTCTGAATCCTGCTTGATCTCTTCGTTGTGCGTCATTCAGTTTTTAATATTCATTTAGAAATTATCTTAGTGAAAACTTTGTACATTACTGATAGGAGGCTTATTGGACGGTAGTTCTTTAAATCATGCAGTGCTCGTTTTTTATGTAAAAGGGTCACTTTTACACTTTTACTTTACCTTCAAGTCAGGTACTTTTTATTCTTTGAGACATTTTGAGTATAATTTTGCCAGTGTTTTATGTAACATCCGACCACCAGCTTTTAGCATTTCGACAGTTACACTGTCCTTTCCTGGAGCCTTGCCGTTTTTTATCGGTTCTATAGCATTTGTTACTTCCTCCGCTAGGATATTTTGCATTTGTTCTTCCGTGGGTATTGTTGCCTTTGATTGGTTCTGATCTTCATATAACTGGCAATTAAATTTTCTGACAACCCCTAACATTTGCGTACGCGCCCTGCACATTGTGCCATCTTCACGCCTCAAAACATATATTTGCGTTTTTTTGTTTCTCAGCTTCTGTTTAGCCTTGTTAATTCCTTTGTTTTCTTCCAGGGTTTCTTGCACTAGCTTCATGTTGAATCGGCGCGTGTCCTCTCTAATACGTTTTCTTATAGTTTTGCAGAGCTCAGTGTTCTCGACCCTGCCGAAAAGACTACCTGCATTTCTCATTGCCCGTCGTTTCTTCATTAAATCAATGGTCTCACTAGAGATTTTTGCCTGTTTGAGACATTTTTCTTCTTGTGCTATTGAAGCAGTCGTTTGAAGTACATTGTTGGCGATTTCTTCATATTGAACTGATATTTCAACCTCCTCCGGATCTTGTAACACAGCAAACCGGTTTGGCAAAGTAATCTCAAAATCGCTTCCTCTCTCCAGCAGTTTCCCAGAATCCACTCTGCCCTTCTTTAACATTACCATTCTTTCGCGTTCTCTTCGACAGTCAATCCTAAGTTTTGCTCGTACCATTCGGTGGTAACTTCCAACATTAAAATTGCTAAGGACAGTACAGTTGCAAAATATTATTTTATCGTTGATCATGATGTAAGCACTTGTGAATCCACATGGACTTTTTCATGTCCATTTTTTGCTGATATTTTTCTTATAGAACGAATTCATAATATAGTTCTTGTCTTTCAGCAAAATCAACCAATCTGTCCCTCCTATTGCCTCGCTCACCAGTTCCATATGGGCCAGATGCATGTCAGTTCTTGTGGTTCCAATTCTGACATTAAATTCACCCATCAGGATTTTGTACCTACATTTCTCCTTGTATAAATGCTGGGCCACATCATCATAAAATTCCTCAATTTCCTCATCTTTATGGCTTATAGTTGGTGCATAAGCTTGGACGATTTGAAGCCTAAACGTTTTATTCAGCTGAATGACGCATATGGGCTAGTCGGTCAGATGTACTTTCAACTTTTACTACACTGTCCTTCAGCTTTCGAGCGGAATCCAATTCCACCACATCGGCCATTTTCCGTACCTCGAGTGTAGAGTATGTGTCCAGTTGGTTCGAATTTGATTAACTCTTCGCCCTTTCTTCGTGTTTCACAGAGCCCAATAATATCCCAATGTATGTTGTCAAGTTCGATTAACAGTTCTTGCAATGGGGCCTCCATTTTCATAGCCCGTATATTTAGCATTGCAATGTCACAAGTCCAATGTCACAAGTCCAAGTCCACAAGGGCAAGTCTTCCCGCTGCCGTAGGTAGATGCCCCTTGACCTCCGGGAAAGGTTGCCGTGTTTGAGGTTGTACCGTAATCTGTAATCTGCCGTAATCTGCGTAGACCGTAATCTGCCACACTGGTCCAATGCGGGTTGGCAGATTTTGAATAATGTTAGTCTAAGGCCTCTGCCTTAACCTGTCCCCCAGGGGTAACCCTCCCAGGAACATAGACTCGTCACGCTCTACTCACCTCGTCAAGGTCTGATCCACAAAAAGGACGTATATATATATATATATATATATATATATATATATATATATATATATATATATATATATATATATATATATATATATATATATATATATATATATATATATATATATATTGTGTGACTTCAGATAATGTTCGAAATATCTTGTACAATATGTACAAAGAATGTAAATTAAATATAATGAATACACATTGATTGTTTACCAGTTCAAGATTTTACAGTTTTCTAATAAACTGTAAACGAAAATGTTTGCCAATGTGAAAAATTGAAATGCATTTGTGGTACAACCGGCAAAAAATATAAATAATTTTTTCCTTCCACAACACGGTGCTTTTGCCACATATCTCGCCAAACAATCGATTTATTGCAAGAAAAGTTTCCTGAAAGTGTTATGATAAAATTAACTGGCCAGCAAGATCATGCGATCTCACGTCCTTGGGTTATTTTTTGTAGGGTTATGTTAAATCTCTGCTTTAAAGACATAGAATAATTCTTGACCACACACGAAACACTCAAGCCCGTCAATGAAAATATACCAGGGGATAAGTGCGAAAGAGTAATTGAAAATTGGATCTCCACAATGCACTACACCTACATAAAAGGGGCCGCGGGGGATATTTGACGACATTATTTTCAAAACATAACACTTGTAGTTATCATCGTGGCTCATTTTAAAATTCTGACATTCTTATTGGACAAGCCTTTCAAGAAAATGATCGTTTGGTGGGTTGAAGTAAAACATAAATTACACAATATAAAATTCATAGGAAAAATAACAATCGCTGATGAAAACGCAGCCAGATTATTCGTTGTTACATCAAAAGAAACCTTCGATTCGCAAGGCTACACCCCACATCACATATTCAATGCTTCCCGAACATTCCTGTCGAAATAACAGCAAAGGGCCACTGGATTTAAAGTTATCAAAAAGAGATACATTCTTGTTTTCTGCAGCAATGCAAGTGGGGATTTGGTAGTAAAGGGTTCACCAATAAGATTACACTGGTCTACAAAATTCAAACTTTTTTTGGCACATGAAAACGTCTGTCTACTATATTTGTATATAAAAATGTACGAAAGTACACTTTCACTTATACAATTATCCACTTATACGCAATATTTATGATTTAGCGAGTACTTAGCTTCCGGTAGGTCCCTTTTCAGTCCCCAGCTCTAATCCCAGGACTCAGTTTACCTTGATATCGCATCTCTATAACGGAAATATCCTGCTAGAATCGCTTGCCGTGTTCGTCACTCACAGCACCCAGATTTTCAGGGAAAAAATCTAAATGTAAATGAAGGATAAATGTGAGTGGTCCAAATGTGAGTCTGCTTGAGAAAAATAAGGTTTCAATTCATCGTCGTCGATGGCAAAAATAGGAATTTCTACCAGGAGAAAGTATATTCCAGCCGTTTAATCCAGATCCCAAAAGCTCATCCTGTTTTTTAGATAAATATAAATAACGTATAAAATCATTTGGGTCAGCTTGTGTCAATAAGTGTGGTTCTTTTGAAGTACTTAGTTCCTAAGTTGGGTCGAAGTTATCGTCTTGACTAGCAACAGCTTCTTGAGTTTCTAATGACTTTGGAAGTATTGGCATCGGCAATTCGGCACTATGCGGGATTGGTATTTTTGCAGATGACAGGTCTGGGTACTTTGTGGTGTGTTTCGACTTAGTTATGATACTCTTTATAGCAGACAAACAACAATAACAATGACGTGCGTGATCTGTTGGTTCCGTCAAAATCATTAGTCCAGCAAAAGGCATATGTCTAGATCCCTTAGTCCAACCCAGCAGAAGTCTAACACAAGTTCACGGCAGATACGAGGAACCCAGAATTTATCTTGATGGCGCACAGGAAAACCAAAATAACCCAAATAATGTTTGGTCACTAACGGTATGAAATTTCGACTGAGAGGTAAAATTAATTTGCCACACACATAACAAAAACTATTTGTGTGATTTGAAATTCGTAGCATATTTACAGCCTTAACAAATATCAGTAAATTTAAAAGTCTTAACCATGATAGCTATCTATCTAACTAAATGACGTTATTCAAACAAGTATGTGAGGTGAAATTGAATATGTAGCTGTCACAAAAAAATTGAGGGTGACTGGAAAAAATAACATTGTTTTTGTAACGAAAGTAGAGTACAATCAAATATCATTACAAAATTCGTCTGACAAAAACAGTGTTTATCATTGTTATGAGAACTAACAATAAGTAACATAACACCCCAAAAAATAATCCAAGGGCGTGATAAAGCATGGTCTTGATGACCTTTTGATAATAGCAACTCGCGAAATAATGCATCCAGTAAACTTTTCTTGCAATAAATCGATTGTCTGTCGGGATGTATGACCTGTAGCACCATCTTGTTATAGGAAACATTGTTTATATCCACATTTATCAAGTCAGACCAAAGATTCTGTCATTAAGTGCAATATAATTTCCAACATCGTCTTAAAAATAAATAAGGTCCTATCATTCCTTCAGTCCAAAACCGTATCAAACAGTGACTTTTTGCGGGTAAAGAGGTAACTCCTGAATCATTTGAGGATTTTCATCGGTCCAAATTCTGCAGTTATGTCTGTGTGACGCTTTCGTCGAAAAATATTATTTTTTCCCCACAATTAAACACTCTTATTAGATAACCCTTTAAAAGCATTTTGTCACCTACAATTCCAGAAATCCACGCGCATTCAAGAATATCGACAACTTTACTTTAATTGTTTATTGGAGATCAAACAAAACTAAAAAATTTAGGTTGACTAATAACAAATATACACCCATCGAGCGGAGAGCTTTTTCATACCCAATAAATCATGTAAAATGTTGTGGACGCGGTCTCTCGAAATGTTTACAATGTCAGCAAGGTCATGTAACTGCAGTAAACAATTTTTCGAAAAAGTCAAACGTTTTTTAATTTATTCGATCGCCACAAATAAGAAACTAAAAGCACGCGCCTGAAACTTCGCACCACGCCATCTAACGAATTATATTTAACAAATATCATAGTCATTTAGTCATACTTATGTTATCTGTAGGTTTGGTTTTTTAAACCACCCTTGTCATTTATAAAGGGTAAAGGGTTAGTGTCCAAAATTCCGATAGGGGTCGCTGTCAAATAATTATGGAACATCAAATGTCTGGAAAATCATCATGGAACGTTCAGCATCAGTGCAACACTTTTAAGTTGTCGAAATTTATTATCAAAATCAGTGTTCTGCCCGCCAAACCTGTAGAGTCGTCTTTTATAGCGCACATAATCGGCCAACTGAGCAATGTACACGCTGAATTATCGATCAATTCAGAACTCATTTCATGGTGCTCGATATTAAAACAAATACAAGACAAAAAACTGTGATTTCCGAAGAAAATATCGTCGCTGTTGCTGGCAGATGAAGATCCAAAATTCGTTAATAAGGATCTTCACAGAGAGATCAGTGATTATTTAATTTTGTATTTGAATGGTATTGATCTGGAGGAGATGTGGTTCTAACAGGACGACTCCATATGCCATATAGCCAATGCAACAATCGATTTATTGAGGGAATAATTCAACGAGAAAATTATTTCGAGGAACGGACCTGTTAATTGGCCAACAAGGTCACGTAATTTAACGCCTCTAAATTGTTTTATTTAAGGTTATGTTAAATCTTTAGTCTGTGCCGATAAACCAGCAACTATTGACGCATTGGAAGGCAACATAACTCGGATAATTGGGCTTTTGAACAACATTTTTTTGTCATAAATGGAAAGATCATATATACGTTTTATAACAAAACTATTTTTATTTTTTTCCTTATAATTAAAAAGTTATATCAAATTGAAAATATATTTTTAAACCTAGTACTGATGCCACGCCGACAATTCCCGAAAACAATCGCAGCAATTTGTGACCGCACTCAATGTACCGAAGGTCAATTGGTTCGTCTCGGGGCAATTCGCCCTCTTTCTGAACATGCGTTCCAAAACAATCGGAGTTTCAGGCAAATAAAACAATTTATCGATCTTAGTCATTGCTGTATAGGTTTAACCTATATCTTTGACTGCTTTTGTTGGTTTGCGATCGATTTGAAAACATACTTGCTTTTAATTGTTATTTAGACTTTCGGTGATGTTTTCGATGATATTCTAATATATCTTTGCATACGATATGGAGGCTCAAAGGTAAGTTCAAAATGAAATCAGATTAGGGTTCCTTTTGTTTTTTGCAATCGTTTTTATAACTTATTTATTATTACTTACTTATTTATATTATTTAATTCATGTAGGGATAACAAATTAACGTGCCAAATTAATAAGAAGGAATATTCCTGTGCGTCCGCAAGGAATCTAGATGTAGCAACACAACCGAGGGTAGTAACAATAAAAAAGCCTTACAGGATCGTCAATTTTGTAAGATAGGAATAATAAAATTCAAAAATTAGACCAGAAAAGACAAGAACAAAATTCGACTACCGATTTGAAAGGTAATCGTATATGAAAAGTCTTATACTTATGAAAGTTTTAAAGGATAATCTAATTTGTAGATGGTCGAAGATTTCAGAAATGTGTATGATCAGTTGGATTAACACCAACTAGTCAGTAATTTTGGGTAGTGAGATATATTGGGGGGTAGTAGTAGATTATCCATATTATCCTAGATGGGGGAAATTTTATATATATTTAACAGTGTATTTTTTATTGAAATAATATTCGTGATTTGAACAATATGTATATGTTTTGTTTTTCTAATTATGATTTAAATTGTTTTAAACTGAAATTGCTGAATTGCGGATACCAAATTCAAAAACTGAATTGCGGATACCATTGCCCAGACCCTAATTGCTTGAAAAAGTGGACGGAAATTACATTACAACGGAATGCGCTTTGTCAGAAGTAGCCGCAGTTGACACTTGTCCAAAATTGTTTTTAAACATTAACGCCAGTCATTCAATGATATTTCACATAAATTAAATTGTTTCAAGATATTTACTTTGGTTCTTGTTTTACTTGAGTTTAAAGTTCGGACGGACCAAAAAATCACCCTATATATTTAGTCAGTATGTGACCTATATTAAATGATATGATGGTTATAGAACGGATTTTAATATTAAAATGTAATATTAACTAAAAGAAGTAAGATATCCTCAGGAATCTCACGATTTTTACATAAATGCTTTGAATGTTATGGATAAAATTTATATATTTCTCTCGAGTTTATTTTCTCCCTGTAAAATTAATCTTACCTTGTATGCCATGAAATAATCTTAATATTTTCTTCAAAAATAAAGTAAAAAGCAATCTTCTGACGGTCGATTCAGTGTAAACACGACAATTAACGCAAATGTTAATCCGATACGTATCCATGCTCTCGGACTACGAATGTCCCATGTGGATCATCACACAGCGACGATCTGATGCTGGTAAAGTCACTTTAACAAGGGTTTATGTCGTGGTTATTTATCGTGGTCTTGGACGTAACACTCAGGTAGCGCTGGTCAAAGTAGGCGTTGCATTTTTTTTGGTTTTTTGTTTTAGGACAGGCCAGGCTGACAGTTCGAAAGACAAAGGTGACGTATTTAAGAGCGTGTTCTTCGGGAAAAAATAGACATAAGATGAATTAGGGTGGTTTAACGATTCTAAGGCAGTGTATGATCCCTTCTAGTTAAAAGAATGTTAGTTGAAAGCTTAATATTTGTTTTTCATGCAAATAATTCGTGAACATTACACCTCTAGTCAAATTACAACAATGTACAACTTATTTTTTCATAAAATGTCGATATTTCGCCTTAATTATATTTTCTGTTAACACACAAGGTCAATTATTCTATTGGAACCTTTTTTGTGAAATACTAAACTTGAAGAGATTTACCACTAAACACCAAATCACTTTTTTGATCTTCTCGACCGCCGTTTCGCTAGCCATGTTAGCATGATCAGGAGATGATTTAAGCTAATTCTAAAACTAAACTATGTTCTATTTATATGAAAACCTAACCTAATGAAGCGGGTAAAAATCATGAACCTTGAAGTTTACTCAGCCTAACAGTAATAATTGAATAAGTTGGCTGTACGAAATAGGTCCTTTATCTCGGTTCATGATTTTCTTACATTTTTCTATGCATCCAAAGCTCTATTATTATTAATACTTTTAATTAGTCTTAAATTACTACTATCTATAATGTGGTCATGCTCGATTGCATGCTGGACAACACAAGACTTTTCATTTCTCTCATATCTAATGTAGGCAATATGTTCTTTATATCTTGTCAGTATGGATCTGTTTGTTTGCCCAATATACCTTCGATTTAAAAATTTTTAGAAAAAACACCACCACCTCCAGATACATTCCTGCTGATTCAAATCATAGCTTCCAAAATAAGATGGCTAGTTTAAATTTTATGGTAAATAGATTAATTAATTTTCCTTTAAATAAAGATAATTATAACAAAGAATTAAAATTAATCAGGGAAGTATCTGAAGTAAACGGTTATAATAAGAACATTGTAAATAAATTAATTAGAAAACATAAGTTCAAAAAATTATTAAAAGAATCTTCGACTTTTCAAAAGGATCAGAACACTAATAAATTCATGGTAATACCATTTGATGCCCAATTAACAAGAAGGCTAGACAAAATTTTGAAAAAAGAGGACGTTAAGGTTGTGTGCAAACCATATAATAAATTAAGAGAAGTTCTGGGTAATCCAAAGGATAAAGTACATCAACATGAAAACTCGGGGATTTACGAAATTAGTTGTCAAGATTGTGATCAAAGGTATATTGGGCAAACAAAAAGATCCATACTGACAAATGAAAAATCTTGGGTTGCCCAACATGCAATCGAACAGGACCACGGTCTAGATATTAGTAATTTAAGACTAATTAAAAGTGTTGATACTAAACTTGACGAGATTTACCACTAAACACCAAATCACTTTTTTTGAACTGATCGACGCACGTTTCGCTTTATATATCGCATATTTAATTAAATTAAGTTTAAGTTTTTAATTAAGTTTGGTGTTTCACACCAAAGGTTCCAATAAAAGAATTGAAAAGTATTAATAATAATAGGGCTTTGAATGCATATGAAAGCATTCAAATAGAAAAATGTAAGAAAATCATGAACCGAGCTAAAGGACCTAGCTCGTTCAGTCAACTTTTCCAATTATTAATGTAAGGCTTAGTAAACTTTACGGTTCATGATTTTACACGCTTCGTTAGGTAGGGTTTTTCATATAAATAAAACATAGTTTAGTTTTAGAATTAGATTAAATCATCTCCTTATGATGCTAACATGGTTAGCGAAACGTGCGTCGAGAAATTCAAAAAAGTGATTTGGTATTTAGTGGTAAATCTCCTCAAGTTTAGTTTAACACACAAGTTGTTAAATAAACGAGGTATTAAGTGTATTTATTATTTTATTTACGTTACAGCTACTGAATCTTTCATTTCGCTTAAACAACTTGATCAACTTTTACTAGACACTATTAAATTTTATTGTATGCAGATGACATTGACATGATATATAGAAAGAAGAGAAGGAAGAATTGGAACAGATATTTGGACAGTTTGAGAAGGCAGCATCACGAATGGAGCTAAGAATAAAATCAACAAAAAGCAAATACATGAAATCAACAAAACAAATAAAGGAACAGCATGTGTATATTGATCTAGTAATAAATGAAAGTCGGTTAAAAAAGTTAATAGTTTTAAATATCTACACGCACAATAAAATATTGGAGGACGTAGTAGAAAGAGTATAACGTCTGTCTACTAAAACTGTCAGAAACATGGACTTTGACAAAGAAAGATGAACTTTTGTTCCTTTATGAGTATGTTCAAAAAAAATTCAAGGAGGTTGAAGAATAAGAACTATCAACAATTTTTCATAGTTCAGATTTAGTGAACGAAATCAGGAGCAAACGACTCAGTTGGCGGGGTCACATCGAGAGAATAGACTGCGAAAGACCGGCCAAGAAAATATTGGGACAGAGTTTAGAGGGATCAATTCCGAGGAGAAGACCAAGGAAGAGATAGGAGGGGGGACCTGCAAAAGTTAAAAATAACAAAATAGATACGAAGAGGGAGAGATAAAAAGGAGAGTGGGCAAGGATAATGAAGAGGTAAGAATTGATAGAAAAGGCAGCATTCCTCCTGTATAACTAAATTAAAGAAGTTATGAAAGCAGGTTGTCGCCATTCCATATAAAAAAAACATAGACCTAGAAAACCCTAGTGAAAAGTCTTTGATGGGCTATTAAGCCATAGAAAAGAAGAATAAACGTAAATGTGTAACCAGGATTAATCTAAACCTTAAGTGAAACAAAAAAATAGGAGAGCCTAGAAATCAATAGAAGGAAAACAATATTGGTTATTTTGCTAAATGGCCAGCTGGACTTGAATGGTTCGCCGTTATTAAACTTACATTGCCCTCCTACACGTTGAAAAAATGGATATCCCCACTATTATTTTATGGTATTATTAGATCGATGGACAATTTAGGTTGTAATTACTTTTCTTACTGTTAGTTTAACTTCGTATTTGAAAAAGACACTATGTAACACTATGTAGACACTATAAGAATTACACAGACTATGTAGACACTATAAGAACAATTTTTATTCATATAATTTCGAATATAGTGGAAATTTTAGATATTAATTTTTGCTTATTTAAATATTATTGTGCTCAATTTGATAGACTAAATATGGCTTTGATTCAAAAACCTTCAAGACAGATTCTTCATCATGAGAATATAAAACCTAACGGTACCAGAGTCACCCAAGAAAAAATCAGAGAGTTAGGCGATATACTCCTGATGCTGTAGATCTACAGACACAAAAAGCCAAACAGACTGGACCGCGTGTACCAATTCTGTATCCTCCAATATGCAGTGCAACATGCATCATGCAGATGTAAGCTAGGTTATTTGAGATAGTATAGAACAGTGGCGGCTCGTGAGAGAGGACTTTGGGGCGCCGCTGTTCCAGCATTTATCACAGTAAATATTTTTTCAGAGCAAAACACCATATTATATTTCCGTTCTGTTTCTTTCCTTTAACTCATTTTCCTTGTTCACCTTCTGTATAGGGTTTCAATAGCACGAAAAGTTAAAAACAGGAAGGGGAAAGCGAAAAAAACTCTTCGGCATCACTATTTTCCTACTCCCTCCGACTTTAAAAACCTACGAGTCGACGCTGTTATAAAATCTATAATTCTTCAACAATGGCACCTCAAAATTAATACCCATGACGGATCGAGTTAGAAGCCATTATAATTTTCAGATCTATGCGACATTTTCGTCGCGAAAAAATCTTACTGCGACAGCTCAAATTATCAATAACGATATAATGTACATTGTATATTAAAAGTGTATTACTTTTATATAAAATAAAATTTATGAGTATCCCTGATATTTCGTTTTTTTTATCTCTATTTCTCTGTCCCACTCTATACATACAAATTTGAATAATATACAGTATATCAAACTGAAACTGATACAATTTTTCTAATAAATGTTTTTTTTTAATAACAATCTTTATAAATTTTCCTTTGTACTTTTTGGTAATAACAAACTTGTTAGAAAAAAATAAAGTAACTCGTACACTGTCAATTTATTGCAATAAAAAAAGTTGCCTTAGTTCCAAATTCAATTTATTACAGTACAGTGCAGCGTTAATAAACTTGTAGTTTTACATTTTTGTATCTTTAATGAAATGTGGCGTCGGAGGGGCCAAACAAGTGTTGCAGAGAGAGAGAGTTGGGGATTCACTATTACAAAATTAGAAAATCTAACCGGGAAATCGGAAAAATTATTAATAGTCACTAACAATTAGAAATTTATTACAAAGAAACAACTTACATGGTAGAGTAGCACGAAAGAAACCCTATTGTATAAACCCTATTGTATAACCCTACCCTGCAAAGTAAACAAAACCTAACCTCTAAGAGTACCGAGATAAGGGTTTTTCAGTTTGGAAAAGCGTGATACTTACGGACGAGAGTAAATTCAACATTTTTGGTTCTGACATAGTACATAGGGTGTGGAGAAAACCGAATGAAGCATTAATATCTAAGAGCGATTGTAAAATATAGTGGCGGCTCCGTAATGGTATGGAGTTGCATGTCTGCCAAAGGCCCTGGTAACTTACATTTTATTGAAGGGGTTATGAACCAAAATGTTTATCTTGACATCTTAAGACAAAACCTGAAACAAAGTGTTCAAAAATTGGGAATAGAAGAAAGATTTATCTTTTACCACAATAACGATAGCACAGACCTGTTAAAATTAAGATCTGGTTGTTATATAACTGACCGAAAGTTATGGAAACTCCTCTACAAAGTCCCAACCAAAATGTGATTGAACGTTTATGGTACCATCTAGAGGTTAAAATTAAAGTCATCAAATTTCTAATATTGTGCAATTTAAACTGAATTCAAAGAGATTTACCACCATATATATACATATATATATATATATATATATATATATATATATATATATATATATATATATATATATATATATATATATAGATTACGGTCCATACCTTCAACATGGTATTTCAATATGTTGAAATATGACAGTACAACCTCAAACACGGTCCTCATTCCCCGGAGGCCAAGGGGCAACTACCTACGGCAGCGGTAAGACCTGCCCCAAGGCAGAGGGTGCTAAGAATCACCGGGTTAGATCAGGCTGCCTTTGGACTTTTGACATTGCAACGTTAAATATACGGACTATGAAAGCAGAGGCCCGAT
Source organism: Cosmopolites sordidus (assembly GCA_031761425.1). NCBI lineage: Eukaryota > Metazoa > Arthropoda > Insecta > Coleoptera > Curculionidae > Cosmopolites > Cosmopolites sordidus. The sequence continues at coordinate 302,308 of JARFXV010000647.1, read as the reverse complement.
TGCAAGAACTGTTAATCGAACTTGACAACATACATTAGGATATTATTGGACTCTGTGTGAAACACGAAGAAAGGGTGAAGAGTTAATCAAACTGGAACCAACTGGACACGTACTCTACACTCGAGGTACGGAAAATGGCCGATGTGGCGGAATTAGATTCCTCATCAATCGAAAGCTGAAGGACAGTGTGGTAAAATTTGAAAGTACATCCGACCGATTAGCCCAATGCGTCATTCAGCTGAATAAAAAGTTTAGGCTTCAAATCGGCCAAGCTTATGCACCAACTATAAGCCATAAAGATGAGGAAATTGAGGAATTTTATGCTGATGTGGCCCAGCTTTTTTACAAGGAGAAATGTAGGTACAAAATCCTGATGGGTGATTTTAATGCCAGAATTGGAACAACAAGAACAGACGAAAATGCAACTGGCCCATATGGAACTGGTGAGCGAGACAATAGAGGTGATAGATTAGTTGATTTTGCTGAAGGACAAGAACTATATATTATGAATTCATTCTATAAGAAAAATATCAGCAGAAAATATACATGGAAAAGTCCATCTGGGCTCACAAGCGAAATTGACTACATCATGACCAACGATAAAACAATATTTACCATTTGTACTGTCCTTAACAATTTTAATGTTGGAAGTGACCACTGAATGGTACGAGCAAGGGTTCGGATTGACTGTCGAAAAGAGCGCGAAAGAATGGTAAGATCAAAGAAGGGCAAGGTGGATTCTGGAAAACTGCTGGAGAGAGGAAGCGATTTTGAGATTGCTTTGTCAAACCGGTTTGCTGCGTTACAAGATCCAGAGGAGGGGGAAATATCAGTTCAATATAAAGAAATCGCCAACAATGTACTTCAAACGGCTGCTTCAATAGCACCAGAAGGAAAATGTCTCAAACAAACAAAAATCTCCAGTGAGACCATTGATTTAATGAAGAAACGGCGAGCAATGAGAAATGCAGGTAGTCCTTTTGGCAGGGTCGAGTACACTGAGCTCTGCAAAACTATAAGAAAACGTATCAGAGAGGACACGCGCCGATTCAATATGCAGCTAGTGCAAAAAACCCTGGAAGAAAACAAAGGAATTAACAAAGCTAAACAGAAGCTGAGAAACAAAAGAACGCAAATATATGCTTTAAAGCGTGAGGATGGCAATGTGTGCAGGGCGCGTACCCAAATGTTAGAGATTGTCAGAAGGTTTTATTCCCAGTTATATGAAGATCAGAGCCAGTCAGGGACAGCAATACCCACGGAAGAACAATATATAATGCCAGATATCCTAGTGGAGGAAGTAACAAATGCTATAGAATTGATGAAGAACGGCAAGGCTCCAGGAAAGGATAGTGTAACTGTCGAAATGCTAAAATCTGGTGGTCGGACGTTACATAAAACACTGGCAAAAAATTATACTCAAAATGCCTCAAAGAACAAAAAGTACCTGACTTATGGAAAAATGCAGAAGTGCTTTTTTTACACAAAAAAGGAGCACAGGAAGATTTAAAGAACTACCGTCCAATAAGCCTCCTATCAGTGATGTACAAAGTTTTCACTAAGATAATTTCTAAAAGACTATTAAAAAAACTGAATGACGCACAACCAAGAGAACAAGCAGGATTCAGAAGTGGATTCAGTACAATGGATCACATCCAGGTTGTCGACTTTTATCGACTACGAAAAAGCATTTGATTCCATCTCAAAGCATGCGATAATGGATGCACTGCTTAGCCAAGGTGTAGAAAGAGCCTATGTAAACCTATTAGAATCGATATATGATGGAGCTACAGCCATAATTCACCTTGATGGTCTTGAAGTGGGAATTAATATAGAACGAGTTGTACGGCAGGGTGACGCAATATCGCCTATTCTTTTCTCGGCTGGCCTTGAAGAAGTATTCCGTAAACTGGATTGGGAACAGGATGGTGTAAAGATCAATGGTGCAAACTTAAACCATCTTAGATTTGCAGATGATATTATTCTCATTTCACAAGACCCGGAGGAGCTGGACCCAGAGGATTGTGGACAGCTTTATATATCTTGGGCAGAGGATTTCAATGGAGGGGAATACCGCCCGAGAGGTGGAACGGCGTGTTAAATGTGGCTGGCAGGCATTTGGTAGGCTCAACATAGTGTTTAGGAGCTGACTCCCACTTTGCCTGAAAAGAAAAGTATTCGATCAGTGCGTTCTACCCGTTATGACATACGGAAGTGAAACCTGGACACTCACATCGCAATCAATTCAAAAACTTTTGGTGGAAATTAAATTCTCTACAAAAAAGATTTTTTCATATTCATATTTATGGAGATATTCTCGATAATAAATTCATTAACTCCATATAGCCAACATAAGACCTACATTATGGTCGTTAAATTTTTTTTTCCGACGACCCAAATAAGCCTTCTTCTTGATGAAAAAATTCGGGGATTTTTTTTTAACAAAAATGACACGTGCCTCCAGACGATCTAAGTTCATTTTTTGATAAAATCGTAGTTTTTTGTAAGTATCTCTTAAAGTATACGGATTTGAGAAAAATATGTTCTAAAAATAAATTCTCTACAAAAAAGGTCCTTCCCAATTTCTTCATAAAATTCATAGTTATAGAGATATGACGTTTTATATTTATGGAAAAATGACGTTTGTAGGTCTTGTTGGAAATATTGGCTATATGGAGTTAATGAATTTATTATCGAGAATATCTCCATAAATATGAATTTTATAAAGAAAATGGAAAGAATCTTTTTTGTAGAGAATTTAATTTTCTACAAAATTGCTTCTATAATTTTGTCTCAAATCAGTTCCAATTTGATATACTTTATCTGCAAATACAATTTCAAGAATCCAACGAACAACAAAAATAAAAGAAAGGAAACCCGCCGAAATTTCGTCGACGCTTCGCGGCTTCACGTCCAACTGGTCGACAATCCACGAAGTTAATGGGATGACCGCTATTCGGGTAGTCCAGGTGATAAGATAAGACCAGCTTACACTGTTCGCTTTTGCTCGTGCTAGTGTTTACCAAGGTACTTTAGATAACACGTCCACACCTGGAATGACTTATTTTCGAACAAGAAGCTGACCGTACGAGTCGACAACACCTCGCTTTAATTGATGTAGTTAATTTATTACGGAAAGATTACTAAAAACAACAAGATAAATTTATATAACAATGTCAATTTCGTTTTTGTAGTCTAATTTATCTTAAAGAAAGTTTATTTTGCTGTATTTTAATTTGTATATTGTTTAAAAGTTCTATTATGTAATATAATATATTATTATAATATTATTATAATAACCATTACGAATGAAATTATTCTCGTACACAGACTATGAAGGTTTATAAAGCATTGTCGTTACTACGTTGATGGCGGAAGAGCTTCTGTGACGCGTAGAAGTCCCACAGAGGATTCTTGCTCCCAAGAATCCCATCTCAACTGATAGAGTGGTAAAGATTACCGGTCTTTTTTAGACATTTTAATCTTTATCATCGTTCCATGGAAACGCACCAGACCCGCGACGGATGGGTCTGTTTACTTTGCTCCTTCCTTTCCAAGACATATAAAAAAGGAGGGATTGTGTCTTTGATTTGACCAAGGAGTATTTACCTTACCAAGGACCTATTTACTTTATCTGTCCAGGTTTGGATGTTGGTTTTAGTCCAGCTGGTGTTTTGGCCTATGTATTGTCGTGCAGCTCCTTATTCTTTCGAACTTCTTTACGTCGTAGTTCACGATTCTTCGAAGTTGGTCGGTGATTGGTTTACTGCTGCAAAAGCTTTCTCGGCTTTTCCTTTTAAGAAGTTCCCGAGTGGTGTATATCGGATCTGTTAGCTGTTTTCACAGCTAACTATTCTCTTTATATGGCTTTTTGCAGCTTGTGTTCAGTCACGTCTGTAGTTTGCTTTTTGGACAGATGAGTGAATATACAGCTCATTCAGGGAAACAATGGTTGCATGTCATCAAAATCTATGACGTACTCACGTTAAAATGTTGCCACATCAACACCAAATTACCCAAACTTTGGCATATGCATGACCGATAAAACTGTAAATGAAAAAGTAACACGAAAACTTTTTCAATAGAAGTTTTAATTAAAAATCTGTTTCGAAACTGCTGCTTATCAACATAGGGGTTTTTCATTTAGTTCACATAAAGTTTGATTATTCAGTGTCACTAAAACAACGTTCAGCATCTGAGTACCTGTTCAAGTAGATTATTAAATTAACTTCTAGTCTATCAAATACTTTTTTGCGATTGGACCATCTTTCAATCACTTCTTCTGTAGGATTCTCTATAGGATTGAATATGCAATGATAAGGGGGAAGACGTAATACTTTGTGGTCATACTCTTCAGCCATATGATCTGCCACATATTCTTTTTTAGGCTTGTTCCTGAAAAGAACATTATGAAACACAAACCTGTCCCTTTAATTACTGCTTACCGAATAACGATTTGCAGCAGTTCACTTTTTAACATAGTGTTCTCATAAGAAAGAAAATGTTCGGTCAGCCATTCTGCAATTTTTGGTTTTGTCCGTGCACTAGTTGGAGGTTTCTCCATCAGTGTACTATGATATGGTGCATTATCCATGACAATAACTGATGGCTCCTCCAAGATTTTCAACTGGTTTGCAAACCAAAAGAGGAAGTTATGTTTATTGATTTCTCCGTGATAATAACCTTTTATGTTAAAAGGGAAGACTAATTCGGCCTCCGGAATAAAGCTATTCTTGTTCCCAGCATGAAGAACAATATATCTGCAATAACATGTTATTTTTGACATGCTTTAAAACAATTATTTGTGACAACATGGCTTTAATGGCTCCTAAGTATTAGGTACAGCACTAACCGTTATTTATACTCCTCTTATTATTATCTTGCCATGAGTGACTCAAGGTATCATTTTAAAATATCCATGTTTCATCCAAATAAACAAAATCAAACAGAGATTCGTCTTTGATATTTTGATACATCGTCAAAAGTTGGATTCGTTTAAAGGCAATATCTGGAAGTTCCATCAGACCCCTGCGTGAATTATTTTTATTTCATTTGAAACCAATTTTATAAAGCGAAGTTTTACATCTATCAAAGAGCTGCATGTTCTTTAGTTTTTCATGAATACTTTCAAGGTTAACCGTTTGTTCTGAAATAGTTCAATAACATTTCATAAAAATACAATATTACCATGTAAATCTACTCACCTTTTTCATACATTTCATAGATTTTATTACGAATTGAGCGCACTTCAAAATGATCTACTCGTTTTGGATGTTTTGAATGTACCAATACTAATATTTAGTGCAGCTGAAACTCGCTAAAAAACTCCATGTAACCATGAGACCCACTAAGTTATTAATACATACCTCTCTCATAGCATTTAATGGCAAAAGAGGAGTCTCATTATCTCGTTTCTGTTCAAAATAACTGATAAGTGACGGAGACAAGCTGCTTACACGACCGCTTAACGGTTTTGCCATTTTTTGCAATTATAATCGCATATGCTTTACTACAGAACTCACAAAAACAGATACTAAACCAGAAAATAGCTAAAACAGCAAAGAATACAGTAAAAATAATTCAGAAACGTTTGAAGGCACAACTCAAAAACGATCAGAACATGAAAATGACAGATTCCACGAAAAAGTTATTTTAGGTCGGCAACTGTCCAGAACCACAAACCTAAATGTTTTCTTGACAGCAGGTTCTTAACAGCGAATTCGCAGAAGATAATCCGTCGGCTCACCGTATTTTTATTCTATTCTGATAGGATTAGAGGAAGAAGGAAAGAGAGTGCTTTGAACTTTAAAAGTTTTTTTTCTTTCTTATGGATTTAAATTGGCAATAGATTTCCCTAGATTGATGACATGCAACCATTATTTCCGTGAATGAGCTGTATTCTTAAAGCGGTTTTATTTCTGACTGCTTCCACATGATTTTTCCATGTGAGCTTGTTGTTGATGAGTGTTCCTAAGTTTTTTACGGTTTGGGTCTACTCTATTTGTTCGTAATCTATTTGAAGATTTTCGACAGGTTGTCTTTTCCTTCTTGTAATATACAGCGCTTTGCTCTTGTCTGCGTTTACTTTGGCTTCGTTTTGGTGTTGCTGTTCCTGGGGATGTTACTTGTGTCGTTATTACACAAGTGCGGGGCTAGTACCGCTCCTTACAGGACCCCTGCCCCCAGGTGTCTTCTTTGAGAGATCCGGTTTCCCACTTTGACTTGTAAGCTCCTTCCTGTTAAAAAACTATCAGTTATTATAGTTATCAATGTCGGAAATCCTAGTTGGTACAATTCGTGTTTAGCCCGTCATGCCAGATTCTGTCGAAAGCTTTTTCGACGTCCAGCGTGACCAGAGTCCCTCAACTGTTTGCTCCACCAAGTATTGGTGCATGAAGCCGAACTGTTCAAGTTACTGGAAATTTTTCGTCTCAATTACATTCTTCAGTCTCTTCAGGACGACTTTTTCTGCGATCTTGCTGATGGATGACAGCAAGTTTATCGATCTGTAGTTTCGCCTCTGTGAGAATATCAATCCTACTTATATATCCGGCAACATCATGAGAGCAATATTTCCGAATTTTAAAGAGATTCCATTTGTTTATAGTTTATGACGGTGGTAAAACTTGACAAGCCAACAAAATGTACTTTTTATATCGAACTTCGACAAAATTAATGTCAAAGTTCTTACAACTTGTAAGAAATGAGTTTCAATAGCTACGGTTCCAAATATTTAAACAACCTCCATATTTTCCAAATTACATCCTCAACTTAGCTCTCGGCATTTTTAACTCCCTTTGACATTTATTAATGAGTAACATAAACTTAATCTTCGGATTAACCAGGTAATGTTGCAGAGATTGGAAGAAAAGAAAACCCGAAGATGTGAAGTTTGGAGGATACGCCGGGTGCGATAAAATCTCCCAGCCAAACTAGGTGATAGTTTTCAGAGTCGTTTTTGCTGTATGTATCTTCATCCTACAGCATGATGATGATGGTGATGATCATAATAATGATGATGACCGTGGAATGCAACTTAATGCTCTATGGAATCGAAGACTTTACTATGTCAGGTGTCAATTAAATGTACGATTCAAGTGTCATAGTGCAGGTGTACATTATATTTGTTGCATTTCTCTATAAGGATACATATCGATTCTATGTGCTATTTTGTACTAAAGCTTTTACATTACTAAAACCTCCCTGTTTTATGAGCGTGCAATTATTAAGTTTTATTACTAATCTACTAGTAAGTATTTTAACCTCCTCAAGCCCGGGCAAATTTTAGCTTTTTTTCTTTGATTCATCAACTTTTTCTGTCCCAATGCATTATAAGAAAGCCCCAAAAAATTGTAAAAAAATTCCGCCACCACAGGACTTGGCGGGGGGGCATGTCCCCCACAGGGGACGTTGGGCTAGAACATACCCATCATTTACCAACCACCAAGTATTTTTGTGGGTAAAAAAGTATCATTTTCATTACCACTAAAGTTGTATTTTTTAAAAATAATAACATACATACATATTTATAATTTATGATACAATTCGAAACAATTTCTTTCGGGTTGTAGACATAAAAAAATTTTGCACGAGCTGCATCTAATACGCGCTTTGTTGGATGAACACCCAGGAAACCTGCATCTGTTTTTTGTTACAGGATGCGGGAATTCAGAGAGATGCAGGCTTTGCTGTATTCTTTGGGCATCAGATGGGTGTGATCTAGGAGTTCTTGGTTGTTTTTTGCTGGCTCCACCAGCTCCGCCTCTTCCGTGGCGTAATCAGAATCCTCTTCAGATTCTGAGTAACGTTGCCCGGGTCCATGCCTCAGATAGTGCTGGTATTGAATTCTAAAATTGAGGATATCCAAAATATCGGTTTTGGGAGTTCCCATGGCAAGCTGATCCGCGCGGTACTCAATCTATTTGCTATTGCAAAATCAACAAGGTGCATTATGGTTCTCACTGTCCATGTGCGAGTTCTTGCAAATATCCGGTAAAAACTTATAACACGATCTAGAAAATCTACACCGCCCATGTTGACATTGTAAGTTTTTACAGCAAACGGGCTAGGAGCCTGGATTCGCTGACCCTCCTTTTTGCTCCAACGAGAGCACTGGTTTACTGGCTCGCATCCGTATTGGTTTGACATCAGTACGACAGGCTTATTGTCCATCCATTTCATGACGGCTTGCTGCCCGTCAGCGCTGACTACTTGCTCAATTTGTCCTCTTGCTTTCCTTTTCACTTGTTTATTATCCTTCAACAATGCATTGGCAGTTTTCGGCATGCGCCTACTTTGTATTGTGCCAGTCCCTTGACAGCTGTTCTCGGAAAACATGAGGAAGTGAAATACCTATCCATAAAAACAAATGATCCTTCAGAAACTGTCTCTAGTAATCTCATTACCACCTTACCCCCATTGTCTAATCTTTTATTGTAGGTGCTGGTGATGATAGGGTCACCCTTTCCCTGGTAAAAAAAATAAATCTAATGGGATGCCATTTGTTCCTGCACATACAAAAAGCTTTATTCCACAAGGATTTGGTTTGTTTCTGATTATCTGCCTTGCTGGCATTTTTCCCCAGAACGGGACCATCTGCTCATCGATACAGACTATTTGTGGACGTAAATTTAGTCTGCATCCTGTTCGAATCATTTGGAAGAAAGGCTCAACTTTCATAAAATTTATTGGCCTTTTTTTGTTCTTCGGTAATTTCACTGTCGTCTAGTAATTTTATATGGCTTCTAATTGCCTTGGGCTTCTCCCGAGGCATTACCCCAGCTATGCCCTCTTGTGTTATCCTTCGGTCCCAATATATTCTCATTATGGGGCATCCTAGGTACGACATCATGATTGTCATAGCAAAAAATTTTTTCATTTCATCAGGCGTTGTCTTGAGTAGCTTACCCTTTTCCAATAGATACTTTCTGTTTGTGTACTCACTTACAATATTGAAAAAATCGTCCGGCAAATTTATTGCATAATTTGTCGGCGGTTCATATTCAGGAGAAAAAGATTGGGAGTCTGAAGCAGCACTAGCTACCAGTAAGTCACTTTACAAATCCAAGTCAACACCAATATCTTCCTCTCCGCCTTCGTCTTTCTCATTGATGCCCTCATTGCAAATAATCCGGATCGTCGTTGTCATCATCAGATAAATCCATATCAATCACGTTCCCATCCAAAATATCCTCCACAAACTGTTCAAATCTCTCTGAATCTGCAAACAATATTTAGGTACGTTGAAAAAAAGAAAAATCACATATTTTGTGAAAATCAACAAGATTTCAATTCATTCTACAAGATAATGTTAATATCAAATCAAAATGTTAAATTACGATTCATTTTTGTTAGTAAAAAACAAAATACTTTGCGTAATTCAAAATGTAAACAGAAAGTTCTAGAAAGAAACAACGTCTGCCTATGAGTCCAATGTGACCCACGGGGGACGTACAGATTTTTTATTGTTTTGCCAAATTTTGATAACAGTTATCGCAAGAACAAAAATATTTCTTCATTCTTTGATATTTTAGGTAAATATTGCTTTCAAAAAGTTAAATTAAATATAAAAATTTGTACAATAAAAAATACTTACAAATAGAAATCCATTCTTCTTCTTGTCCTGGAGGTTAAGTTGACCCGAAGGCCCTGACTTGTATTCACTGAATTTTTTCGGACGTCACGACAATGTCGCTTGTTCGAAGGGTTTTAGCTGCCGTCCTTTAGGCATGGAGGTGATGACCGAAGAGGATGGTCATACTGGGGCAACGGCCGGCAATGAAGCTGCCGTGGCTCTGATTAGCGGATTGTCCGAAAGGGACGCCGTCGCTAGGAATTTGTCCAGCAGTCTGGACAGGAATGTCTGAATCTCTGGTGTGTCAGTTTCCCGATGGATTTGCGCATTCCTTACAAACCATGGGGCACCTACTAATGTGCGAAGAGCACGTGACTGGAACGATTGCAGAATTGCAATCGACGTTGGGGGGAGGTACGGGAACCAGGCCTGAGATCCGTAGGTGAGGACGGATCGGACCATGATTTTATACAGGGTTATTCGGATGTTCAGCGAGAGCTTACTTTTACCGTTCATTAGGGGGTAAAGCAGACGAGCCATGGCTCTTGCTTTCCCGGTTACCTTCTTTAGGTGCGGCACCCACGTGAGGGCCTTGTCGAACTCAAGGCCCAGGTAGTGTGCCGATCTGGCCCATTTGATGGGGACTCCGTAGATGCGGATGTTCTGTCTGATTATCGGCTGTCTTCTTGTGAAGAGGACAGCCTGGGTTTTGCTGCGATTTATTGCTAACCTCCAATAGGCTAGCCATTTTAGGGCTTTTAACGTCTGCCTTTGGAGCCTGGATGTGATCAGCCAGGTCCCGGGGGCTGACGTATAAAAAGCGGTGTCGTCAGCATAGAATGCAGTCTTTACATGCGGAATTTTAGGAAAGTCCGCCATGTAGACGTTGAAGATTACTGGGGCAAGAGGGGATCCTTGCGGTACTCCCGCTTCGATTCGCTGGACTGAAGACAAAGTACCATCGACGAGCACTTGGAAAGTGCGTCCAGTCAGGAACGATGCCAATAGCTTGACTAGGTCTGTTGGTATGCCCAGTCTGAGCATCTTGACTATGAGTCCGAGATGCCAGACTCTGTCGAAGGCTTGCGAGAGGTCTAAGAAGACGGCTCCCGTATGGCGCCTGCCACCGAAACCCTGCCTGATTTCCGTCGCGAGCCGTGCCGCCTGGTGGACGGCCGCATGCCCCCTTCGGAAACCGAGCTGTTCGTCCGGCAGTATGTTCTTGTCGGCAAGAACGAAGTTGAGAGCGTGTATAATCGCCCTCTCGACGATCTTGCCGAGTGCGCTAAGCAAGCTAATGGGTCTATAGCTACTTGGCTCTCTTGGGCTTTTTCCTTTTTTCAGGATTACTATGATTTGGGCCTGTTTCCATATAGCTGGAAAGTGCTGAAGTCTGAAAGAAGCGTTGACAATATTTGCCAACTGAGCTATTTGCTTGTTTGGTAGCCGTTTCAGCTGCATCGGAGAGATACGGTCGCGACCAGGAACTTTTCTAGATTTCAAACCTCGGATAATATTGTGTATTATCTTCGGCGAGACTATTTGGCTGATCAAGTAGCCAGGATTAGGAGTTCCTTGGTAAGATAGAATTTCTTTCCTAAACTGTTCAACTTTAGTCCTCTTTTCGGCTGAAGGCCGAAGAGAGGTCATCTGCTTTTGGTAGGTCACGGCGAAGAGCTCCGCTTTTTCCGCCCCCGTGACGGCGTGAGTATCACCCGTCCTCAGGGGAGGAATCGGCGCTCTCGCCTTTCCCACCAAGTGATTGGCCGTTTTCCAAATCGATCGATCGGCCCTGTCGATTGACGCTAGAAAATCGTCCCATCTGTCAATCCTGAACTCTCTGAGAGCCTGTAGAGACTCCCTTTTGGCTTCGTTTGCACGTCGCCCGAGCTCAGGGTCGCCAGTCAGTCGATAGCGTCTGTATAGTCTGTTTTTCAGACGGATCTTCTCTTTTACCTCGGACGGAATGTCTAAGGTGGTCCGAGAAGGGTCCGTCTTGAAGCTAGTAGCCACTTTCGTGGCTTCTATTATATCTTTGGTTAGTTTCTCGACCGCATCCTCTAGCTGCTGAACGTTATCAATGCGCGGGTTGGGCCCGCTATTTTGCAAATGCTCTTGGAATTTGCTCCAACTGATGTTAGATACCTTTCGCGGTGGGAAGGTGTCCACCTTGGTACCTATGGTTAGAATGACCGAGTAATGATCCGACGTAAGCTCGTGAACAACCTGGACGGTGCAGTGATTCGTTAGATTTCTCACGATGAAGAAATCTAAAAAGCTGTCGAGACGGGATGGTTCGTCCGGGACAAGCAGGTTCAGCCCGTATCTATCCGCCATAGATAACAGGTCAGCACCCCTCTTGTTTATCCATCTCGAACCCCACACTTGGTTATGAGCGTTATAGTCCCCTCCAATGATGAGTGGAGTGTTGTTAGTCAGGAGCCTGCTCACTTCACCTGAATCGAAGTTGTTGCAGGTTCTCTGATACCATGAAGATAGGTTTACGGGACTACCTTCTAGAGCCACTTGGACCGACATTACCTCTGAGGAAGTAAAGCCCGTCGGAGGCAAAAGGTTGTGTCTGATTCCTCTCTTGACGAGAATCATCAGACCACCCTTCGCTCCGCCGAGGCGATCCTCCCTATAGCAGCAAAAGTTCCTCACGCCGAACCGTTGGCTCGGCTTGAGGAAAGTTTCCTGAATCAGGGCTACGTCGATGCCGTGGTCTTCTAGAAACGCCGTTAATTCCAACTTTTTCCCGCTCAGGGAGTTAGAAATCCATTCAGAACTATTACGTATAGGAGTCGTCATTTTGATATCAACACTAGAACTGATAACAACGAGGTGAGCCCACCATTCGTTCAGGACAAGTAAAGACATCTGTTGAGAGCTTCCAGAACTAAAATCAGTGTTGCCAAGGTCTAGAGGAAAGCAACTGTAGCCAAGGTCGCAGAAAGAGATTTGTGTCCCCTACAGGGGACAGCGGGCCTGAGAAGGTTAATCAAATAGCTTGGAACCTTTCCAGAGTCGAGTCTCAGATTTATGTACATAACGTTAACAAAGTGTAACACCTAATGTATTTTATAATATCAAAATTAATAACAAAAAAACATTCACCGTTAATTTTTAAAAACATATTACTCCCGACAATCATATCTTCAATCTTAATTATTTTAATACAAACAACCTGAGACACTGCTACTGCTTACCGTGTTCAGTTTCTTGATTTATATTGATTATTCGGATAGAAAAAAAACGGATACTGAATCGTGTCGCCGTCTGTTTTTTTTTTCTCTCTCTCTTTTCAACTATTCACGACAGTTAAAAATAACGCAACAAAAGAGAACTTGAAAAGCTTAGAATCCGTGTACATTTTTTTTCGGTTTTTTTAATTGAATATCATAAACAAAAATGATACAGACCAGAGCGAGAGACTACCACACCCATTGTGGTTATACTTTATTTAATTTTTTGACTGACGAGTAGAATATTTCTTTAAACCGTATTGGATTTGTAGTTTAGTTTAAGATTTATCTAAAAAAGCATTACAACCGATCTAATAAATTATTGTTTCGTTGAGAATAATAGATTAAAAAACCACGAGGGGTATAAATAATGTAATAAGGTAGGGGGCGTAGCGTTCGGTCTGGCAAGTAAAACGTCACTGTGGCTCTGCACCTCCCTTATTCACCAGGCTTACATCCATTTGACTTTTTCTTTTTTTCAAGATTGGAAATTCATTTCGAAGGACACCATGTAACATACGAGGGCTGTTCTAAAAATGTTTCTACCTGGCAAACAAAACCCAAGATTAAGATTTTTTTTAACGTAGTATACAGGGTGTCCCGAATAGTATAAACCAAACTTTACTACCGTGTTCTATGACTAATGGTACTTTGTTTATAAATCTTAGTCGAATAATGCATCCTAAGGGAGCTACGCAACCCCTAAATGGGACATCCTAAAGACAGTTTTTCCCAAATATTTTCGAAACCGATTACAATAAAATTATGAAATGTGTTGAGTGTTGTCCGAAACGAACTGTATATTTCAAATTTAAAAATGTCATCATAATCAATTTTTTGTACATATATATATTTTTTTTAATTTTTATTCATAATTATGAAATCCCTGACTTTTTTTGCGTAAAAGCACATCCAAGTTAAAAAATCTAAAAGAAGAAATTTTAGGAAAATGTTAATGAAACAATACTTGTAATTTGTAATTTGTCTTGATCTAAAAATTTGCCTAATAATAAAAAAAAATATTTTGGGTGGTAATATTTTCTTAAAATTTCTTTTTTTTTATTTTGATGTGTTTTATAGTGTTGCTCGCCAAAAATTTAAAAGCGATTGACTCGAACACGGTGCATCTTATTGAGGCGAACTAAGAATACCTCTTTTACGTAGAAAAGTTAGGGATTTCATACCAGAAAAACCGTCCTTGAGGATGGAGAGCCATAGCTCCCTTGGGACACATTATTCGACTAAGATTTATATGACCAGTATCATAATTTTTTACCGTAGAACATGCTGGTAAAGTTTGGTCCATACAATTCGCGACACCCTATATATAACGTCATGTGATTTGTCCAGATCTAAAAAATTAGAGGTTTCCTCAACTTTGATATCATCATTTGAAGTGAATCTTCATCCTTTTCTTCAAGCTTGACAAGAGTAAGTAAAATGGAGTCTAAGATGGAACTATTCCAATACGGAGTTTATGAAGTTTTGTAGAGGATTTTGTTTTCGGCGAGATGTGAACCTTTAACATAATAATACAGTACCCTTGTACTGTTGTCAATGTAAGTATCGTTGACATACACAAAAAAAATTAGTTACTTTCACTCGTTACTTTATATATTACAAATTAATATAATTTATTTTTTAGTTTAGTTTTGAAAACGGGGGGAGAGGACCCTCCGAAACGTTAGCGTTAAAAGTTTGTAAATTTTTTTATAACATTTTTATATCTTTAAAATTTTGTTCGTTAGGCAAATTTATTACAAAAAAGAATCACTGAGAAATTTGTCTCCGTTTGGTTTTTTGTTTTTACCCAGTGGTTCTTTCTTTACATAAGAACAGATATTTTTGATATTTTTTGAGTTTTAGATAGTGGCGAAAAACAGAAATAAAGGAAAAAAATATATATAAATACCCCACAATCATTCAGACATTACCCTTGAACTGGTCCACTACTGAAGCATAGTTATCCTCGATAATAATTCTGCATTTTGCCTATGAGCACTATACCAAAAGAATCTTAGAAAAGCGTAGCCATTTCTTTGGTGCAATTTCATCTGCTTCTACCCCCAGTTGGGTTACAGTGTTATGGTGAATCAGTATATTATTCATAGTTATAAAACCTTAAAGAAACGCAAAAGATTTGCTCTTAAATATGTCTAAATACTTTTGAGAAGTGCTCATTGATCGAGTCTTTAGTCAGCTGTTAACAAGAGCGGCACCTATTGAAAGAAAAGTTTTTTCATATCCAAAATATCATATAAAATGTAGTGAATGTAGTTTATCGAGATGCTGACAAGATCAGTGGGTTCAGACGGCGGTTATTTAAAACGAGGTTGTACATTTTGTGAAGAATTCTGTAGATCGTAGTGGTTTTTTGAGCGAACTAGACATTCACTATCTTTAATGGATATATGACCTGTCTTAAATTTATCAACCCATATTTTTACCATCGGAAACAAAAGTGATTTATGTGGGAACGAACATCAAATATCATGCATCAAGAATTCATCTTTTGCCTCGAAGTCAAATTTACACATAAATAAGTTGGCTAAGAACGGTGACGAGGATTGCCCATTGACGTTCTTTTTTGTTGTTCGTAAAACCTGTTATTAAGTTTTAAACAAATATAATTATAACATAGAATTAAAATTAATTAGGAAGGTATCCGAAATAAACGTTTATAATAAGAACATAGTAGATACATTAATTAGAAAACATAAGTTTAGAAAATTATTGAAAGAATCTTCGATTTTTCAAAAGGATAAGAACAAATATAAATTCATGGTAATACCGTTTGATGCCCAATTAACACGAGGGCTAGACAAAATTGTGAAAAAAAGTGGACATTAAGGTTGTGTACAAACTATATTATTAAATTAAATGAAGGCCTGGGTAATCCAAAGGATAAAGTATGAAAAGTCGGAGATATACGAAATTAGTTGTCAGGATTGTGATCGAAGGTATATTGAGCAAACAAAAAAAATCCATATTAACGAGATTTAAAGAACACATTGCCAACATTAGATATGGGAGAAATGAAAAATCATGTGATTCCCAACATGTAATCGAACATGACCACAATATAGATATTACTAATTTAAAACTGGTTAAAAATGTAAATAATAGGGCCTTGGATACATAAGAGAGCATTCAATAGACAAATATAAGAAAATCATGACCCGGGATAAAGAACCTATTTCGTTCAGTCAACTTTTCAATTTTTCATGTAAGGCTCAGTAAACTTTACGGTTCATGATTTTTACACGCTTCATTAGGTAGGATTATCATATAAATAGAACATAGTTTAGTTTTATAATTAGATTACATAATCTCCTGATGATGCTAACATGGTTAGGGAAATGGGCGTCGAGAAGTTTCAAAAAGTTATTTGGTGTTTAGTGGCAAATCTCTTCGAGTTTTGTGCATAATAATGTTAAGCGTAAGAGATGGTGATATAAGCTCGAAAATGCCCCTTGCAGCAGCAAGAGCCTGTTTATACCCAAAGAAGATCCAGTGAAACTGGACGGGAATCGTTTATTATGATATGTTACCTGACAACCAGAACATTAATTCGGAGGAACAGTAGTTTACTAAGTCGTCAACTGCTTCAGAGCAATTGACCAGAACTAGCCCGAATTAGCCACCAGAAAGGGTTTTGGATTCCATCGGGATAATTCTAGACAACTGGTATAACTAGTATGTTTTGGTCCATCCACCGTACTCTCCCAAAAGACTACTACTTCAAAAGAGCGTAAATGGTAAAAACTTCCATGGAAGACTTAAAAAGTCAATTACAGTAGTTCTTCAACCAGAACCCTCAAAACTTCTATGACCGCGGAATTGGATAGCTACCGGAGAGATGGAGAAAGATCATTGAACCGAACGGCACTCACTATATCGATTAAATATATTATTTACTATTATTCACGTATGGGCCCTGGTGAACCACGCGAAGTACAATTAGAGGCGTTTGTTGTTTTTAGCCTTCTTTTGCGCCAAATTTTTTCAATTTTTCTATAAAAAAAATTAACTGTTCCATCAACACAATAACATGGCGATTATTATTTAGAGCCACGATGTCAATATTACCGAACCAGTACTAAACATAATTTACAATTTCACTACACAAAAAAATCAAATCGAAAGAAAACATTTCGTATCCATCAGAAAAATGTCTAAAAATCATTCGACGATCTGTCAGTGGAACGGACAGGCCCACACAAAAATTCGAATTTATTTTGGAAGCGGACCAGATTTCAGTCTTGCGGCGACTGGTATAAATTATAATTTGTCGAAGATTGGGTCCGGTGGCTGAGCCCCATACGGGGCTCCGCGGGACGCTTCACCTGAACCACGGCCCCATCCTGTTTCCTACAATCAAAAACGGTCACTCTAATGTGCCAGAAAATCATCAATTTTTTTCTCGGCCTTTCCGAACCGCCTTAATTAAAAAAAAACGTATCGATTTCCAGTTATTATCGTTTTAGAAATAGTGCTGGATCGTCAAATTAATGTACAAATAGATTTTATAACCCTATATCGCGTGCTGCTCAAGTTTCTTTTTTTTTGAAAACTATTTTACTTATGTTTAATACGAAGGAAAATTACAAATTATTGTACTTGAAAGTGGTTGTGACACAATATAACCAAAAATGTAACTTTTTTTTTCATCTTCCAAGCTAATTTTTTTTCAAATTCATATTCTTCTTTACAGAAGGATCGTGACCTATAAAAATTCATTCCGATTGTATATTTTCCAGATTACTCATCAGCATTTTCTATGTCTGGTTTCCTTGATTGCATATTGGAGAGATGTACCACTTTAGGTCTTTAATTTAGTCTATCTTTTTGTGCAGGCACGGATCCGCCCGCCCCAATTTTCGCTAATCCTGGCGCACATTTTGCGCTGTATGGTGACTATGGCTTGACGAAAGTTAGTTTCACATGTCACCAGAGAAAATAATCCAAATGAGTTAAATCGCCTGATCTCGGTGGCCAAGCTATGGGACTATTTCGTAAAATAACGAGTTGCCGAACTCGGCTCGCAATAAGCCCATGTTTACTCTGGAAATATGCGGTGGTGCGCCATCCTGTTGAAAATAAAGGTTATCTGCATCGATTCCATCAAATTCCGGGAAAAAATCTTTCAGCATTATCTTGTAGTGCTCGGTATTAATGGTAACGATCCGCATTCTCAAAGGACTCTCATGTATCACTGAGTGTGGATTAGATTCGACGCCAATACCCACAATTTTGTTTACTGACAAAGTCATTGAACGAGAAATGAGCCTCATCGAAAAAGATGATATTTGGCGATGAAATTCCTTGTCGGCTTTCATCATTTCGAAGGCCCAATCGGCAAATTCACGACAAATACGATGGTCGGTTGACTTCAATTCTTGTGCCCGTACCATCTTATACGGATGCAAGCCTAAGTCCAACCTCAAAATTCGTCAGGTTATCATTGGAGAGAGACCCAACTCTTGCGAGCAGGGAACAACCGAGACGTTATCGTTTTCGGCTACACTTACTTGAACGGCGGCAATATTCTTAACACTTCTGACTTTTTTTTTTGTCGTACAGGCACCACATTATCGTGAGAGTAAACTCACTTTCAAATTTTCTAATAACACGATCAATAGCCTGTTCAGAAGGACCGCCACAACGAATACCACGATGAGTCTGAATTACTCGTGATTGTTTTTGATTTCTGTTTATAAAATATGAAGTTCGTGTTTTTCCAAATTAGCTATGCTGGGATTATACCCATCTTGGAATAGTTTGCTACAATAGCCTTTCCATTCGGTTAAAATGTCATCGATATCTGTTATTTTTCTACTGTTTATTTTTCTTCTATACATATACTGGGTCAGTTCTTCTATTGGAACCTTTGGTGTGAAATACTAAACTTGAAGAGATTTACCACTAAACACTAAATCACTTTTTCTGAACTGCTCGACGCACGTTTCGCTAACCATGATTAAATCATCTCCTGATGATGCTAACATGGTTAGCGAAACGTGCGTCGAGCAGTTCAAAAAAAAAAATTGGTGTTTAGTGGTAAATCTCTTCAATTTTAGCATATACTGGGTGTATATTTTTTTGTTATTTTCTTTACGGCTTTATAGAGGTCTTTGGTGCTGTTTGAATTGACATGTAATTATAGTTCTCGACTATTTTTTTATGTGAACATTTTTGTCTTTTCTGCAGGCTCTCTGGATTTCTCGATTTATCGACGATTTAAGAGGATGTTCCCTCTGACCGTATATCCATTATTCTGAGTGTGCGTCTTTTTTCGATTAAGTCCAGAGTGGTCATTCGATTAAGCCATTTGTCATCCAATGTTGCTATTTCTGAAATCCTTGTATTTATATTGTGTTCCTTTCATCTACGGATTCTGTAATAATGGTTCGTGTCTTATGTCAAGACTCGGAAAAAGTCAGTGGAATGAGTTTCAGTTTTCTATGAATCTTTTTTTTTCAAATTCATAAGGATGCTGGACTGACTAGTAGCTTCTTGGGAATGGGCTTTTTGGGTAGTACCTTCAATTTTAAATGAAATCTAGACTATAGTACTCTATAGCTACTTCCACATTCAGCTCCAGGAAGGGTTTTAGAAATTTTGTATTGACAATTGCCATCGAGACCATATCAAAATATCAATTTGATTTTTTTTGCATCCAGCCTATTCGCCAGACCTGAGGTCATCGCATATTTATCGATTAATGTTTTTGTTGAAAGTGATTGATAGGTTGATCGCGTATAAAATAAGTTTGTGCATTTACCGCAGAATTCAACACTAAATTAATAAATTAAGATTCTTCTTGTTCTGCCTATGGTGCTACAGCCCTATCGGTGAGCCTTGACCTCTTTCAACCTTCGCCTCTAACAGGATCGATCTCCAGCAGCCCATTAACAGTTTTTGATTGCAGTATTTCTTCAGCATCTCTTCTTACATTGTTCTGCAACCGAGTCTTTGGTCTGTCTCTCTTTTTGTTGCCCCTAGCTTCCATGTTTCTCCTGGAACCCCGGTATCACATGGTCTACAATATCCAGATCTTCCTGTAATTGCTTGAGTTTAAAGTTATATCTGATTCTGCAATTTTCGTTATCATTCACAGCGCCAAAAATTATTCTCAGTCTTGAGATTCTCTTGAGATTCTTGAGTATGTCTCGCAGCCATAAATGACCATTGCCAAAATGAGTGTTTTGGCTAATAAATGAATGAATAATCAATGAAATAATAAATGAAAATACTAAATGAATAATTCAAGTTTTACTAGCAGACATTCAAGAAAATTAGACTAGATGTTATAAAAATTAAAAAAAAACTCTTGGTTTGGCTGTTAGTACCAGTTCAAACTACTCTTGAGGAAATCGTAATAAGATATAATAAGGTAATAAACATTTGAAACATTAAAAAGCTACAAAATAGTTTGCTTATTTTATTATCTTACTTTATGATCGTAGTATAATCAAAATACTATTTTGATTCAATATCAACATCTATCACAGATCGACATGATTTTTTTAAGGTTGATGAGAATGCTCTTTTTGCCTTTCATTTAAGTAGTTATTAAAACACCTTTTCACAGAAATGGTCTAGCACGTCCCATTTTCAAGTACCTGGTTCTCCTTTATATCATCAAATATGAACAGTATGAGTGGGAATGAGTGAAAATTATGAACAGTATGAGTGGGATATTTGTGGGGATTTAAAAGTGATAGGTATATTGCTAGGACTTCAAGGAGGGTTCACAAACTATTTCTATTTTTTGTGTCTATTGTACGGTAGGAAAACGAAATAACATTACATTATGAAAGGTTGACCTCATAGAACTTTTTTTAATTATGGTATTTCAAGCATAAAATATGCCCTCCTTGTTAACCCAAGAAAGTAGCTTCTTCTTCCTCCTCTCCATATTACGCTTGGACTAATTAAAACACTTTGTCAAAGCCATGAACAAAAAAGGTAATGGTTTCAAGAACCTAAAAAAAGATTTCCTCGATTAAATGATGCAAAACTAAAAGAAGGCATATTTATTGGATCTCAAAAAAGGAAGCTTCTAGGTGATTTCCGTTTTCAAGACAAATTAAATGACATGGAATTGGCAGCTTGGAAATATTTTGTAAGTGTAGTGAAAGGATTTCTGGGCAACAAGAGAGATGAAATTATAAAAATCTCCTAGATGAACTCTTGAAAGTCTATGAAATAGTAGGGTGTCGCATGTCCTTAAATATGCATTTTTTACACTCTCTTTTGGATTTTTTCCGGAAAATTTCGGTGCAGTAAGCGACAAATAAGGAGAGAGGTTTCACCAGGACATCAGGAAGATGGAAGAAAGATACCAAGGACGATGGAACCCATCTATGTAGGATGGCTACTGCTGGTTTTTAAATAGAGATGATATTACAGAACACAAAAGGAAAAAGTAAATTTTGCATGTTTATATTAAATAAATATTAGATTGTAAAAATATGCCGTCTCCTTTTTTTTCCTCTACCGACCCCCTGTAACAAAAGAACTGTACGTGTTACATTAATAAGCTTATCATTTTCGTATTTTGAACTACAAAATAATTCATATACACCTATCTTCATCAATGTTACCTCAAAAAGTTTAAATTTGTTAACCTGTGTAATTAATTAAAATGAATGATTTTTTTTTAAATCACTCAAATCCCAAGGTAATTTCTATTACCGACCTCCCTATACGATACGTCATAAAAAGATTGTGAGGAAGTTAAAACGCGCACCAGTAGGTCACAAATGGCTTTTCCCCTACAATCAATTTTCGCTTAGGCATCACTGACGGTTACTAATGTACTTTCGAACCATTAATTCCCGAAACCCAAACACCTTTTACTTGCAGCAGCGTCGATCTTTTCGGAAAGACCTGCCGAAATCCATAACCCCGATATCATTATGTAAATTTTTTCAATTATCTATGATAATTAATTTTGTTTTAATACTTAGAAGATGTTGAACCATGTTCAAAAGATGTGAATTGATCGTCACCGCGTAAGAGAATATGAGAAAAAAAATCATTATCGGACTAGACAAAATTAATGTTGTCGTACGTCGATTACAAGGCGAGTTTAACAATTATTTTGACTATAGTCTGTACAAAACTAAAACAGTTGCACGTCGTCGATGATACTATTGAAGAACAGCAGAAATACCACTACATAAATTAAACAATAAAATAATCAAATGAAATGTATTCAATAAATTTCAAATTTAGAACTGGATTCGGTTGGCAGCATAGGCGACGAGTTTAAAATTTTTCTTGTTGATATTTATTGACACGTTTGGAAGTTATCCCATTTGTATCTGAACATTTACTTTCATTTTTTTCCTTACGATCGAAAACAATTCTTTTAGGAATTACCACAGTGTTATAATTATCAAAGTCGCGCCTGTAAAATGCCAAATCATTTAAATAGTCGTTGTCAAGAGTTTGTAGTGCCTCTGATACACCATTTTGAACAAGAACGAGATAATAATGGTTCATTGTTACCCTTTACGTCTGTTAGAGAAGTATGTTAAGTTAACTGCTAACAATTGGATATGTTTAGCTTAAGTCATATATATTATAGAAACTACAATATTTTTGGCATGTTGCGTCAGCCTTAAAGTTGAGTATGTCCACTGTTAGTACAATTTCACAAAAAGTGAACAATAATGAAGTTTTAAAATCGCCTGGGAAGCGTAGTTTTACTAAAAGGGTTACCAATACTGCACCTTTGTATTCAAGTTCTATTCGTGACACCATTTATATCATGTATGAACCTTTGAATCTAAAACTACAAGAAGGAGCATATGATTCTGTAAGTGTGACCAGAATGGTAGCTGCATATGACCGACTACTGTACCGGTTTAGCAGTGGCGTAGGGCAATATCAATAAAAACAAGAAACTGGTAAAAGTTTACAGTTGTTTGAAACAACAAATTATTGTATAATTATTGTTACTGTATTAAATTAATGGACTAACTAGATACGACAGAGATATGTAAAAATTTAAATTAATTAAAAAAATCTATTTTTTCAAAGAGTAGTGTATGAAATCCAAATCGAAATGAAATAAACATTTACATTTATTAGTACAATAATTTCTGAAAAGGATTATAAAAAAGGCAACCCTCTGTATTATTAGTTATATTGTATAGATTATATGAATAAAGTAACATGTTTTATATGTATCAAACGGAACCTAAAAAATAATCTTAATTTTTAAGGCCCAGTATCTCAGAAAACTAAACATTTTAGAACATATATTAAAAATTAAGTTCTAAAAAAAAAGATAATCACTATCTTGAATAACATTATAATTATATTATTTTATCTAAATCAATTTGACTACGCCTATGCATACCAGACAATATGTTGGCTTCATAACCTTAAAATTTCATTCAAACAAAATATGTTTATATTTTCAAATAATTGACAAATTTAGAATTAAAAGTACTTACCTATGTAATGTTACTCCTGAATTTTGATTTTTTCGTGTCATAGAACAACCACAAAACGCAAAACTCTCCATACTTTGTGTGTTTACCTTACTTCCGATATTATTGCTTTTATTGTCAATATAATAAATATTAATATGTATCTACACTAGCAAACACAAAAAGGGTATTCCAGTACACTTATTCGATAATTATTGGTTAAAACACATTAAAATTACACAAATCTATTAAGTTGTTGACACCAACTACCAAAATTTCAAAACAATGAGTCATCTGTGGTGTTTTAATATGGCCGTTTCCGTCTCCATTTATATGTGCATAAAAATAGGCAAAACTCCTTCCTGTTAGTTTTATATTCAAAGGTATGAACATAGTAAATATTCATAACCTAAGAATTGCAGAAAAGACTGTTCTTAAACCCACATGTAGATTATACGTAGGCACTCACAGTTACATTTTCATTTTCAGGACAGCATGTAACTTTCCTTACATGAGCAATTATAAGAGAAACAACTGTTTGACGGATACCGTATGTCAAACGTATAAATTTTTTGAGAGGTTATATGAAGGAAAAAAAATACTTATACAAATTTGTCTTCTTAGATGAAACCTGGATTTTTCAAAATGGTACTGGTCTAACTGGTAAAACCACCAACGTTGATGGTAAAAGGTAAGTTACATAAATATGCAAAAAATATAAAAAGTTTTGAAAAGAAAAGAAAATTTTTATTTTAATTACATCATATTTCATGCTGGCAGTGAAGATGGATTTATTGAGGGTGCAGAGATCATATTTTCGTCAAAATATTTCGCTTCTTGATAACCATGGTGAAATGGATCAGGAAAATTTCTTGAAATGATTTGAAAACCAATTATTAAAAAACTTAAGTGAGCCATCTTTAATTTTTATGGATTATGCTCCGTATCAAAGCATGATACTAAACACGATACCAAACATCTCATGGATTAAAGCTGCCATTCAAGATTGGTTAACTAATAATAATATAGCATTTTCAATCGAAATGTTTGAAACTGAACCATTAAGAATTTTAACAGAGTACATACCACAACCAAATTTGTTATTTTGATATATTTCCTAAGTGGGTACTTTTCAGAAATAAACCAGCACGGAAATATTTAATAGACAACTTGGCAGAACAATATGGGTGCAGTTTTACGTATTCCCCATAGCTCTGCATTTTCAATCCAATTGAACTTATATGGAGAATTGTAACCCACAGGAAGCACAGGACAAGATTTTCCTTGTTTTTTGAATATTTCAAATATTCTCCACTAGCCCTCTGTGTATTTTCATGCATATCTGGTGCTCGAATATAAGGCCTGGGTTTGGGTTCGAACAGTTTCATACAGTAGTACTGTTACGAACCACCGGATGGCGTGCGCTGCATTTCGATGCTGCTTTCATCCGATTTGGCCGATTAATATGGTCAGGACCCTGGTCAATCCTTCAGTTACTTTCAAACGTTCAACTCGAGCCTGAATGGCTCGAGGCTGACAGCTTAAGGCCAGAAACCGGTCTCGGGAGATGCTTGTTGGCGTTTGATGGTGACTGAAAGATTGAGAATTTACGTGAAGCACAGAGAAAAATGTTCCTTGTTTTCTGAATATTTTAAATATTTCCCACTAGCCCACTGTGTATTTTCATAATTATTATAATAATAAACACATGGGTAGAAATGGTAACACACAAGGTCTATAACTAAGTAGCATGAGGCACTTCGCATTGTTACATTGAGATATGGAAAAATATGTTCAAGCATACAGAAAATAAAATAATTAAATTGTATGACAGAAAGCATATACTTGAGCGAAAGAAAGTTCTTTTGTTAACCCGTCCATTCCCAGTGTCACCTCTAAGTGACAGAAATTGGTAAATTAATTTAACATATTAAATAATATATTTAAAAGAAAAATATCAGTCAACATTTATCAGTATTTATAATTTTATTTTGCCAACACTGACCCATATGTCATCTGTCAAAATAATTCATTTGTTTCAAACGGTTTCTTTATTTTCTTGCATGTTTGTGTTTTATTGACTTTATATTGTTGTGAAAATGCCAAAAGGGTAAATAATGTAATAGTTATTATTGCAAGTTGTTCCACAATCAAACTTGTAATGTAAATAATTTTATTAAAAAAGCAATTGTTATAATAATTGTAATTGTAATTGTAAAGTAATATATATATATATATATATATATATATATATATATATATATATATATATCTCTATTTTTAAGTTAATATAAATTAAAGTTAATATAAATAAATAAGTTAAAGTTAATATAATGCATAAGTTATGTAATAACTCAACAATATTCAAAAACTTTCCCCAGGAGCTTGGATTATTGCTATCTTTCTTTTCTCTGTGCCACGAAAGGCCAAATTACACGTTGAAAGTGTTAGAGTAACATCAAGGAGTCTAGAGCGTACTTGGCGCCAAAAAGATTTTTCTTTCTTAATCATGGACTCTTGCTCTTCATCTAGTGTTCCATGTAGCCGCCATTGTTGATACGTAAGACAAGAATCCAGGTAAATTTTCGATGTCTCGTGTCTTTCAATTGCGTCTACAATATGTTTCCAGTCGTCATAACCTTCCATCCAACCATTTTGTATTTTTTCAGATGCCCGATTGGCGAATAGCCAACATGGTTCACAATACACCTTCTGAAGTATTAAGGAATAGGATAGCCATGTACGTTCTACTTTCACGCCAGATTTGGAAACAATATAGTAATGTTTTTTTTCTAGGAAAGATCTATTGTTAATGACTTTTAAGAAAGGACCCTAGGTCTTAGGTCTAAAATATCCGTTTTCGACCACGACCACGAATCATTAATAATTTCAAATTACCCTTAGCAGTAATGTATGGTGAACATGCAATATTGTTCACACTAATATATGGATTGTTCTGGATCTGGATATACACTGGTGTCGGGTGCTGCATCTGCTATACTGTTACTTTTAGTTACGTCGAATTCTTCACTTTCGGAGCACTATTCACTCGCTTTTTATCAATAAAGTCATCATTCTTAAAGTACTGACTAATTTTAGGTAAATTTGTATTTTTTTTCTCCAGACTCCCTCTTTCTCTTTCGTTTTTTGCTCCCACTTAGATATTTTCTCGTACTAGACATGTTGATATTTAACTTTCCCAATTAACTTTACTTTGCCTCTATTTGCAGATTCAATAAAACAGAAACTTCGAAAAATCAAAGATACAATTTAGTCGCCCTCCTAAAACCTAAAGTAGAGCCCTCCGTACTTAAAAAATAGAAATATGGGATTCCTCTAACATCGTGCGTCGCTAGCCCGGGAATTCCCCGAGCATCACTAGGTCCCCCGCGACTCCAAAGTACCGCGACAAAAAATGAAACAACCAAAGGATGCGTTCTAAAAGTGATCGACATCCTTTTCTTATGAATGCGTTTAAATCTTAATAATTTATTTGAATTTGTATATGGTCTTTAGTTGTGTCTAACTTTAATTGATTTTAAGTGTTTATATAAAATTTATAACTTCTACTAAATTTTGTTAAAAATGTTAGGTTAGTTCTGAGCTCGCGGTCTCTCGGACCGGAGGCCCCCGTCAGGTCGGCGGCCCGTGGCATTTTGCCAGGCCTGCCACCCTGTAGTTACGCCACTGCAAATAACATCACCGTTTCTTGCAAACTCTCCCATGATTTTTTTCTCTTAATAAATCAATTGTTTCATTAGCAGAGTGAGGTGTAGTCCTGTTTGAATCAGATATCCTCCAGATCAATATTATTCAATTCAGTCGACAAAAATCCAGTTATCATCTCACGATATCGATCACCATTCACAGTAACAGCTATACCAGCAGAATTCTGAAAGAAATACGGCCCAATTAAACCTCAATCGTGGATTTTCCTCACCCCAAGTGCAGCAATTTTTTTTGTAATACATACATAGTCACTAATTTCAAAATATGCTTCATCTGAAAAGATGATTTTTTGAGAAAAAACTTCTGTTTGTTGTTTGATCCAATGGACAAATGTACGACGTTTTGAATGATCCAGTGGCTTTTGTTCCTGTGTTATTTGAACCTTCAGAGATAAATATTTTCGTAAAATATGCCATGTTGTGGATTCATGGAGTCCAAATTGTTGTGAACGTCGACTAATGGAAATTTCTGAGCCTTTAGCAACATTTTCACGTACCAAATCAATATGTTTTTGTAAACGATCACTCCGTCTATATAATGCTCATCTTTTATCTTCCCCCGATCCAGTTTCTTGAAATTTTTTAACAGAAGAACACCGCATGAGTGTACAAACAGAAGGAGAGTCACCACTAAGTAGGTATTCATGGGAGAAGCGGCAGTGATTCTTAGCTTAGCGATTCTTAGCCTGTTCCCTTTTACCAAGACATATCTTAGTGTCATAACATCAAGGGTACGAGAAGGGTAACATTCGAAAAATTTGAACTTGACGCATATAGCTTCGGAGATGGTGCCCCTGTAATGTAATACTATAGGCAAGATTGGGAGGGTCTCTTTTAGGACCATTTGGGCGCGAGACTCAACTCACTTTTATTTAATTTTTGACGGCGGATCTAGAGCAATCTTATTTCAGACATCTAGATTGAGCTTTCTGGGTGATAGTAGGAATACTGAAAACCATAGACGTGGATAGGGTAGAGTAGAGTGATGGTAAGAGACTCGAAGAGTCAATTAGTCAATTACTAAGAAGCAGATTAAAAAATTGGATGAGGGGCATGAGAGGGTCTATGAGAGGATCTCACTAATGGCTAAGAACTAAGCAGAGAGGATGCAATTCGAAGAATGTAGTGGAAACCGCGAGATAGGTTGTCGTGGGCAAATGAGTGATTTATTTATTAGTTAAGACTGAATTCAGAGAGACCAGAAAAAGGCTGTGAAAAAGAGTAAAATTCTATTACTTCACAATCTTCCTTCGTGAAATATTTGGAGTTGTTGAGTCAGAGAGTGCTCTCTGCATATAAGAAGTTCATTCACTATGTGGTCTTAGATTTTCGATTCCTTATAGTAAAATTGTATTTGTACAATCTCTAAGATACAGATCTGGGCGATAGGAAGGTATTAAATTTGGTGTAGATAAAAAGGAATAATTAAAAATTATGAAATGTATCTCAAACAATTAAAGGGTTATTAAAAGATTTAAAAGTTAATTTGGTGGCTGTTTATAAACGATTATATACCTTATCATATATTAATTTGACATCATGAATTTTTGGTTTATAAACGATTATATACCTTATCATATATTAATTTGACATCATGAATTTTTTTTTGCAGGTCAATACATGACTTGTTACAAAACTTGTGAAGGGAGCGCTATTAAAACTCGAAAAAAAAATCTTTTCCACACCCAGCCCATTCTCCAGACTGCCGATGTAAGAAGCCCTTCATTATTTTTTCTAATTACGAACAGGTTCAATTTTATAGACATTAAATAGACATATAGTTATGATCGCACCATTGGCCAAACCAACCACGGTACTCCTCTATAATTCACAGCGTTTTCTTCTTGTTTTCTCAATTTTCGTTTTCTGCATACCACCTAGTACATCAAGACAACGATAACGACGATCCCACACGAAAATTAACAAGCGCTGATTGTCAACACTGAACCAATACGTGCAAACCTTAACACGCCCATGACGTGTTCAGCCAATGGTATCGCAATAACAGGGTACGGTCCGGGTTCATGCAAGTACCCGCGATATATTGCACGTGGTACTCGACGGGTACTGTCGCTGAATTTCGTTGCTCCACACTGTCAAGAAGATCGTTAAAGAACCATTCGTATGATGGTCCTGGCGAGGATTAATTTTATTTGGATTTATTTCACTCAAAGAGTTTTGTTTAGTTCTGATTAATATAAAAAATGACTAACTGTATTCATAAGTAATGTCCTTTTTTGAAACAGCACAAAATTTTATTATATTATAGAGTTAATACAGTTTTAATTTTTCAATATAATCTCCATTATCATTGACATTATTCGATTGTCTTTCTGGCAAACTTTCTGTCTTCCTTTTTTGTAAAATGAGGACGATTTTGAAGAAAAATATTCTTCGAGTAAAGTTTTGATAACTGTTGCAGTAAGAAAAGACAGTAATCTCACGGTGCAGTATTAGGAAAATACGATTGGTGAGGAAGTGCCTCCCAACCTAACTCTTTGATTTTTTCATGGCTGATGTGAGGCCTTCTAAAGGGTGTCCCAGAATGTTTTTCGTTTTTGATACTTAATAAATTGTAATTAAAAAAAAACTAAAAAACTCGCTTTAATGGTAAACCGAACTAAAAAGTAAAACGTAATTTTTAGTATAAGAATAAAGTGATAAACGAGAAAATTAGTCATTGTAAAAAAAGCGTGGGGTGCTCGATGACAGTTGTTATAAATATTCCATCAGTACTGTTTCTATAAGTAGAGTTAATATAAAAATATAGTACATCAAGACACCTTACGCTTTTTTACAATGATATTACAAATTATTTTTGTTCGGTTTACCATTAAAGCGTTTTTTTAGTTTTTTAAACTATAATTTATTTTTCATTTTTTTAGTACGATCTGCTATAAAAGCGTGTTTTTTTTAGTTTTTCAAGTCATTATTTATTTTTCGTCACTATCTACTCGTGGCAGGAGTGGGTAACTTGCGCACCTACTGCCTTCTTGGGCGTTGTAACCATGTCCCAGGCTCTCTCTCCGAAAACAAATCCTTGATGCTGATGATCCTGTTCAGGATAATAGGACAAACTTATTAAATTATTGTATTGGCATCGGTCCTTGATAAGTGTGCCGAGTTTCAATTTAATCTGACGTTTTGAAGTGGGTGAAAATGACGTTCAAAGATTCCGTTACATAGTTAAATTCAAGCGAAACTAATAAAAGCTTGTTAAAAAAATAAAACATCAGAATGAATTTAAACTTGTTTAATTCATGTTAAATTACAGAGTAGTTTTTTATTTTTATTTACGACAAACAACCATCCGTAAATGCGCACCACATGCGCATCCACATTTAGCCTGGAACTGAAATTTTCAATCAGTCGCTGGAGGAGCGCGTAGATTTCGTCTGTTATTATTTGCTATAAAACACTTAAGTTGGGTGGTAATGGGTTGAATACGTTATTTTTTAAGTAGACCCAAAGGAAAAAGGAAAAATGTGTTAAATCTAGACTCCTCGGTGGCTAGTTGATATCCTCTCAAAGACCAATCACTATTTCAGGGAATAAATAGTGAAGATGTGGTAAGGAATCATTCGTGACGTAGAAAATTGCTCCATCTTGTTAGAAAAAAATGTTGCGGTTGTTGTTAATGGAGTTTTGCATTTCTGGAGCCAAAAAAGTCCGGATCATACGGCTATAAGGATCGCAATTAATAGTCTGAGTGCAACCACGGTTATTCCGGGGCCGATAATTCATTCGCTTGATATGGCAGCCCAAAGGACAACCTTATGCGAGTGTAATGGTTTCTGGCAATATCCGCAATTTTGTTTATTCACGTTGCCTTTGATGTGAAAAATTCGATTCATCAGAGAACCATACGTTATTAAAGCTCGTAAAACGATTTTTCATTGTCTTGCAGAATTCGACACGTTTAGCTGGATCATCGGGCTTCATCTCTTACACAATAACAATTTTGTATGGCCGGAAATATAAATCTTTGCAAATAATACGATGAATCGTGGATCTGTGCAAATGCAGAGAAGCTGTGCGGAGTCGTAGAGACTGTCGTGGATCGTCTCTAACAGATTGGCGAGCGTGGTCAACATACAACATGTGCTCGTTCTTGATGTCCTTTTGCAACCAGTTGATTAATGTTGCATTGTGTTTCCAGACTCTTCAAACTTGCGCAACCCATGCTTGATTAAATTTGCACTTGCTACATTTCTCATGGCCGCTAAATTAACATGTGTCCTGTACAGACGTCGAACAATAGTGTAGGAATTGCTGTTGTTAAAGATCCATCGCTACTAAATTTAAAAGGCTCGTCAAGCGTTTGACACCACTCCCTTCCCCCCGCAGTGTTTGGCGCGTAACAGTCAACATCAACGAAAAACATTCTGAGACACCCATTATTATTATGTTGTTTTGAATGTTTTTGTATTTAAGCCAAGCTGAGCACTATAACATTCAGTAAGTATAGTTTTATTAGAATCAGTGATGGTAGAATCAAAATCCTGCATTGTTTAAAAATTGGTCGACAATTGTTGCTAGTAGTGACACCCCACCCATCATTCGAATTATCTTTTTTTGTGTTTTGAAAACACGCATGTTAAGTTAATTGCTAATACTATATGTTTAGTTTATCAAATTTTTTTAGCATGTTGCAGCAGCCTTAAGGTATAGTCCACTATTAGTACTATTTCACAAAAGATGAAAAACAATGAAGTTTTAAAATCGACTAAAAAGCATAGTTCTACTACAAACCAATACTGCAGCTTTGGATACAAGTTCTAATCATAACACCATTTATATTATGTATGAACAATGTAAGTATTCGTTCTAAGAACTGCAGAAAAGATTGTTCTTAATCTCATATGTAGTTAACCTACGTCGGTACTCACAGTTTAATTCTCATTTTCAGGAAAGAAAGTAACTTTGAATTCCTTACATGAGCAATTAAAAAAGAAAAACTGTTTCATGGATGCCGTATGTCATTGTGAAACATATTGAAAGAAGTAGGTTTTAAAAGGAAAAAAGATGATCCAAGACGAGGGCTTATGGAACTTCCCAATATTGACCTAAAAAGTATGGATTTTTGAGAGGTTATATTAACGAAAGAAAAATAGCTTTGATCAAGAAAAAAAGTATCAAGCTTACAGAAAATGAAATAATCAAATGGTATGACCATGAAGGTAGGGCTCCAAATTTCCTTTAAAAAGACACAATACATGACCTACAACAGACTAAGAACACCATTTCTAAAAACAAAGATGGTAACATCAGACGAGTCTCTCAATTCAAATATTTGGGCGAAATAATCATGGAAAATGGGTTGAAAAAAGCGGCCAATAAGGGTAGATGTAAAAAAATGGAAACGGCATTGAGACTTACACAACATATTTACAACAAAAAATTCCTATCTAAAAACACAAAACTGAGACATTACAACACAGTTATTAAACCAGAATGTCTATATGGGGCAGAAACGCTCATTTTGAATAGAAAGAGAGACATTGAGGACATTGAAAAGAAGGAAAGAAAAATCGTAGGCCCCAAACAAATAAATAGCACAACATACCGACTTCCAGAAAACCAAGAAATCAAACAATACACAGATATAGATAGCGATATGAGAAAAAGAAAACTTGAGTTTTACGAACACATAAAACGGATGAATCCGAGTGGGCTAACTTGACAAATAGTCGAATTTTATGAAAATACGAGTAGAGCTAAAGTAGAAATAATTAAATGGATTGCTGCAATTAAAGAGGACCTAAGATCAGCAAATATTACACAAAGTGAAATTCAGGATAGAGGCTGTTTCAGACACAAAGTTGACGTTTGGAAGGTTGGCCAGGGAGAAAAATGTAGGAAGAGTGGAACAACATGGTGTGACGAAAGAAAAAAGCGAAATGAAAAAGCAAAAAAACAACATAGCGAAATAATGAAATTAGTATGGGCGCAAAGGAAGGTTAACAACAACAAACGCCTCTAATTGTACATCGCGTGGTCCACCAAGGCCCATACGTGAATAATAATAATAATAACAAATGGTATGACAGAGAGTGTGATCCGACAGGATATTTGCTGTTGAAATCACTACGCAGTTGTTTGAAATCGCAGTCCAAGTTAAATATTTTCGGCACTACTACACAAATTCCATATATCTAACAGGCTTAGGAGTATTTTGATGCGTAAACAAAAATTGTTCTTCCCAGACAGTTTTAAAATTACGAATTGCAATATCCTCTTTGTATTTTCTTTATGGAAGATTTACTCACAGACACAGTGAAAACTAGACTTAGAGTTAGACAACCAGAGTGTCACACCTGCTCTCGCCCTAGAACGAACAACCATAGCAAAACATAAGCAGCGCCAAAGCAGTGCCGCTTTCCCTGATCCCTGATCTAATATCTGATCCCCTGATCTATAAATAAAATTTGATCTAAAATAAACCTCGTACATTACGCCAATATTTCCATACCACATTGAAAGCTTAAAAATCATATTATTCCATTGTATTATGTTAAAACAAGCAACAAAATACCTACAGCTTTCATAATAACGCCAAGCTATTTATTGAAACGGCATTTTGACAAGTGGACCAATTCTCACTGCCAAATTCATCATTTTGATTCTCTTAATTAGCATTTCGAAATACGTTCGATCGAAATAAAGTAACAGCGTACGCGGACCTAATACAATAAACTTATTTGAAACGGTTTCTTAGGAGTAATGGATCCGAAATTGTGTCCAGTCATCCTTATTATATTAAATGAATAGGAGTCTGTATCAGGTAATTAGTTGAATAAGTCGGATTATTCATTATAGAAAGGCAATTAAAACGTTTTTTTTTCTTCTGTATGATTGTTATTCTCATTGTTGAGTCGTGGGTCTTGTTTTTGGCCTCGTTTTGGATTGTTTGATTTGGTGGAGAATGCTTATAATCGTACTAGGGTAATTTTTTTTACATTTTGCCTATAGAAAATGAAGCTCAGGTAGAAATGCCAGTACCAAATATAAGAAAATTTTACCCTAAAATACTAATTTAATTAATTACATTATAATTAAGATTAATCAATTTAAGTATTGTCTAAATGGTTGTGCAGTGTTCATATATTTTTTCTTTTTTTTTGGGTTTTTTTACCACGATCTAAAACTCAAAAAATATCTAGAATATTGGTTCTTATCTAAATAAAAGAATCACTGAGTAAAAAAAAACAAAACGGAGACTAATTTTTCAGTGATTCTTTTTCTGTAATAAATTTGCCTACGAACAAAAATTTAAAAAGTACAAAATTTACTAAAATAAATACAAACTTTTCAACGTAAACGTTTCGAGAGGTCTTCTTTTCCCGTTTTCAAAACGAATATAAAAATAATTTATATTAATTTCCATATAATACTTTAAAAGATACTAAGTAAAAATATTTTGTCTGTCAATAATACTTACATTGATAATAATATTTTTTACTGACAGTGACATACTACCATTAAAAAATTATATAGGTGAGGGTTGCTGTGTGATTATTGTGTATTGAAATAATTAAACATTTGAATTGTATTCTTTAGAATCGGGAACCATATTGAATTTAAATCTACCGAAGGCATAGCAATACAGTTATTTTTATTTAAATTAATTAAAGCTGTTTCTACTTGAAACTTCACATAAGTTCATATGAAGGATGAAACTTCAAAATGTAGTACATTAAATAGTTCTTTTACTGGTCTATAGGTATCACCCCGCGAACTTTTCAAATAGCCTAATTTTAGATCAATATCGTAATTTTTGTGTACTCTATGACGGTATTATACGAAAGGGTAAGGAATGAAAGGGTATTATTCGATTATACACTGATTTAGAAGTATTCGAACAACCTCTCCATTCTCCAGATCTGATTCCCAGCAAGTATTTTTGATACCCTAAATTAGAACAACATTTGTAAATGAGTAGCTCATAAAACAAAAATAGGAATATGTTTCAAAGGTATAGAACTACTCCTATTATGGTACTCCATATTCTAGTATTATAAATTATACTAAAATAACTTTGGTACAGCCAATGTATTAATTAGCATTAAGATTATGAAGAAAAAAAAATGTTTCAAACATGTCAGATATTTTATTATATGTTAAACCTAGCAATTCATAATCCTTTTTCGTACATTCCTTAAATAACAATATAAACAGTATCAACATTTTCACAAACCATCTAAACACTATCGTTTCCACCTGATCGTCATCGTTATAGTCACCGCCGTCCTCCGCAACAAACTGCACTCAATCGAATCGTTCGGTACCGATGGCGATCCCATATTATTTAAATACAAGCCCAGTCAGCATGGTACCAGGCCTCCGACATGGTACCACGTCAGCCAAAACGTCTAATAAACCAGTTGAGGCCATCGACGTCACATCTGGGTACTGGCCAGGAGGATAAGCTCGCTGTATCGGTGATCGTTCTTCTTTTTCCTCGTCGTTTTTTTTTCTTCTTCTTCATCTTCTCCACCGTCGTTTTCGTGTATACGAATCCAAAGAATTTCGAATACTTTGTTTGGTTAATGAGACGATAGAACGATAAATTTCTTCTTGTTTAGTTTTTAAATATCACTATACTCTTCAATATCGGGATAGTTCAGTTAAAACTTCTTCAGTATGCATGGTTTAGTTAGATTAGTTAAATTGTTAGATTGTAGTTAGATATGCCCTTACTATGATACGGTGAAAGTATAAAAATAATTCATTTAACTCTATGATTAATTGTAAAGTACGTTTGTTTTTAAAATTCGTGCTTTTGACGTATCGATGCAATCCTTTGTTTTTTAAGTTGGTATGACTATCCTTGACATCTGACAGAAGTTATTAAATTAGAAATTACGAGAGTTGTTATTTATGTATCCGGAATAATAAATAAAAACAAATAGTTATCAATGAAAATGGTTTTATTGTTTTTCACGACATTCTCCGCGATGATCGATACACTTTTGCATACGTTTGAACTAATTTTCATAGCTCTCTTTCCGTTCTGATTGGAGGTATCTCCAATACGTGCATTTTGAACGCATCTACAATTCCTTCTGACGTCGAAAATCGTTGACCACGTAATTTATTCTTCACGGACGGGAACAAAAAGAAATTATTGGGTGTCAAATCAGGACTATACGGCGGATGATTCAGTAATTCGATATTTTGACCTATTAAATATTGGGTTGTTGGGTCCGATATGTGAGAGCTCGCGTTGTCATGGTGGAGAATGATCCTGTGTCGCTAGTTGTTTTTTCTTATTTCTTCAAAGATTTCTGGCAAATAAATGGCTGTGTACCATTCAGAACTAACCGTTCTACGATTCTCTAGTGGCACTGTAACTACATGCTTATTTATCCTAAAAGAACAGGCGACCATTTGACTCGAAGTGCTTCTTGCGCGAACAACTTTTGTTGGGTTTGGTTGGGTTTTTCTACCATGTTTGTGTAAATGTTATACACGGCTTTTGACGCACCACGATTGCATTTTTTAAGCATTTCTTTGCACCAATCGAAATGAGTCTTTTTTGAGCGATTGTCAAAATATACGAAATCCAATATTCACAAATCTTTTTCACGACTAAATATTCATGTAAAATCTTATGTATGCTGGTCATACTAATGCCCAGGGATGCCTCAATCTCGCGGCATGTCACATGGCGATCTTTCTTTATCAGTTCACGCACATATCGATGTTTCCTGGCACAACAACCGATTTTGGACGACTTTCTTTAAATTCGTCCGTGAACGAATGAATGTCGGCCATGATTGAATTCGCTAACTAACATTTTTAGATGGTGCTTCATCGCTAAAAGTCGAAGTGAATTGATCGATGCACTGTTGTTGAGATAATACTCGTCGAAAAACAAAGTAAATCATCGCACGAAAATTCTCATGAGTTATTTCCATTTTTTGACTGTGATAAAATTTTCAAGTCACGAAACAACGTAAATAACGTCCATAGGACAAAACATTCTGAGTACGTAAATAGTCAACAATGTCAAACTTTACGATGTATATATCAAATAGCGCCATTATTACCAATTCCGGATACATAAACAACAACCCCCGTATAACATATTTTAAAATTATATAAAATTGTTGTCTACAATTTTTGTGAATAAATTTATAGAGCAAAGAATTTGTATTATATTTTGCATAAAAACGAAATTTCTTGTGCTTAAGAATTAAAAATGTTACCTGGAAAATGGGAAGTATTTTCCTTGATATAGTATTTAAGAACAAACTCCCACTTTGTCTGAAGAGAAAGGTTTTTAATCAGTGCGTGCTGGCTGTTTTAACATATGGAAGTGAAACATGGACATTCATCACAGTCAGTTCAGAAGCTTCGGGTTGCACAGAGGCGAATGGGAAGGTGTATGCTTGGCATTACAAAGCGGGACAGAAAGACCTTCATATGGATCAGAGAAGAAATGAAGATATGTGACTATATCATTGGAAAGGCGAAATAATTGAAATGGAAGTGGGCAGATCATATAGCGAGACGATGCGACGACAGATGGACGAAAGCAATTCTGGAATGGATACCGCTTGATCACAAACGCCCGCGAAGAAGGCCGAAAACACGAAGGACGAATGACATCATCAAGTATATTGAACCCGAATGGCAGACGTGGCAATTTTGTTTCATTCTTCGAACTTTGTAGCTGTTGGTCATAGCTCAGGTGCCCTATGTCCATACTGGTTTTACGATAGAGTTATGTATCAAAAGCATATTTCTGATGATCAGCTAAGATTTGCGACCTTAGAGCCAATAATGCTTTCGGGAAATGGAGTCCAGTTGTTTCCGTTTTTTCCAAATATGAGTTCTCCATGTCAAGCGTTTACCCATGTGAATATCTAAGTATCTGATGCAGTTTACGTTATTCATATTGATAGACGTGGATGCACTGTAGCATGTTGTAAATGTAATGTGTGATGACTTGCATTCATTGACTGCCAGCTGTTGTAGGATCTTTATGGATTGGGAGGGTTGTCGTGTTGCCTGCGAAAGTGGCAAAATGGGTATTGTTGTCTGTGGACATATCTTAAGTGAAGATTAAAAACAATCTTGCGCCAAGGACGCTGCCTTAAGGAACTAGTCTTTGTATCTTACTCGAAAGTATCTTTCATCAAATAGAAAAGCAGAACTTAGTACACTTCATCTGGAAGGTGTTTTTTCAGTTTATAGAGCAGACTCTGGTACCAAACTTTATCGAAACCTTGACTTATGCTAAGAAATACTGTTGAGCAGTTTTTTCTTCAAAGGTATTCCTTACGATACACAACAACACAGTGTATTTTTCTAAAACCTAACTGATGTGCGGATATTAGATTATTTATTTAGTTTTGTATTTAGAAATATTCGTCTAATTAAATATTCAATTATTCGGGGTGATTTTCATAGAACCCTACAACATTACACATTAAAATAAAAAAAATTATTTGGAGGATATACCAATAATTTTTTTTTAATTCAAGTTTCAATGCTGACCTTTAGAATTTTTAAATAAAGAATTAAATAATTAACATAAAAAAACCTATGGGCCCAATAATGGAGGCTGAGTAGATAGCAAAAGACCCCTCCTATCGGTCATTGTAATTTGGCAAACGGTGCCATAAACACCCTCTATTTAACTGACTTTTAATTTAGTTTCAGCTATTTAAAAACACAGTGTAAACCAATAGATAATCAAAAAAAGAAGAATTTTAACTATGCTCGTCGTCCGAATATCCTCACCTACCGTTTGGGTTCGATCTAATTAACAGGAATACCCTCACCAGACCTGAAGCGAACCCTTTGAAAAAATTTCTTAATTTACGTTTACAGAACCTTCCTAATTAATATTAATGGCCTTCCATGACCTGTTGATTAATGTTTCTGGTGATTAATTTAAGTTAAATAAGCCTTTTCGAGGAGGGAGAATAAAAATAAAAGTGGTTGCCTATCGATGACCGCGAGTTTCGATCTACCACTCGATAAGGCCAAACATGTGTGACTTCGACGAGGGAAATTGGAAGTGGGATTTTGAAAACGAACAGCGCAGAGATGGATTGTATTGATAGTTAAACCATTTTGTGACCAGTATAATAAATTTTCGTGCAGATATATTTTTAAGTTTTTCACAACTTAAAAAGACGTCTAAAATATAATGCAAATTGATATTTACATTTTAAAATTCACTTATTAATATAGTTCTTATTTACTTAAATTTATATGCCGATTTATTTAAATCATAGTTAGTAGTTTAAGTAGAAGGGGGGCTATGTGTGCCTACCAGACAAGCAAATTAAAAACAGAAATGGAAAAAACCTCCTCAGTATCCAATAGGGATAACTAGCCATCTCTTAGCCATGTCCTATTGTATCGCATTATATATATATATATATATATATATATATATATATATATATATATATATATATATATATATATATATATATATATATATATATATAATGCGATAGAGCAGAGCTCTAGACGAACGCAAGGAAAGCAGCTCGGAGAATCGGAGCTCGGCTGATGACGGCTGAAAGGCTAGAAACCGGTCCCGAGAGACACGTGACGTCGCATGGTTGACAGTTCGATCGGTTCCGTTACGCTACCTTGTGGGCATATATATATATATATATATATATATATATATATATATATATATATATATATATATATATATATATATATATTAATATAATAATAATTATAGTTTAATAATTTTCTATTAAACCTGACATAGACCAACTTTTTTATTTAAGGTGATAGACTAGAACTCTCAAAGGCAAAGTTGCAGGAAATAACTTGACTAAAAAAAGTTAGAAATGATGGTGACTGGTGTTGCCAGATTTCTTCAGTAGCTACTAAAACAATATTTTTTAAACGGCAACACCGTATTTCTTTAACCTAATTTAATAAATCTTAAAATTAGAAATAAAAAATGTTATGTCATATTTCTTTTTTAAAATAACCGTTTTAGAACAACTAGCAAAAAAAAACAACTAAAACAATCTACAGTCGGCAGGAACTAAAAGAAGCTAACATAGCAATAGTAGCAATAGCAATAGTAGTTCTGTTTCTTGAAAGCCGATTCTGTTATTTGAAATTCTGCTATTTGAAAGCCGTTGTACTTGAATGTGTATAAAAAGGACGTTTTAGTTCAGTTGCTAAGTTGAATCAGTTATTTAATCAAAAAGAGGAAGTTGAATTAATTTTTCTTTGTTGGTGGCTTAAGTCTACGCGATGCGTGCACTGCATTCCACGCAAGAAATCCCAATAAGTCTACTCCAAATTCGGAGTTTTTAAGAAATAACTTAGTAAAACTAAAAATAACTGGTGGTCTGTGCCCAAGGATACGCAAAAGGCGTAAAAATGTTATTACTGAAGAAACTGTCTCTCCTATTAAACGTAGATGGAAGTAAGTTTCTCCCATCTTGAGCTGGTATTAAATAATTTGTAAAAAATGCCCAGACATAATTAGTTTCCTAACAGTGATTTAAGGGATTTGTTCTGCGTTTATTCAAAAGTAAATTACAATAATTGCGCTGCAGTTAGAAGGTATGAAGAGCTCTACCCAACCAAAATCATCCCAGATCGACACATTTTTCAAAGAATTTTCAGTCAGCTAGGCCAAACAGGTTCGTTTTATTACAATACTGGTGGACCTCAGGAATTAGCAAATCTTCCGTTTCAACAGTTCTCCATAAAGAAAAATTTGTGTTGAAATTAGCGAAATAATCATTATTACGCCCTGGAAAATCCACACCTACCAAGAGAGCGACAATTCCAGCACGAATTTTCAATTAACATTTCGTGCGGCATTATCGACAATTTTTAATCTGTTAGAGTATTATTTGTGGGACTATATGAAGTCTTTAGTTTACCATGATGAAATCAATACACGAAACGAACTTTTACAAAAAAAAATCAACAAGCGGTTAATGCTCTTAGAAATGAAGAAAACATCTCTTCAAGTGTGAGGTTTCACTTAACAAAGAGCCTGCCACATTGGCATTTTGGCCTGGTGGACATTTTCAACACCTATAGAAGTAAATTTCAAAAAATTGCTATTTTAAATAAAATCCGTTGTACTTTTGACATCTTAAAGATTTTTTTTCTTGTATTCAATTTGCAGATTTCTCCGCCATCGATAAGATGCGCAATGGAATATTCAAACACGAATATGTCGCAAACCGCGTGAGAATCGATATTGACCAATCGATATTTTTACGTAGGAATTCTGCCACTTCTTTATTTTGAAGTCAAAATATCCCCAGCTTTATAGGGTAAAAAATATGAGCGAGTTAATTCCTCAAAAAGTAGATAGCAAGCGCCCTCTAGGAACAAGGCTCAAACTAGTACCTATTCCGATTTTGAACCTGATATCTTCAACCGTTTTTAAATTATCTAAATTTTTCGAAAAATTAGTTTCACATTCAACACCCAGTATGTTTTTAATAACTAGCATTTGCCAACACATTTATTGACTGAATATTCTTATTTTGATCTCTACCATCACCAATTGCTCTGTAGGGTTTAAAAGAAAAGCTATTTTAACTAACGTAAGTTTTCAAACTGCCTACCGTCGTAGTCCAGGCATTGGTGATAACAAAAAGCTATGGAATCGCAGACATCGAGAATGATTTCCATTGTTATTTGTGCTCATTATCTTTAAATCGTTACTCTTAATCCATTAACTGTTGCCGGTTTTGTCTTATAAACCTTGTATTTAATGTATCCCCATAAATATACGTCGAGCGGCGTAAGGTCAGGTGAACGTGCAGGATATTCAACCCAACTTCTTCGTCCAATCCATCTGTTCGGTAGAGTCTCGTCAAAATAAGCTCTTAAGTCATGATGATAATGAAGAGGTGCACCATTTTGTTGCAAATAAAACTTCTCACCTTCAAAAGCTTCCTGAATGCGTGGGTTTGTGATGGAATCACTGGTTCATGTAGCAAATTAAGGTAAACAACACCAATTACAGTACCGGCAAAAAAGAATGATCCAATTAATCATTTTGTAAATAAGCCACACCACACTGTGACTTTTGGTAAATTAGCATGATATGGTTCAGTAACGTGTGGAATCTGAAGTGCCTAGCAAGTGCAGTTGTAACGGTTAATTAAACCTAAAACTCTGAAATTTTCGCCTGAACTGTATTTGGACTTCTACCGCATTTTCGTACTTCCAATAACACTTTAGAATAAATTTCCATTGCTAAAAGGTA
This sequence comes from Cosmopolites sordidus, assembly GCA_031761425.1. Classification (NCBI taxonomy): domain Eukaryota; kingdom Metazoa; phylum Arthropoda; class Insecta; order Coleoptera; family Curculionidae; genus Cosmopolites; species Cosmopolites sordidus. Next base: position 260,078 of record JARFXV010000647.1, on the reverse strand, counting down.
AGTCTGGTAGCAGCGATTTTTAAAAATTAGATTGATATGAAAAAGAATACAATATGAATAAGTTATCAGAAAAATAAAGTGTATATCCTTTTTTTGGGACAATGTATATATATATATATATATATATATATATATATATATATATATATATATATATATATATATATATATATATATATATATATATATATATATATATATATATGCCCACAAGGTAGCGTAACGGAACCGTGGAGGGAAATATTACAGAAATCTTTCGCCCTTTCTCCACGTGTTGCCACTTATCGCCTTCGCCGAACTGTATAACCATGCGACTTCCCGTGTCTCTCGGGACCGGTTTCTAGCCTTTCAGCCGTCATCAGCCGAGCTCCAGACGAACGCAAGGAAAGCAGTTCGGAGAGATGATTGGGGCCAGACCAGATCAACTGGCCATTTTATTTTATTGATATATATATATATATATATATATATATATATATATATATATATATATATATATATATATATATATATATATATATATATATATATATGTGTGTGTGTGTGTGTGTGTGTGTATGTGTGTGTGTGTGTGTGTGTGTGTGTGTGTGTGTGTGTGTGTGTGTGTTCATCCGTTGATTCTGTGAAGAGTCACAATGTTTCGCCAAAATCTCATCTTGTACGCTTCGACTGAAGAGTTGTGTTCGACGAAGAGTTGTGCTCGCTTTTATAGCTATAAAAGCGAGCACAACGCAAGCAAGTCGAAGCGAACAACACTTGAAAATTCCAAATGAGATTTTGCCGAAACATCGTAACTCTTCACAGAATTAACGGATCGACAACCGGAATGATTTAGAAACTATATCTACCATCCGTGAAAATATTAGATGTAACATATCTCGGGGTTCAGACTCATCAGGGCGCCGACATATACAATACCATCAAGAATAGGGAGATCCTATTCACATCCAACAACCCATGTTTTCGCCGACTTCCGTCGGATGGCGTATATATGTGGTCTTAGATTTTCTTGGACTGCGTCCAATGAGACAACAGTAGCTGAGTGTCATCACAAGTATTGTTCCCTTCGAGTGAAGAATCCAACTGAGTTAGGAGGAAGGGAAACCATTTTGCTTTAGAACAACCCACAACTACATGCAGCAAAAATGACTATGGAAACGATCATCGACTTGGTCTGTGATATGTTATACACAACCGGCGTATTTTCCAGATTTGACCATTTCAGATTCTCATCCAATTACCAATTCTTCCCATCCCTACATCATCTGACCAATAGCCGCTTCACGTCTCTTAAGGAAATAGAAAAAAGCCTCAATGACTTTATCACATCAACATCACCAAGTTTTTTCGATTTGGGATTCAACAGTTACTTGAAGGGTAGTAAAAGTGAAGGAGATTAATTCGAAGATTAAGTTAATGTTACGTTTTGCATAAATATAAGTCAACGGAGATCAAAAAGAGGCCGAGAATTAAGTTGAGGACCTAGTAGAAACCGAATATTGTTGTGTGACTAATTTTTGAGCGAGAATTTCATTCGAACTCGTGAATAAGAGGTTGAAAAAATGTACCGATCCGGTCCTGTAAAAGCTAGTTAATTAAATAACGAAACGCGGTAACGAGGGAGTGGAAAGAAGAGGACACTGCAAGCAACTCCTAACAATGTAAAAATAAAAGAGGATACGAGACCAAGCACCCAGCCTCTTGTATATACGGATGTTCGACCGATGTATTTTTCCAAGAAAACGGCAATTAATTGTTTCGATTTTGTTTTATTGTCGGAATTCGAGTTTTAATTGTCGGAAAGAGGGTCCATCGACGATCGCGGGGTACTAGGTCTGGTTTTTTGTGGTCAGTCGTACACCTGGCGTCCTGTGACTAAGTAAAGAGTCAAGGCTGGTGCATATTAATGTCCTTATAATAATGTATATATTTTTGATGTGTGTTGAAATGCATGGAAATAATTACAGGCCTTTATTTCTGTAAAACCCGTATAATAAAAAACTAAAAATTGTATCATTAAAAGCTTTCATCTCATCAAAAAGTAATATTTTTTTTACTAATACACAAAGTACCAGGGTTGCTATTTATGTATCCAAAATTGACAACAATGGTGTTGCTAGGTGCAATCAGACATAGGGGGAAGTCCCCAAGTAACGGACACTTAAGGAATCTTAACAATAACGAAAAATTTACAAATAAAACTAACAAATAACTACTCTCTATTATATACTTAACCAACATAGATATGTAGTCAGTCACAAATATTACTTTAGGTGTAGTAATTACTAAGTAAAAATTTATTTAGTTAAGATAACACTTGAAAAAAGGTCCCTTAATATCGGAGAGTCAACTTTTCCTTTATTATTTGAACTTAAAAAATATTTTAACAAGAAATTCTTAAAAATGTTATTCCAATAAAACTGATCAACCATTAACAAAGCAAATTAAACTTAATCTTAATGAACTTTGATCAGAACTAGGAACGTTTTCTAAGAAATTTCAAAATTTGAATTGTATAGTCGGCAAAAATCACAGGTTTAGCTATCTGAGCCTTCTTCAACGTCAGCACATGCTTCATGTGCCCAGTGCTTACAAGCTTGGCAGCGTGTCCAATCTCCATCGTTATTTCCTTGGCAAATTAAACAAGTTGTTACATTTATGATCATTGATTTTGATGACGGAATCGCTGTTGTCTTGAATGTTGCAGTCGGTTTTTTCTTTTATTTTTTTAGGGTCGTTAGTTTTCTTGCTTTTAAAATGTTGTATTTTGACCATGGCAGGCTCTGCTTGTTTATTTGCAGAGAGCATTTGGGACTGGTGGCAGCTGATGAATTGCCGTAATAATGGTTTTACTTGTTGACGGTTGTGTCTCAAAATTTTCCTTTTTATTAACGTTGAAAGTCTTTTGATGCAAATCCTGAAGTACGTCCGTATTGATGTTATTGCAAACATTCACTTCAATATCTGACTGCATGGGCACGTCGGGTACTGTTGATGGCAGAAAATCCTAATCTGTGTAAATATTTGGAGTCGAAGGCAGAATTCCAGTGCATTGAAATCCAGACTGCTATATCCAAACGTCCAACGCGATTGAAAACTTGTGACACCATTGCAACCATGTCGTATTCAGTTATTCTTGCGCCGGAGTAAGCCCTCATCCATAATCCACAAGTCTCAAAATATGCATCTTTAAATAGTTTCATAAAAACCCTGTCTAAGGAGTGGAGTGCCACATACGCACGTGGTTTTCTTTCACGTAACTTATGACAACAAGATCTTTATGACTGCAATGGTCATCTAGGATCAAAAGCACTGGTGTCTCTTTAGTAAACTTTGAAAACACTACAAAGTGTTGAAGCCGCTTCAAGAAGATTGCAGGGTTCATCCATCCGTTTGGCTGTGCTACGACTACACTTTCAGATGTCGCAGCAATCATTAACCTTTCATAAACTCTCTGTCTCGGAAAAATATATAATGGTGCCATAAAATACCCGGCAGCACTCATACAGAACAAAACCTCTCTCTGTAAAGATCAAGTTGCCAACTTGACCATTACTTTTGAGTATCATTATTTTAGCCTGCTTCTGGACAGTGCTGATCCCCGTCTTATTAATTTTTACAAATATCTTTCAAATTGTTAAAGAAACACTCAACTTGTGGCCTATTAAAACCAACTGCTCTCATCGGACTCGTCAACTCCGGCTTTCTCTAAGCTGAGTTCAGGATGGCGTTTGATAAAGCCGTAATAAAAATGCTTAGCAGCAGATTATTTTGCTCTTAAATCGATAGTTTTATTTTCTCAGTGAAATCGAATGCCAATTTTACAAATTTTTTTCTAGTCAAAGGCATGCTGCTATTGCCATATCCACCACGTGCGGAATTAAAGCTTCTTCGTACTCCTGGGTAATGGTTAAGTTAAATCGGCCTTTTTTGAATGGCATTGTTATTTCTTCGCCTCGTTTTAATTTTTTGATGTAGTCGAACACGTACTTTTTTGGTACATTGTAGACTTCAGATGATTTCCTTATAGACAATTTTTTTAACATCACCATATCGATGGTTTTTTTTTAATATTTTGCATTTGGGAGTATTTTTACAGCCTGATTTAGGTTTACCCATATTGAATCTAAAAAACAAAATACGAAATTAATTACTACAACCATAAAAATCTGTCTGACTTTTAGAGTGTCCGATCTTAGGGACCCTTAGGTAGATGCAAGAAAAATCCTTATACACATTGTGTGTTATGAATATAAATAAAAAATCTTGTAAATTATGATAGATTAATAACATAGCAATAATTATCAACAATAATCAGTATCATCCCTTCTTTTAATGACTGTTCACAGACCCCAAAAAATTACTTCGAACAAAATTTGTACTAACCTCAAAATTTGCACTAATCTCCACAACGAACGAAACGGCTACACGGTACACTTGTTAGGGCTTTTCAAGGATAGCTTGATCTAATACTAATAGTCAAACACAGTGTTTCCAAGTATACAGGTAAAATTATTTCTTTTTTATTTCTTGTTTTTTTGACGTCTAGTCTAATTATCCTAAATGTCGACTAGTAAAAACCGGCTATTCAATTACAATATGATCTTATCTATTACCGGGGTGTTTTGAAACTTTAGCTGGTTATTCGTGGTTACATTACTATTACTTATGGATTTTTTTATTTCCAATATTTCTAGTAGGTCTAATCTTTAACTTTTTTTGATTGTAATAAATTAACATTGTTTGTATCTATTGGATGATTGTTTTCAATACAATGTGTAGACATTCCGGTGCTTTTTATATTATTTAAGATATCTATTTTATGTTCTTTTATTTCTATTAAGTATCCGTTTTGTCTATGTTATTAACTAACATTCTATCTACATTAAGTTTATTTACAGAAATAGTCTTGCAACCTAGTTTATTTAATCTTTTACACACTGCGTTACTAAGATTAAAAGTGTAATTAATAAATGTAAACGATTTGTCTTTTTAATGCTATAGAATTCTGGTTTTCAAAATTCAACTTTCATTTAATCCTTCTTTGTAATCGTTGTTTTTTGCTATCTGTTTAATGCTATAGAGCTCTTTATTAAAATTATCTTTGTTTACTGGAAAACTAACTAACGTATGTATTATCAATTCTTCTATTGGAACCTTCGGTGCGAAACACTAAACTCAAAGAGATTTACCACTAAACACCAAACCACTTTTTTTAAAGTTCTCGACGTACGTTTCGCTAACCATGTTAGCATCATCAGGAGATGATTTATTATGTATTAGACTACGAAAACGAGATAGTTTGACTTGCCAAGATTGTTTAGAACTAAAGTGCATAATCATGTCTGTTGCAGTCGGTTTTCTGTAAATATCAAATTGTAATTTATCAGATATTTTCTTTATCTTTGTGTCTAGGAAGTTAATTTCGTCATTAAGTCCAATCTCCATACTGAATAGAATATTTTTGTTTATGGAATTCAAATGGCCTAAAAACGTATGACATTTTTTTCCGTACAATTCCAAATGCAAAAAACATCGTCCACGTATCTGTGCCAGTGTGATATATTATTGATTGATTAATTTTTACAGTTAAAAATAATATTTTCGAAATCAGCCATACAAATTTCAGATAACAAAGGTGAGTTAGATGAGCCCATCGGAAGATGTTTTATGTTTTTGTTAATAAATCTCATTATGATATTGAAACTAACTTTGTTCTAGGCAAACTAGAATTGCTGTTTTTAGTTCAATTTTTAATTTGTCTTCTATATCTGCAGTGTTTTGCCAACGTAGTTTACTAAGTCCGTAAGTTTGTCAGTCCTGCTTAGAGCGATTAGTAGTGACCATTTGACCATATTGGTGCAACTCATAAGTCACCATATACATTGGCGTATCTTTTTGGCGCGGATATTTGGTTTTGCTTTATTGGTAGAAGATCCACTTCTCACCACAAGTCACAATTTTATTCAGGAAGATTTTGCATTTTGCAGGCCGCTTGTTGGATGTTTTGCAAAAATTCGTCTCGTGTATTGATTTCATCACGGTAAACTAAAAACTTTATATGATCCCACAAATAAAAGTCTAAAGGATTAATGTCTTGGCCACGAAGTAGCCAAGTAAACTCACCACTCCATCGATGTGCAAAACATTGATTCAAATGATTTCGCACTGCAACAGTAAAATGCGGTGACGCCCCATCGTGCATGAACCACATGTCTTATCAAAAGGTCTAATAAATCATTTTATAAAAACTGCATATATTGATCTCCATTCAGTCTTTACAAAAATTCAAATGGGCCGATTAAAAAATTATCGCTAATGCCACACCTAATGTTAATGGATTTTCTAAGGCGTAATAATGATTATTTCGCCAGTTAAAAATTCCGCGTTTGGGTTCAATTTAAAGAAATCGCCAACAATGTGCTTCAAACGGCTGCTTCAATAGCACCAGAAGAAAAATGTCTCAAACAGATAAAAATTTCCAGTGAAACCATTGATTTAATGAAGAAACGGCGGGCAATGAGAAATGCAGGTAGTCGTTTTGGCAGGGTCAAGTACAATGAGCTCTGCAAAACTATAAGAAAACGTATCAGAGAGGACACGAGCCGATTCAACATGCAGCTAGTGTAAAAAACCCTGGAAGAAAACAAAGGAATTAACAAGGCTAAACAGAAGCTGATAAATAAAAGAACGCAAATATATGCCTTAAGGCGCGAGGATGGCACAGTATGCAGGGCGCGTAACGCAAATGTTAGAGGTTGTCAGAAAATGTTATTCCCAGTTATGTGAATATCAGAACCAATCAAAGACAATACCCACGGAAGAACAAATGCCAGATGTCCTAATGGAGGAAGTAATAAATGCTACAGAATCGATAAAAAACGGCAAGGCTCCAGGAAAGGACACTGTAACTGTCGAAAGTTAAAAGCTGGTGGTCGGACGTTACATAAAACACTGGCAAAATTATACTCAAAATGCCTTAAAGGACAAAAAAGTACCTGACTTATGGAAAAATGCAGAAGTGATCCTTTTACATAAAAAGGGAGCACAGAAAGATTTATAGAACTACCGTATAATAAGCCTCCTATCAGTAATGCACAAAGTTTTCACTAAGATAATTTCTAAATGAATATTAAAAAACTGAATGACGTACAACCAAGAGAACAAGCAGGATTCAGAAGTGGATTCAGTACAATGGATCACATCCAGGGTGTATAGCAGGCCATAGAAAGGCACAACGAATATACCATGCCACTGTGCTTGGCTTTTATCGCTATTGGTTTGGCTATTTATTGCTTGGCTATCTCAAAGCATGCAATAATGGATGCACTGCTTAGCCAAGGGGTATATAAAGCATATGTAAACCTATTAGGATTGATATATGATGAAGCTACAGCCACAATTCACCTTGATGATCTTGAAGTGGGAATTAATATAGAACGAGATGTGCGGCAGGGTGACGCAATATCGCCTATTGTTTTCTCAGCTGGCCTTGAAGAAATATTCCGTAAACTGGATTGGGAACCGGATGGTGTAAAGATCAATGGTGCAAACTTAGATTTGCAGATGATATCGTTGAGAATAAATCTGAAAAAGAGTCAGGGTATATACAACAGCTTCGCTCAGGACAGAAGAATTTCAGTTTTAGGAAGGGATTTGGAGATTGTGGACAGTTTTATATATCTTGGACAGAGGATTTCAGTGGAGGGAAATACCGCCCGGGATGTGGAACGGCGTGTTAAATATGGCTGGCAGGTATTTGGCATGCTCAACATTGTGTTTAAGAGCAGACTCCCACTTTGCCTGAAAAGAAAAGTCTTCGATCAGTGCGTTCTACCCGTTATGATATATGGAAGTAAAACCTGGACACTCACATCCCAATCAATTCAAAAACTTCGGGTAACACAGAGGGGAATGGAAAGATGTATGCTTGGTATTACAAGACGAGACAGAAAGTCCTGCGCATGGATCAGGGAACAAACGAAAGTCTGTGACATCATTGGAAGAGTAAAGCAATTGAAATGGAGTGGGCAGGCCATATAGCGAGGCGATGGGATGGCAAATAGACCAAGGCGATCCTGGAGTGGACACCGCTTGATCGCAAACGTCCGCGAAGAAGACCAAAAGCACGATGGATTGATGACATCGTTAAGTATATTGGACCAGAGGGGCAGAGGAAAGCCCAGGACCGTGAAAGTTTGAAGCATGCTGAAGAGGCCTTCATCCTGCAGTGGACACGGACTGATGATATATATGTATATATATATATATATATATATATATATATATATATATATATATATATATATATATATATATATATATATATATATTTTTTTTTTTTTTTTTCTTACCAAACTCCTAAAAATAGTTCGCTTCAAATAATGAGATCAAAGCTCATACTGATCATATTAAAAAGTTGAACGTTGAAAAATTTTAAAAAAACTGAAAAACATTTCGAAAAAATAGTTTCTAAAGACCCATATATATCGTAGAGCCATTCTCTTTTATTATTTTCTTATTTCAATCTTAAATACTGTAGTTGTCAGTCACGTGTCTTATTACCTTTCTCCTCACGATCCAATACTAGTCGACACCCATAACTCACACCAATTGACGAGAATTTCTTTATAATTGCTGATGTTACATCAAATAGTAAATATGCAGCTCGTCCTTTCTCACACTGGCCATACAAAACGATTATTTATGAAAATCTTCAAGCGTATTCCACGAATTATTTATAGGCTTCACGACGGAATATAGATATTTTGGCCACCGGGTAGGAACAATCAATTTCGGTGACAGTTTTATGAGCGTAAATTTTAAATTTTGGTTATTCTTCGATTCCAGTCTTCCGTTTGTTTCATTGACTGAGATTTACGTTATCACAAATGTCATTTTAATCCGATACGCACCAAGAATATGAAGTTAATATACTGAGTGATATAGAAAAGTAAACAAAGTGAATTTATTATTGGATTAAATTTTCCTTTCTCCTGTCCTTTCCTTTTTCCTTTTTGTCTCCCTCAATTCAATTTCCGTTGTTGTTAAGTATAAATTATCCCACCATCGTTTAAGTGGCCTATCAACTGGTTTTTCTATTATAAGGTTTATTGTTTTTACACATATTAGCTAGCTGATCTTCACTTATTCACTGTTTATTAAGCACCATGGCAGGTAATACCAGTCACTAGGTTGGTAATGCCGGTAAAGCTTTCTTGAGACATAAATCGCAGATATAACCCTCAGGAGAGTAATACCCTGATCAATCAGCGTAAGCCCAGAGACCACACAGCACACACCCCTATACCACATATCGTTGTTTTAACCATAATCATCGCAGATTATACATTTATTTTCCAAGTCCTCATCAGCGTCATTATCTTCATCTTCACGCAGGTCTGTCATTTCATCTTTTTTGTTTTTGTCTTGAAGCACTCTCTTTTTAGCCTTTTTCACATCAATCGATTTTCCTTTTCTGTCCCTTGTCTTTTTTTCAGTTTTACTTTTTTCTTATTTTTTGTCATTTCTCTATTTTCTTTCTCGACAAAAACTTATTAGTTAGGAGTTCCTGTTAAGACGGTCACATCTGATGGCGAGATAGTAAACATTTTTTCTTGTCTCTTGACTTATTTAGTAGCGGCAGAAGATCCTTAGCAGTGGTAGTTTTATGAACTCCTAAATTTGAAGGAATAGGGTTATTATAAAAGTTAGTTCGTTGCTCTAGGTTCATCTAATATTATTTGGGCATATGGGGTCTTATTATCCCGATCCCGTATTTCTTCTACCGAAACTACCGGTTAGTTGCTGTTTAAAATACCAGCAACCACAAAATATTCTGTAAACACGTCCGGGTTTAGAGGATATATTCCTGTAGCAGCAAAACCTTCGACTTTTGGGATGGTTGCTACTTTTTGAAAAGCTTTCCTGAACAGTGAAGCGAGATCATTTTGTGGGATCTTTTTTCCCAATTGATTCTTCATCAAAAGGTTACATTCTTGTTTATAAGCTGCTTTAAGCGGACCATAGATGGAAATATCCAGAGACTGTATCCTATGCGAGCCATGTGGTGCAAAATTCGTAAGCTCTCAAACAGATGTGGCTGGAATGATTGTTGAGAACTGTGACTGTCTTTCCTCTTTCTCCAAGGGTAATAGACTCCACACGTTGTTGTTCTTTCTCAGTCACAATTTTACCAGAGTCTTGCACTGAGGAAATTCCAGTGTCGTCTACATTCCATATATTCCTTGGCAGAAACTTATATTTATCCATTAGCTCTCTAAGAAGTTTGAAAAATATAACAACTTCGTTCTTGTTAAAGGCAGTGGCTCTATTCAGGCTCATGCCTTGAGCTTTCCTGATGGACAAATGATTTCATTTTATAAATCCTTTCAGCCATTCCTTGCCGGCTAATTCAAGAGTTTCGTTAAAATTATGCTTAATATTATTTTTTACAGCATATTCATAAGCCATCTTTCTAATTTGAATCGAAGTGCACCCATAATTATTTTACTGAGGAACTTAACTTGGGAAGCCATTTCATCTTCTTGTTCCCTTGTGAAGGCTGGATTTCTTCCCAGCCTGTGATCTATCAAGGTTTTTGTTCTTCAATCTTTCTTGATGCGTTGAAAATCGCACGCCAATAGATCGAGCTGCTTCTCTAATAGGTTTCCCTTCCCCAGGAAACGTTCACAATATCATCTCTGTTTTATTCAAGAATTTAAAAAAACTGCTCAATTTAAAAGACCTATTATGTTGAATGTTTTGAGTTAAAATAATTTTTATAACATTTACAAAGTAAATTCTAACAATTTGTGTTCATTCAGCAAGTAAATACCCCCCCCATTTCCAAAACTTTTCAGATTTTACCTTATTTGGATATATGAAATGTTAAATCAAAAATAAGATATTTAAATTTAAAATGTGCAATCTTCTTTTGCGCACCCCATGTATGTTTTATGTTTTAATTTTGAATTATTTATTCCTTACTGCACCTATATTTACCAAAAGAATTATTAACGCCAGACAATTGTTGCAATTCGTATTTTAGTATGTTTAAAAATAGAAAACGAAAAATCATCGAGTCGAACAATAGTCGATGGAAAAATCGAACGATGGCCCGAGAAGATTGCGATAATGATTCAATTTCTAGCGCTGCAGGACCACCCATTGATCCCAACAAAACTATCATCAACGGTGAACGAAAAATACAAAGAACCTAATACATATATATTAAATTTTTAAATGTTTTTATTTTCCAAACAGTTCACACGATGCGATCTTTCCTCCCATTATATTTTTTTTTAAGTAGTCGAAGATTTATTATCAATTTCCGATCGCTCTTGTTGTGTTTTTACCATCTGCCGTTTACAAAATTCAATTGTCACATTTTTATTTCAGAATAAGCTAAACACTCAGGAATTTTGAGTGGGAATAAACACACACTATAACAATTTGCTTGGAAAATGGAAAATGGATCAACACAGTTTCAATTTCAAGTAATGTTTAACGTTATAGATGGTACTTCCTGGCGCACAATACCCAAATTGGTAGCACAATACTATTTAGGTACCGTTAGAAGACAAATCAGATCACAAACAGCACAATTAGATGTGTAAGGGAAAATATTCAGAAATCTTTAGGAACATCAATCCAGTGAAGCCCTGCTCACAAGCGCTAACACTAAAACAGCGCTTCATAACTCCATACAGTAGATTTATTATCAATTTCCGATAGCTCATGTTGGGTTTTTACCATTTACCATCTCTCCACGAGTGGTTTAAACGATTTATAGAAGGTCGTGAGGACATCAAGGCCGTCAAACATCCTTGGCCCTGAAGGACCAAAAAATGGTCCGATAAATTCCGTGGTTACTCAAAGTAATATTGAAAGTGTGCTTGTATTTATAAAAAATCACCCAAAGTAATCGTTGCGATACATGGAAATGGATTTGAACATTTCCAAAGATTTACTTCATCGAATTTGGACCGATCATTTGGAACTTCGGAAGGTTTGTGTACGCTATATTCCATACAAATTGACTGACGACTAAAAATTGCTCAGAATCCAACATTGCTAGGACTTGATTAAAGAGTCGAGAAAGGACGATAACTTCAAGTACAAATAATATCTGAATGATTGTGACGTGTTCATAATTTTTTTCTTTTTTTAGGTTTTTCGCCACCATCTAAAAGTCAAAAAATATATGTTTTGATGTAAATAAGGAATCACTGGGTAAAAAACAAAAAACCAAACAGAGACAATTTCTCAGTGATTCTTTTATGTAATAAATTTGCCTAACCAACAAAATTTTAAAAATATAAAAATGTTCTAAAATATATACTAATATATATATAAAATATATAAAATATAAACTTTTAAAGGATAGCGTTTCGGGAGATCTTCTCCCTACATTTTCAAAACGAATATAAAAAATAAATTATATTAATTTCTATATATAATGCAAAGATAGGAAGTAAATTTATTTTTTGTGTATGTCAATGATACTTACATTGGCAATAATAGTTTTTAATGAGAGTGACATACTATCAAAAAATATATAGATAAGGTTTACTGTGTGATTGTTTACTGTACTGATTGTGTATTGAAATACTTAAATGTTTTTAATTGTATTCTTTAAAATCGGGAACCATATTGAATTTAAATCTACCGACGGCATAGCAATACAATTATTTTTATTTAAATTAATTATAGCGGTTTGTTTTCTCTGTAATCTGTTACCTAAATCTTCTGTAATTTGTTACCGATTCTGTTAATACTGTTTTGGAATTATTCCAACTGATTTTATGTCCCGATTCCCATGCGTGTTGACAAATTCTAGATTTATTAAAATCGCCCTTTCTAAGAAGGCTTTTATGTTCTTTTATTCTAACATCTAACGGTCTAAATGTCTTACTTATATAAAATTTGCCACATTCGCAGGGAATTTTATAACACGGGCGTAGCCAAGGGGAGGTTTTACCCAAATATTACCTAATATTATACCGAAAAAATACGAGGAGTGAAGAAAGTTAAATTATTACATTTGAATTGAATGTATATCCGAACTAGTGGACGTTGCGCACAGTAACACCATCTCTTATCGCGTAGTCGAACTATTTTGTATCGTATGGAAACTTTGCGTTGTTTCTCGATTATTCGCCACGCCCCTCGGTCGGAATGAGCGGAACTTTGTGGAAGTTTGTGGTAGTTTCTGAACGGCTACTACTGGGCTGCTATATAAGCGGCGCGTGACCGCGCTTACGGCAGTATTGTTCCATGCGAACTCGAAGCGAATATAAGTGAAAAGTGGTGAAAGAATAGTGAAGAGAATTAAGTGTACCGTGTAAGTGAGTAATTTTAGTGCAGTGTTATTCGGTGACCTTGTTAAGGATACATACGTGAATCATTATTACTGTCGAAAAATGGAGGGGAAAAAAAGGAAGGGTGATAAACTTAAAGGTATGGACTACTGAAAATAGTGGTGTACTCAAGGGGTTTCTAATAAAAAAACAAGTTTGGATTTAGCTAGCAAAGCTTCAGCTACCTTGCATGCTGATAAGAAGACTGTGATGACAAGCGGGCTCTCGACCTCGACCTCGACCTCAATCACAATACCGAATGTCGAAATCGATGCCATGTCGCTGGTGCCCTGTTCGATACCTTCAACTACCGAATCTACATCTAGTCTGCAACAGGCCAGCTTGCCTGTTACCTCATCTTTTACAACTGTAGCTAAGTTGGATGTTGGTTTTTACGCGAATCAAGAAAAAAACTTGGATGAATATTTTAAAGCCCAAATTTTAAAAACGCCATGGAACCCACCCAGAGATTATAACTTTCCTATTTCCACAAAACGAAACTTGCGCTTTCAATTGAAATGGTTGGAGAGATTCCCCTGGTTGTCATATTCGGAATATAAAAGTGGAGCATACTGCAGAGTTTGCGTGGTAATGGGACGTTCGCTTGATGAAGGTAAAAGCGGTCATCAAAGGATCGGCCAGTTGGTAACCGAACCTTTTTGTAAGTGGAAAAATGCCCTAGAAATATTTGAAGCTCATGCGATCGGGATACCACAAGCGAAATTCAGAACTGGCAGATAACTTTCTAAAAGTGATGTCCGCAGGCTTTTTCGGCCACTGAACAGCTGTCTTCTGAAAGAAAGAGACAACAAGAGGAGAATCGAAAGAAACTAATCCCTATCGTAAAAGCAATAATTTTTTGCGGCAAACAAGGCATCTCCTTAAGAGGTAAAATCGATTCGGGGCGCATACAAATTACACCATAATCACCAGAACCTGAACAACCACTACAGATTGATGGTAATTTTAGAGCCCTGTTGCGGTTTGTGGCTGAGTCTGGAGATAAAGATCTGGCTGAGCATTTGAATACTTCACAGAAGAATGCCATGTACACAAGCCCTCAGATCCAAAACGAAATAATTGACATTTGTGGTGAATTAATTCAACATAAAATAATTGAAGAAGTAAAGAAAGCCAAACTATTTTGCGATTCTGGCTGACGAAACCACCGACATCGCACGTGTAGAACAAGTGTAGTTATGTCTTCGATATGTTGATTTTACAGATAATAAACACCATATACTTAAAGAGATGTTCCTTGAGTACATTCCAACGGTCGATGTTTCAGGATCCGGTCTCGCAAATCTTATTATTACAGCTCTGAAAAAGCATGGACTTGAATGTTCTCATGTGGTTGGTCAAGGTTACGATGGGGCTGCAGCTATGAGTGGGTATTTGCACGGTGCCCAAGCTTATGTTCGCCAAGAATGTCCTCTTGCTCTTTATGTACACTGTAGTGCACACTCTCTCAACCTTGCTATTGCTGATTCATGTTCATTAGCAAATGTCCGAAATTGCATTGGTACTGTACAGTCTGTTGGTTCCTACTTTCGACATTCTGCTCAACGCACTGCTTTGTTGAAAGAAAAAATTCAAGAGCTACTACCCGTCGGTAACCAAAAAAGCTTGCTCTCAATGTGTGAAATACGGTGGTTTATTCAGCGATTGTGAATGCTCTCGAAGAACTCCAATTTAATCACAATAAGGAAACATCGCAACAAGCCGCCCAATTGCTAAGTACGCTTCGATCTTCGGATTTTGTGATGTGTTTAGTGATTCTTCAAAAAGTTATGAGCTATACATTGTCGCTATCAAAACAATTACGGACAATTGACATCGATCTTATCACGGCATTCAAACATGTAGATGATGTTATTAATGTCTTACAAGTCCTGAGAAACAACACTGACGTCGAATATCTTTATCTCTATGAGGACGCAAAGGTTTTACTGGAAGAAATTGGTGGTATACTGCGAATGCCACGCGTCGTCGGAAGACAATTAAATAGACCAAACATTCCTGCTTTGGATGTATGCACGTATTACAAAATTAATTTGTTCATTCCATTTCTTGATCATACAATTCAACAATTGGTTGAAAGGTTTACTAAACATAGTAAAGTAGTATCAGCATTATCTGGTGTGCTACCTTCAAATTTTACTGCCAGTTCTGAAATTGAGGAAGCAATTTCCATGTACTTGTCACTCCTTCCCGAAAGCAACAATTAGTGGTTAAAGCAGAACTTGAAGTATGGAAAACAGTGATGACAAATATCTCGCCTACCCCGAAATCTAGTTTGGAATGCCTAGATATGTGCGATAAAAACTTTTGTCCTAATATTTACACATTACTACAAATCTTGGCTACCATTCCTATATCCACTGCTACCCCAGAAAGGTCTTTCTCGAGCCTATGGAGACTGAAAAACTATTTACGAAACACTACAAGTGAAAACAGACTTAATGGTTTGGCTCTCATGAACATTCACTATGGAACAGAAATTCATGCAGATGAAGTAGTGGATATATTTAAAAGAAAAAGTCGAAGATTTCTTCTTTAATGGTTTTAGATTTAGCGCAGAGGAACGAAATTACTTTAACCATTCCATTTAAAGTTAAGAACTTTATAAATATGTCGTAATTTTTCCGATGAATAGATATAAAATATAATAGACTAAGATAAGATGAATAGACATAAATAGATATAGATATTAAATTTCATGTAAGTATGGAGCCACATTAGCTGCGGTATCTAAGGCGTCAGCCTTACGTTACGGCAGTTAATGTGGAGCGGATTCGAATCCCGTACTAGGCAAAAAAGATTTTCTAAATTCCTGTGAATGTTTCTAGGTAAGAGTGTAAAATCTGACAAGGAATCACCCCTCAGTCACTCCAGTTCGAGGCTGGGTAAGGCCGGATGCCTTCTGAGAGGTTTTCTACGTTGGTCACTCGCCATTCGGTAGGCTTCTAGAGATACTTTCGGTTAAGCACAAAACCAAGGGTTGATAGCCTGAGGGGGTTGCTGACCGGGGTTTTCAGTAGCTGATGACCGTGGTTCGGAACCCACGTTAAGCTGTAGGTCTAGTCGCTAAATAGCCTTCTCAGTTGCTGATGCGCCTCTAACCCCAAAACTTTGCTTTTTCATGTAAGTATATTTTTGTTGTTTTATTTACTTCAAACTAACAAAGTCTCCCCCCCCCCCCCCTAAACTAATTCCTGGCTACGCCCGTGTTTTATAAACCACATTTTTGGTATTCTATTATGTGTTGTTTGGGTTGGTTTTTGTTAATATAGTTCTAAGAGTTTTTTTTGTTTTAAATGTCGTTCTTATGTTGTATTTATTTCCTACTCTTTTAATTGTGTAAGAAATGTCGCGGATGTAAGGAATTGTGAGGTTAATTGTTTGAGAGTTATTATCATTACTATTTAAAACTTATCTGTTTTGTCTAGTATCAAAAGTTTTAAACGATTTATCTATGAAATTTTTTGTGTAATTGTTTTTTATTAAGATGTCTTTGATGTGATTTGTTTCTTTTTGTAGTGTACCATTGTCGGTGATTTGATATTTTTTGATTTTTAGATCGTGGCGAAAACCCCAAAAAAAGAAAAATATATAACTTCAAGTACAGCATTGTTACTGGTAATGAAACATGGTGTTTTCAATATGATCCAGAAACTCAGCGTCAAAGTGCCGAATGGAAACACCCGAGCGATCCAAAAAGACACTTTGAAAAAGACACTGTGTATCGAAACTGTTTTAATAGATACAAGCTTTAAATATAGTGAATATTTAGATATAATTCTTAGTTCGTTTATTTATAATCAAACACTAAATCACCAGTTCTAATTTTTCGAGGCGGGTTTCTTTAATCATTGATTGAATGAGAAACGAGATTGAGTTAAGCTATGCTCCTGGAGATGCTAACATGGTTAGCGAAACGTGCGTCAAGAAATTAAAACAATCGATTCAGTGTTTAGTGGTAAATCACTTCTGGTTTACTAAATTAATTTGTTAAAAACAAAATTCACGTTCCTGAGACGCAGAAAATCCACAACTGATTCATGAAAGGCCTCCCCGTAGTGAGGAAGTCACAGTGTGGTGTGTATTTCATTTTCTTCTGATCTCACGAGTGTTACCGCCTTTGTTCGTTACTAAAGCCGATATTAAAGAATCGATATTAAGGAATAATTGGATGTATCTTTTTTGAAAATGAAGAAGACAAGCAAAACCCGATATGCCGATCGTAACTGAAATATGCTTGAAAAGTTTACTTACGTCAATTAGATAATAATTAATCAATTATTATTTAACTAATTTTCAATGAATTAATTAATGAATGTCCATTAATTAATTAATCTCAAAAAATATATATCTGAGATTGCCCCCAAAATCTCCATCTTTCACCTTCGTTGACTTTTCTCTTTGGGGTTACCTTAACCCTCAAGAAAAGCACTGGATAAGGGATACCCAGAGGTGAATTAAAAATGTTTTTTCCTTATAAATGGTCACGTTGGGGGATGACTTTGAGTAAAGGAAACAATTTTACTATCCCCACTACAGATCCCCCACCATGGCCATCTTAAAATGAGAATACTAACAAAAATATAAGCGACCATAGTAAGTATATGGGTATACGCCACCCAGTGCTGTTGTTGTGTCAGTGTTTTTTCAACCTTTTGTGAACCTTTTTGCTCAAATAGTAGGTTTTTTTTGTATCTTGACACAGTTTGTGCTAAGTAAACCATATATATTATATTTTCTATAGTTTTTTATTGAAAACTCTAATTTTTAATTTTTTCGACATTTATTTATCGGTTTCTTTCATTTTCTATTTAGCTCAACATGAAAACGCGTTGTCGTACTCGCTGTGCGTCTGAAATAGAAACGTCATACGAGGCAGCTGTTATTTTCGACGACAAACAGAGTAAAAGCGAGACCAAATTGGGTTTTAAAGAGCATCATATCAGTGAACTTTACCTAACTAAATAAATATATTTTTTAAAATAAAGCTAAATAATGAAATAAGTAATAATCTGAAAGTACATTAAGTCCCCTTTTAAATGCCGTTGGAAGAAAGTTTTTATCTATTAATTTCGCCTAGATATGATAGTTTGAATAGAACACCTCATCTTTACATTTTTTTTTAATTTTGCTGATTTTTTCGATGGTATTAGAAAGAATATTATTTTTTGGAATATTCTATACATATAGTTTTTTTCTATACTGATTGAGGTTTAAATTAAAAATAAATATATTAAATTAGATATTTTAATCAAAAGGTATTAATAATCAAAGGCATAAGGTGACTATGTGCAAGACATATGTTCTCCATGTGAATCGGGAAGCACATAAGTGCTTCTCTTGAGGGTTAAAGAAGGAATTTACATTAACAAGCTTCAAATACTAGATGAAACCAAAGATAATATTCAGAGAAAAATAGAGGGAAATTATAAAGAAACACTAACTAAAATGAGGGAAGATGTTGAACAAGGAACATAAATTTGTAGACGCGAAAATGAGCATCATTAAGAAGACATTATTTTATAAATGTAATTAATGAAAAATTCCAGAAACTGTACTTTGATCTACAAATTTGATAATAAATAATAATAGAAAATCTTTGGTCTGATCTATGGTTTACAGAAATAAACCCCGAACAATTCTTGACCTTAAACGCAGTGTTCTGACATAATAACCCCCGAAACATTCTTAACGTTAAATGAAATTTTCGAACACACAAAAATCTAATTGGTGTTTCGGTTAATAATGTCGATTTTGATAAGAGATGGCGTTACTAATATATTTGTTAGTATGGATTAATGAGGTCTATGGTGTTTTAGAGGGTAAACATGTCATCAAAAGCTAGTTCATTATTAATTGCTCTGTGCAAAAAATATAGTTTTTCATATCTATAAATTGGTCTAATTATGTACTAGGAAAAGACATTTTGCGGGAAAATTTAACCTTCTTACATATGAAGAAAACAGCTGCTGAAAGTTATCGATTGTTGGTTGAATCTTACGGTAAACACGCTCTAACCCAAAAAACTGGTGAATAATGGTTTAAACGCTTTAAAACTGGCGATTTTAGGATAAAGGAAAAGGAGCGTCCAGGACAGCCGAAAAAGTTTGAAGATGCAGATTTTCAAGCATTATTGAATGAAGACTCAATTCATACGTTGAAACGATTGGCAGAAGCATTGAATGTTTCATAACCCACCATTTCAGAACGTCTACACGCATTGAGAATGATCCAGAAGGAAGAAAAAAGGGTTCCATGTGAATTGAAGGAAAGAGTCATTGAAAGGCGAAAAACAACCCGTGAAATTTTGATTGCTAGACTAAAAAGATGTTTTGAATCGAATTATGACAGGTGATGAAAAGTAAATCTATTTTGATAACACAAAGCGCAAAAAATCATGGGTAGACCCAGGCCAGCCTTCAACAACACAACCAGTGCGCAATATATATATATATATATATATATATATATATATATATATATATATATATATATATATATATTACAGAAATCTTTCACCCTTTCTCCACGTGGTGCCACCGATCGCCTTCGCCGAACTGTCAACCATGCGACGTCACGTGTCTCTCGGGACCGGTTTCTAGCCTTTCAGCCGTCATCAGCCGAGTTCCAGACCAACGCAAGGAAAGCAGTTCGGAGAGATGATCGGGGCCACACCAGGTAAACTGGCCATTTTAATGACGGGTCGTGATCGCACACAACTCACGCCATCATACGGCGAATGCTCGTAGAAGTCAGGACCGCTCGTAACCTTGTGTACCTTGTGGGCATATATATATATATATATGGAAACAAGGCTGTGCTGGCAATCGATAGCAACAACAATTGATAAAATTGAACCGAGTATTAAAGGAAAAACGATCAGAATATGCCCAAAAACACGATGATGTCATTTTTCAACATGGCAATGCTCGGCCCCATGTTGCCAAATGTGTAAAAAACTATTTGGAAAACGTTAAATGGGACGTTCTACCCCACTCGCCGTATTCACCGGACTTAGCCCCTTCGGACTACTACTTATTTCGATCGATGCAGCACGGACTCAGAACAACACGTACATTCTTAAACAGAAGAGAAAATTTGGCTTGGTGAATGGTTGGGAATTTGGGAGTTGGCGCGGAATCCATTATTTGGTAGAAATATGGGATTAAGTAATAGCTAAGGATGATCAATATTTCGATTATTAAGGTTAATTAAGGTTATTAATCGAAACATTCATTACTACTACTGCTTATCCTGTGTGTCAAGTTGACCCTGAGGCCCTTACTTTTGTTCTCTTGTTATCGATTACGGCTGTTTCGCGTCAGTCGCAATCTGGGTTTTATGCGCCGTCCTTTTGGCGCGGTTGATACCATACGGTACTGGTCGAGATTAATCGACCGAAGTGATAGTGATTACTGCTCCGGAAACGACCCGCGAGGGTCGAGTCCAGTGGAAGTTTATTCGTAGATCGATTGGTTGGTTCGCTAGTCGTTGACGCTGGATTTATTGAATGAACTGGTGTACTGTTCGGTTCTTCTTCGTGTCTGTGGTGTTTTGGCCTATTCTTTTTTGTTTTCTTGATGTTATTCTGTTCTATTTTGTTTTATTATTCTCTTTTTTGTTTTCTTGATGTTCTCTTTTTTGTTTTCTTGATGTTCTCTTTTTTGTTTTCTTGATGTTATTTTGTTATTTGTTTTACTATTCTCTTTTTTGTTTTCTTGATGTTCTCTTTTTTGTTTTCTTGATGTTATACCGGTGTTAGTGGTTTTGTTTTGATGTTGTTGGTAGCACAGAATGGACGGACTGGATGTTGTTGTCGGTCCCAGTGCGTTTCATCTTCACCGTCTTCGGGGCTAAGGCTTATTCTCTTGGTTAGGTTTGAGGTCGCCGCGCGTCCTGCGTGACGAACCTCGGGGGGTGCCCGCTCCCTAATCCAGTTCGGACTTCCGCTGCTGGAACGGTCAACAGCCATGGACGTCTGCCCCCACGATGGCCAGCGCGCTCGCAACGCGTCCGACCATCACAGAGTCCATCCTCTGCTTACAGTATTACACTGTTTATTCCTTGTTATCGAGTCCGGGCAAGAAGGATTTGGTGTTGCTGCCGGTCCCGGTGCTTCGTTCTTCACCAACTTCGGGCCTAAGACTTATTCTCTGGGTTAGGTTTGAAGTGCCGACTGGCGGAGACGACACTTCGGGGTTGTCCGCTCCCTTGGCCAGATCTGTACGTCGGCGACCGAGACTACCAACGGACACTGCTATCTGTCCCCATGGTGACCAGACAAGACACGTCCGATCACCTCAGAGTCTCGTTCCGAACTGAAACATTCATTATAGCAGGCGAAATCATCGAAAATTGAGTTTTCGAAATATATTCCACCAGACGAAACTGAGATGGACATTAAACAACATTATTTTCAAAATATAATGCCATTATTTATTCTTCAAGATAAAATAAAAATTACCGGATTATTATTTGTAGTTATCTGACACTCTCACTGAACAACCAGACATCCAGTCTCTTCAACAGAACACGAGCCAAAGCCTACATAACTCATACGAAAAATATTCTAAATATTTTCCAGTAAAGTAAATCTTGAAGCACCACTAAATTAACGAAAAGACGAACATTCTTTAAAAAACAATCAAAGAAAATATTCATCGAAATGTTTTTCGAGAAAAAAAAAATATATATGTATACAGCCCGAAACCGTTTTATATCCGACATAAAATCTTCCGAATGGTTCACACAAATCGCCTGAATTTTTTCGTCGAAAATTCCGAGAACGATGGCAGTAAAAACCGGTAGGTGACGAGCTTCATCCCCGTTAATTAGAACTAAATAAAAACGGCCGCCTATTAGCATAAGCTGGTCAGAAACAAAGAACTACAATGCTATAAATCGGAAGTAAACCGCTGGGCCATCAGCTACCAGAATTTTTGAGGAAAATGATCGAAACTCGTCTCTACGGGGGTCACTCGAATAAGTTCGGTTAATTGCAGTGATAAACAAATACTAACGTTAAGTTTATCTTCTGTAACTTGAACGAAACATGGTGTCTTATATAAAGTCTGACCTAAAAATTATCCATAATGTTTTTACTATAAGGTATGAATGGGGTGGCAGATATTTTAATAGGTGTCTCGGTTAATAATGCCGATTTTGCTAAAAGATAGCGTTATTAATACATTTGTTGCGATAGACTAATGACGTCTATGGCATTTTGGAGGGTAACCATATGTCATCAAAAGCCAGTTCATTAGTAATTGTCATTGTGTAAAAAAACACATTTTTTCATAGCTTTGATATGTCGAATAACAAGAATGAGACGTTTTGCGGGGAAGTTTCATCACCTTCTTGAAGAAAACGACTGCTGAAACTTTTCGATTGTTGGTTGAAGCTTATGGTGAACATGCTCTAATCCAAAAAACTTCTGATCTATGATTTAAACGCTTTAAAAGTGGTGATTTTGATATAAAATACAAGAAGAGTCTAGGGCAGCAGAAAAAGTTTAAAAAAGCAGATTTACAAGCATCATTCGATGAAGACTCAACTCATACGTTGAAACAATTGGCAGAAGCAATGAATGTTGTCCAATCCACCATTTCCAAATGTCTACGCGCATTGGAAAAGATCCAGAATGAAGGGGTTCCATATAAATGGAAAATGGGTTCCATATAAATTATAGAAAAGAGACATTGAAAAGCAAAAAACTACTTGTAAAATTTTGCTTGTCAGACAGAAACAAAATGTTTTTGCATCGAGTTGTGACAGGTAATAAAAAATGGATCTATTTTGATAACCCTAAAAGCAAAAAATCATGGATAGACCCAGACCAAACTTCGACATCACATCCAGTGCGCAATATTTATCGAATGAAGGCTTTGCCATGTATTTGGTTCGATAGTAGGGGAGCTGTGTATTACGGACTGCTGAAACCTTGTGAAACAATTACTGGCGATCGATACCGACAACAATTGATAAAATTGAACCCAGCATTGAACCCAGGTCGTACTTGAATACGACCAAAGACACCATCAAGTCATTTGTCAACATGACAATGTTGCAAAATATGAAAAAAACTATTTGAAAAACGTTAAATGGGACGATCTACCCCATCCGCCGTATTCACCGAACTTAGCCTCTTTGGACCACCAGATATTTCGATCGATGCCCCACGAACTTTCAAAAAAATACTTATATTCTTAAGAAAAAGTGAACATTTTGCTTGGAGATTGGTTTGTCTCAAAAAATCAAAAGTCCTTTTGGTACGGAATCTGATTTGGTACGGACAGATATATGGGAAAAAGTAATAGCAAACAAAAAAATTCTCGCCTCATGATGATGATGCTAACATGGTTAGTGCAATGAGCCTTCAGAGTTTGCTAAACATGCTAATGCTAATTGAACACTTTTTCTATTAGAACCATCGGTGTGAGACATTAAACTCGAAGAGATGTACCACTAAACACCAAAATCACTTTATTTCGCTAATCATGTTAACATCATATTTAATTTTTTTTTTTATCTAGACGTGGATTCACCATGCCGGACATGAAGGAACAGTCCAAACAGTAGGTGGGAGCGAGTGAAAGT
The DNA here is from genome assembly GCA_031761425.1 of Cosmopolites sordidus. NCBI lineage: Eukaryota > Metazoa > Arthropoda > Insecta > Coleoptera > Curculionidae > Cosmopolites > Cosmopolites sordidus. The sequence goes on along the minus strand of JARFXV010000647.1, from coordinate 236,100 downwards.
GCACTAAAAAGGTTAAATCATGTGCTGATAATGCTAACTTGATTAGCGCAATGGGCCTTGAGAAGTATGCTGAAAAATGTTAATTGAACACTTTTTCTATTGGAACCTTCAATATGAAACATTAAACTCGTAAAGATTTGCCACCACACACCAAAACACTTTATTTAACTTCTCGTCTCACATTTTCTTAACAATGTTAACATCATCAGGAGACGATTTAATCTAAACATGAATTGACCATGCCAGAGATGTGGGGCAACAATTCAAATAGTAGGTAGAAACAGGTGAAAGTGCGCGAAAAGAGATTAAATCATCTCCTAATGATACTAACATGATTAGCGAAACGCGCATCGAGAAGTTAAATAAAATGATTTCGGGTTTAGTGGTAAATCTATTCGAATGTAGTGTTTCAGACGGAAGTTTCCAACAGTTCCAACAGAAGAAACGTTCCTTCAATATTAAAACGATTCCAGTGGAATTAACAGTGACATAAGTTGCGCATTTAGGGCTTCTAAGGGCTCGTGAGGTTTGCGAAGTAAAGCATACACAGCCCGGGTTTAAAAGGTTCCAAGAGAGAGATATGAATGTTGAATATAGGGAAAGACCAGGTCGTACCTGGACCTCCAGGTATAATTTTTCAAACAATAAAGAATATACTTTTGTTACGCCCTAGTAATTGACGATACTTAGATTAGCATACATCGTTAGCGCTTAAGTTATACACACCAACTATAAACGCTTCTGGATTGTGGTTCATAACACAGATCAACAAATTTAAACTTTTTTTGAGGTAACATTAATAAAAATAGGTGTATATGAAGTATTTTGTAGCCCTAAATCCAAAAATAATAAGCTAATTACTCTAACACGTACAATTTTTTTGTTACAGGGGTCGGTGATGGGGAAAAAAAGGACGACATATTTTAACATGCTTTTATTAGCTTTACCTGTATCTATCTACGTAGCGGAATCTTTGAGCATCCTTTTCGCCCAGTTCAAAACGTCAGATTATATTGAAAATTTGCGCACTTATCAAGGACCGATGACAATACAATAATTTAATAAGTTCGTCGCATTATCCTGAACAGGATCGTCAGGATCAAGGATTTGCTTTCGGAGAGAGGGCCTAAGACACGGTTACAACACCCAAGGAAGGCAGTAAGCGCGCAACTTACCTACTTCCGCCACGGGTAAGTAGTAACAAAAAATAAATAATAGTTTAAAGAACTAAAAAAACACGCGTTTATAGCAGATCGAACTAAAAAATTAAAAATAAATTATAGTTCGAAAAGCTAAAAAACACGTTTTAATGGCAAACCGAATAAAAAAGTAAAAAATAATTTTTAGTATAAGAATAAAGTGATAAACGAGAAAATTGTTATTGTCTTGTTCTTACGGTGCTTTGTTCCATATTTTCATACTAACTCTAGTTATAGAACTGACATTGAGCACCCCACGCTTTTTTCACAATGACACATTAATTTTCTCGGTCATCACTTTATTCTTATAATAAAAATTATTTTTTACTTTTTAGTTCGGTTTACCACTAAAGCGGTTTTTTTAGTTTTTTTAAACTGTAATTTATTTTTTTATTATTCACGTATGGGCACTGATGGACCACGTGAAGTACAGTTAGAGGCGTTTGTTGTTCTTAGCCTTCCTTTGCACCCATACTGATTTCATTCTTCGCTATGACCTTTTTTTCTTTCGTCAGACCAAGTTGTTCCAGTCTTCCTACATTTCTCACTCTGGCCAACTTCCCAAACGTTAACCTTGTGTCTGAAACAGCCTCTATCCTGAATTTCACTTTGTGTAATATTTGCTGATCTTAATTTATTATTAATCTTAATTATTTCTACCTTAGCTCTACTCCTATTTTCATAAAATTCGACTATTTGTCTAGTTAGTCTGCTCAGATTCATCTGTTTTATGTGTCCGTAAAACTTAAGTCTTCTTTTTCTCATATCGCTATGTATATCTGTGTATTGTTTGATTTGTTTGTTTTCTCGAAGTCGGTATGTTGTGCTATTTATTTGTTTGAGGTCTAATATTTTTCTTATGATTTTTCTTTCAATCTCCTCGATGTCTCTCTTTCTATTCAAAATAAGCGTTTCTGCCTCATATAGACATTCTGGCTTAACAACTGTGTTGTAATGTCTCAGTTTTGTGTTTTTAGATATGCATTATTTGTTGTAAATATTTTGTGTAAGTCTCAATGCTGTTTGCATTTTTTGAGATCTACCCTTATTGGCCGCTTTTTCCAACCCGTTTTCCATGATTATTTCCCCCGAATATTTAAATTGAGAGACTCGTCTGAGGTTACCATATTTTGTTTTTAGAAAAGGTGTTCTTAGTCTATTGTGTATTTTCAAAGGAAATTTGTAGTTCTACCTTTTCTGCTGTTTCTTTTAGAATTTCAATCTGTTTTTGTACCATTTATATATCTTGAGTCAAAATTGCTAGATCATCAGCAAACGCCAGACAATCAATTTTGATGTTGGTTCTCAGCAGTTTAATGAGCTGGTCAATATTCAGGGCCGGCTTTTTTTCACGCCACTCCTGTATTACTTTTTCTAGTTAACACAGTTAAATAAGAGTACCGAGAGTCCATCCCCTTGTCTCACTCCAGTTTTAATTTCGAAGGGCTCTGAGATGCCACCCATGAATTTAACTTTTGACCTTGTGTTAGTTAGTGTTGGTTTAATAATTGCCAGCGTTTTCAGATCTAGTCCTTGTTCTTTCAAGATTTGGAATAAAGATTCGCGGTCAATAGAATCATATGCTTTTTTGAAATCCACAAATGTGCAGACGAGATTTTTATTGTACAGTTGTTAATGTCTTAGGATCAACTTTAGATTCAGGATCTGTTCAGGGCAGGATCTGCCCGGTCGAAAACCTGCTTGATATTCACCAAGTTTAGGTTCTAACTGTCCCTGTGCTCTGTCTAGTAGACATTGAGAGAGAACCTTGTAACAAACTGGGAGAAGAGATATCCCTCTGTAGTTGTTTACATCCGTTCCATCTCCTCTCTTTTGTAGTGGATGGATTAGAGCATCTTTCCAATCTTCCGGAATCCATTCGGTTCGGCAATCTTCTTGTAGAATTTTGGTTATTTCCATGGTTGTACCTAGACCAGCGGATTTAAAAAGTTCAGCAGTGATTCCATCTTCACCAGAAGCTTTGCTATTTTTAAGTCGCTTGATTTGACTAATTATTTCATCTTCATTCGGTGGTAATGAATCTGGGTTTGTTTGTCCAGGGTTTAGTGTTGGTAATCTGTTTAAGTGCTCAGGACAGTTTAGTAGTTGTTCAAAATATTTCACAAGTTCTTTGCAATTGTCTTGGTTATTTAGAGCTAATTGTCAGTTTTCCTTTTGGACGCAAAGACTTTGGGCTTGATACCCTCTTAATTTAGTTTTAAATGTTTTGTAAAAATTTCGGGTGTTATTTTTTTGGAAATCTTTTTCTATTTCATTAAGTTGATTGTTTTCATATTTTCTTTTAGTTTGTCTAATTAGCTTCAATGTTTCTTTACTTACTTCCAAAAAGATGTTATAGTTTATTGCTGTTTTTTTTTCTTGTTTTGCTTGTTTCAATTCTTGCCAGTTCTATGCTGGTTATTCATCAAGCTCTTCTGTTAGCGTTGGTTTTATTTTTATAGGGTCAAACTTTGGTATTAGCAGTTTCTTTTGAATAAGTTTTCGAGGTTTTAAGCTATGTTTGATTCTAGCCAAGTAGTAATCTGTGTCTATGTTAGCTCCTTTCGTGACTTCAAAATGACATTCAAAATCTCTTTATAATTGGGGTACGAAATGGCAACATGGTCAATTTGAAATTCACCCATGTACGTGTTTGGGCACCTCCAGGTCTTTTATTTTGTTATTTTCTTCTTAAAATGGGTTGACATTATTTTTAGATTAAACTGCGAACATAATTCAACCAATCTTTTGCCATTATTGATAGTCCATTTATGAGCGGAGAAACTGCCGACTGTTTTCCTATACTTTCTTTCTTTACCTAGTTGGGCGTTGAAATCACCCAATAGGATTTTTACCTGGTTAGAGGGTTACTATAATTTGTTATAATCTAATATTTATTTAATATAAACTTATAAAACCTTTTACATCGAACATATAAAACCTGTTACATCGATGGAAAAACATTACTGAGGATTATGTGAATGAAAAATTTATTACATAAGATGTCATACAGCGAAATGAAACGCAAAAAAAGCATTATCATCAATGTTTCAAAAATCATGTCGATTTGTGTAATCTGAAACCTGAATGAAAAAACCTAATGAATATTTTGATTTGTCAATATCAGTTTCCATTGTGACATTTTCGATACATCTGAACCATCAGAACTGCTTGTTTGCAGAAACGTTTGCATTAACCTACCGATCAAATAAACGGCGCCAGTTATTGTTTAAATTATCATAAACTTACATAAACGCATGAAGAAAAACATCGAACATATTCATAAGGCATCCGCATAAATAATTAAATGAATCCGAAACATCCAACCAGCGAACTATTCTCGTCCAGTTCGGAGTTCGAAGCATAGAAAAAAGCTGTTATATTAAAGTGAAATAAATGCTCGAAATCGTAAAAAGTGCCACTTACGTACGACCGAGATTCGGACCTTTGAGATTCCTCGAACCGTTCGAAAAAAATATGTCTCGCATTCTAGCCGCTTGTAGGGTGATGAATATTTCAGCGAATTTCAAGTATTTTAATTTAATTCTTCGGCGGACTCGTCGATCTCTGAACGGATGCCTATCCGGCGGGATCAGGATGGCCAAGTGGCGCATCGCTCACCGAAAATTGGACCACCTACGACTGACGTCAGAACCATTGGCGGCGATCAAACATTATCTGTTTTAAACTGACTATTCAGTCTTGTATCTTCAAGCCTATTGTCATATAAAAATCAGATACTTTTCCGATTGATGGCGATACTAGCTATCAGTTCTCATAACTGGCTTAATTTTTAGTAATGCATTTCAAGCCAATATTACATTTAGTTTTGTTTTGGCACTGTTCGAAAGCAGATTGATATATCATATGTGATATCTCATATAGGCCGAATGCAGAGTGAAGGTTAGAGATGATAAATGAGATGATAAATGATCTCAAACGAAAGCGTACAGAATATCCTATACAAATATTTGAGCATCTGGAAGCTATCAGCCCTATGAGTGACGCGCTTCCTCATTAGAAATTAAAACCGGAATCAACTAACCACTTCACAGCGGTGTTTAGACATGTATAAGCGCAATGTGAATGAGTCGTTGATCATTGTGCTGTTACTCATGGCTGATCCAATTTTAAATAGAGTTAATAAAACAACACCAGTATTTAATAAAGAATATAGGCTGCTTCACTACAACAACACGATCTTTTATTCGTCTACCATTGCAACAGCGAAATTGGATAATTTGCGCTACGAATTAACACCTATTCCCCGGACTTAGTCCCCTCTGATTTTTTCACTTTCCAAATATGAAAAAATAGCTGAATGGAAAAAAATACATCAAATAAAAAATCATCGCCCAGGTAGAGAGGACTATTATAAGACGTACTTTTTACAAGGCATAGAAAAGTTGGACAATTTTTGCACAAGGTGTGTTTAGATAAAGGGGATTACCATACATTAAAAAATATAGCTCATTCGAGTAAATAATGGTGGCACATCATCACTCTTCAGAAATCTATTCCCATATTTAAATCCATAAGGAAAACAAAATCATTTAAAGTTCGAAGCACTTTCTTTCCTTCTTCCTCTAATCCTATTAGAATAGGATAAAAATACGGTGAGCCGGTGGGTCACATTCTGTGAATTTAATGTTAAAATAACATTTAGATTTGTGGTTCTGAACCCAACACAACTATGTGTGCCAGCAAAGCACAACTTTCTTCGTCGAACCTGTCATTTTCATTTTCTGGTCGTTTTTGAGTTGTGCCTTCAAAGCTTTTGAATTATTTTTACTGTATTATTTGCTGTTTTAGCTATTTTCTGGTGTAGTTTCTGTTTTTGTGAGTTCTGTAGTAAAAAATATGCGATTACAATTGCAAAAAAATGCCAAAACCATTAATAAAGCAGTCGATGTAAGCAACTTGTCTCGTCACTTATCAGTTATTTTGAGCAGGAATGAGACAATGGGAGTCCTCTTTTGTCATTAAACGCTGTGAGGGAGATATGTGTTAATAACTTAGTAGGTCTCATGGTTAATTGGAGTTTTTTAGCGAGTATTGGTACAGTTAGTGCAATTTTGAAAAAATTGAAGAATAACGAAATGTTAAAATCACCGAAGAAAAAGCGTCAACATCCAAAACGAGTAACTAATCTAGATCATGTTGATGTGTGCTCAGTTCGCAATCAAATCTATGAAATGTATGAAAAAAGTGAGTAGATTTACATGGTAATATTGTATTTTTATGAAACTTTATTGAACTATTTCAGAACAAACGGTTAATCTTGAAAGTATTCATGAAAAACTAAAGAACATGCAGCTCTTTGATGGATGTAAAACTTTGCTTCATACACTTCTAAAAGAAATTGGTTTCAAATGGAGTAATGATAATCCACGTAGGGGCCTAATGGACCTTCCAGATATGGATTTAAACGAATGCAATTTTTGAAGATATATCAAAATATTAATGACGAATCTCTGTTTGATTTTGTTTATTTGGATGAAACATGGATATTTCAAAATGGGACCTTGAATCACTCATGGCAATATCATAACAAGAGAAATGTAAAGACTACAAAAGTTGATAGAAAAAGGTGAGTGAGACTATTTGGATATGTGGAAAAAAAAGCTTTATAAGTAGTACCGCAGATCTGGATGAACAGCATCAGAGATACAGAAGAAAGATAGTCGAATCGCCAAAGAGTATTTGATAGACTAGAAATTAATCCCGTAATAATTTACTTGAACAGCGATTCAGATGCTGAAAGTTGTTTTAGTGATAGTGAATAATTAAACTTTGTGGGAACTAAATGAAAAGCTACTATGTTCACAAGCAGAAGTTTCGAAACAGATTTTTGATTAAAATTTTTAAAGAAAAAACTTTTCGTGTTACTTTTTAATTTATAGTTTTATCGGTCGTACAAAAAGACAAAGTCTGGGTATTTTGATGTTGATTTGGCAACATTGTAACGTGAGTGCGTCATAGATTTTGATGATGTACAACCATTAATTCTCTGAATGAGCTATACATCCATTTTCGATCGAAAAAAGGATATTATTTAATTTAAAGATTTAGAAGAATTTATGTATTCAGAATTGGCAAAATGGTGTTGTTAGGCGATATCTGACATACATCGTAAAATTTGACATTGTTGACTGTAGACGTACTCAGAACGTTTTGTCATAAGGACACTATTTGTATTGTTTAGTGACTTGAAAATTTCATCTCAGTTAAAAAACGGAATTAACTCGCGAAAATGTTCGTGCAATGATTTACTACGACTTTCGACATGGATTATTTCAACAACAGTACATCGATCAACTCAGTTCGACTCTAAGCGATGAAGCACCATTTAAAACCACTATATATTACTGGTTTAATTCAATCGTTGCCCTCGTTCGCTCACGGACTGTTTTTCAAATCTTCCTGTGTTCCTTTCTTAAGCAGAACAATCACTTCAGCATGTTTCCATAATTTGGGTATTTTTTGTTCTTTAATGTAATTTGAGTACTATGTTGCCAGTGTTTTGTGTACAGTTTGACTATTGTGTCTATGTGTCTATTCAAATCAGTTATTTATTTAAGAATAAATGAGTATCAAAATAGACTATTTTAGTCGGTTATACAGGCAACATTATAAGTTCTATTTTTATAACGTATCATAATCACAGCTACAAACGAGCTCCCGATTAATATTGTCAATATAATCGACAAATAATGCATTTTTTTGCCGAGTCGCATCAAAATAATCGATTCTTATCAAGACAGACCACTGTCCATTTGAAATCAATTCTTTTATTGTCAACCTCTTGAACGATCGTGTAGCTTAATAAACATATTTATGCCATTGTCACGGTCCATATAGGGTAGCAAAATTAGCCTTTTTCGACTATAAAAATTGCTTATCTTTATGCGCTTGCCTTGCGATTTTTGTTACGTGCAGTGGGCTAAACTTTCCAAAAATATAGGCAAAAATTTATCAACTATTATATAATTCCTGGGAGGTAACAATTAAGCAGATAACAAACAACAAAACATAAAGAAATAGTAGAATATATATATATATATATATATATATATATATATATATATATATATATATATATATATATATATATATATATATATATATATATATATATATATATATATTGTTTCTAAATCATTCCGGGTGTCGATCCGTTGATTCTGTGAAGAGTCACGACGTTTCGCCAAAATCGCATTTGGTATTTTCAAGTATTATCCACTTCGACTGAAGAGTCCAACTGACGTGCACAGGTCCTTGTGCTGGCTTTTATAGCCGGTTGGCGACTGTGCAAATTATATCGGGGTAGTTCGGGACTGTTTGCGGCGCTCGGCAACGCTGTCGGGCGTCCGTTTATTGATTTTTCTACCTCGCCGCCACGTTGCCACGTTTCTTCTTTTTTCAGAAGGGATTTCCATACTTTTAGAATGTTGCGAGCGTCGTTTCGCGTATTTAGCTCACCTCTTTCTTCTATTTCAAGGGCTTCTCTGATTGTTCAGACCTTGTAGTTTTCAATATTCGCTATTTCTTTGGCTCCTTCAAAATTGATTTTATGTCCTGTTTGTAGATAGTGCTGGAGCGGAAGTGGTTTGTTTGTTTTTCAGGTCGTTTTTATGTACTTGTATTCTGGCCAATATTCGTCTGTTTGTTTGTCCTATGTATGCTCTGTTGCAGTCGGAACAAGATATACTATATACCCCATGATTTTCCAGTCTAACTTTGTCCGACTGCCGACAGCGTTGCCGAGCGCTGTAAATAGTCCCGAACTACCCCGATATAATTTACGCAGTCGCCGGCTATAAAAATAATAATATATATATTATATAAATAATAATAATAATCCATATATAAATAATGGATTTGTAAACTGCTACTTTGCTAGTTGCATTATTACCGAAATTATCATAAAACGTGTACTAAAAATTTAACAAAGATATGTTTATAGGTAAACGATAGTTAGTTTACAAAGGGTTTCAAAAAACAGAGATTTGCAATGTTTTTATTTAGAAAAATGAAATCACCCCGTCTCCCCTATCTGCCACTGCTTATTTTATATTTTAGGCAATGCTACTACCAAATTGTGCCTCATAGTGACTTATGTACCTGTAAGATTCAACTTTTTATTTCAAACCGTTTCAAGATAAGGAAATTTCAATTTTGTTTCGGGATTTTACATTATCATACCTCTGTAATTTACTCTCTGATCAAAAAACGTTCTACTGATCAAAAGTGAATTAAGAAAATTTTCATCATTTTCGTTTCTTATTACGCAAGTGGGATTTCCAATATATAATTACGGACCATCCTATATATTTTTACGTGTGGTCCAAAGAGTTGTTTACTTTTTGAAATGAAATTTTAATAAAATACAAGTTGATAAATTTTAACAAATTTACAAAAATTCTTGGAAATTCATGTTCTCAAGACTACATTGTCTAAATATGCTCCATTTCTGTCCTCATTGCATACGACACTCCTGAAACCAACCTATAAAATTTGTCATAACGCGACGGCGAGTATCTCCAGTTATGGCTTCGATTTATGGCCGAATATTTTTCTTTAGATGTTTCAGAGTGGCAGGGCAGTTGCGGTACACTTGACTTTTAAGATATCACAGAGAGTCAAGTCCGGACTTGACCACTTGACTTGGGGGGGCCACTGAATGTCTCCTCTTCGAGAAATCATTTTCCGGAAAAAGCGACAGAACGACGGGCAAAGTCAGATTGGAAGTATGGCAGGTGGCTCCGTCCTGAATGTATCCTTCAAATTCTTGAAGAGCAGGAAAGAAAAAAATTTGAAGCCTGACGAACGTTGAGAATTCAAACATTAACCACTCTTTAGACCACCCTGTATATAATTATACATTTAATCCTTAATTTCATTGATTTTAATTGTTCAGTTTGAAGCAGACTAATACAGTGAAATCAAACATTATCACACATAACATAAAGACAAAATTATTGCTTGATAAATTATTACCTTTCCGCAATCTGACATCTAGGTGTGAGGGTAAATATCCGTAATTTACCTTTTGGCAGTTACTATGCTCCCAACGTGAAGCAATTAATTAAGTCCCTGGACCCACTATTTGTATTGTATCGTTAAAGCACTAGTTAATTTACAGATTTCGATTAATACACATATAAATGGCGATGAAAAAATAAAGTTTCTTCATTAAAAATTTTAGTTTTTTAATTTATGCTAGATGTTACATTATTTTACCGTTTAAGTTCAATTATTTAGTAATAATTAAAGCTGATGGCGTAACGGTCGATCTGGTAACACTGATGCGTATATGTACAAGTTTGAACTCCCTAAAATCACTTGCTTGATACTCCGTAGCAATTTTTTTCGTGATCCGGATTTTTCTGGCGCCTTCTGAAAATGAGTGATGGGAATTTCGAGCAAAGGTGGGCGATCAAGTTTTCTTTCAAACTTTACAAAATCTCTGCAGGCCTATGGAAACAATATTTTGTCAAAGGCCCAGGTTTTAAGGTAGTCTAAGATCACTGGCGACTCCTGGATTTTTAAAGTGGGAGGGCATAGACGAAAATAGTGCTGCTGAAGATTTTTTTGCTTTTCCCTTCCACTTTTTTATTTTTCGTAGTCTTAAAACCCTATACAGGAGGTGAACCAGAAAAACATTAAATTTTTGTATTGTTACTACTTACAAGGACATTGGACGATGGGTTGTTGCTTGTTGCGCAGATAAAGGAATGAATAAGCAGGTACTTACCGTTTCCCGAACAGTAAACAATTCAAACAGTTCATTGTAACTGCAAATCTGTAGAGAAAATTCGAAAAAGTTCGACAAAAAAATTAAATTAGCCATTACTAGTTGTTTTAAATCAGACACCTTCATGATTGCAATTAAAAGTTGATTATTTTTATTTAAAAAGTACTACTCAGTGTGTACACACGTAGCAAATCCCATATCAAAACAAGTATTCGCGAGGCGAACGAAATACGCGATGCGAGACATCAAACGCTCCGTACCCGTCAAATCAACGTTTAAAACTAATTACCGATACCTTAGGTCGCAGGGAATCTACGTCCAAATCGCATGTTTAAGAAAGCAGTTAAACCCCCAAATTATGGCAACCAATAAAACATGTACCGCCAACGACGAGATAAATGGAAGTAGCATACGGTCGCTGGAGATAATCGTCCGACCAACAATGTAAAGATTGTGGCGAGAGGATGGAATTTTTATCCGCTATTATTTGGTGTGATGGGTTGACAGACGTTCATCTACATTTGGAGATTTTAATTTTTAATAATATCTTAAAATGCGTTAAAGGAAAGAAACTGAATGGAAGTAAACTATGGTATTTTACTGCAAAAAATTGTTTACTGTGATAAATGCTGCCCACGCCCTCCCTCACGGACCGCTACTGTTTAAGACATTATAAGAAAGCTGACACAAAAATTATTCCGAAAAACATTTCGAATGATCGTCAACAGTGAAACATGTCCTGGCTTTTTAGGGCGGATTGAAAATGATATTTATTTTCTAGAACATGTCACTATTGGTGACCAATATGCCTCTCATCCAAAGGGGAAACCAACAGTTGCCAGTTTTTACACTGGCAATTTTTGTAGTATATTTTATTAATTATAATTAGTAGTATATTTGACGTTTGTTTATCTCACGTTTTCCTTCGGCCTTTTTCTTCTTATTGCAATTTTTTTGTTTAAATTCTTTATTAACCTTATCTCCGATATTCTTATCAAGTGTCGTCACCATGCTAGCAATTCCTTCTCTGTAGTTTGATAGCTCATCAAGGGTCTTAGTCTCCTCTAGGGTTATCGAGGTCTTTTTTACATGCAGAGATAGTCATCGGTACCCACAACCTCTATAATCTAGTTATAAATCCAACCGTCCCTGGAAGACCAGTCTTTCTAGGTTACTGGCATCCATGCCTTAAATGTGGACGAAGAACCTTAGTATTCGTTAATGAATAATTTGGGATAGCCTTGTGGGTTCATTGATTTCTTGAATAAGTACCCACAACCTCTATAATCTAGTTATAGATAAGGATATTTATCTCTTCGAATTTCATGTTTCACACGGAAGGTTCCAACATAACAATTGATCATAAACCTTAGGTTGATAACCTTTAATTTTAAGAGGATTCTGACTGGGGTTAATCCACGTCTGATGACTGTGGTTCGACACCCATATTAAGCTGTAGCTGCGGTCGTGAAATGATACCAAGAGCGATGAAGAAACTTATATCTTCTTCTTCGTATTCTTCTTTACAAAAGTACTTTACAGTATATTTTCTACTTTTCATGACCTATGGAAACTCATTTCGTTTGCGGCCATTTGGTTACATATTAGAGAGACGAACGCTCCATCCCTCCCTGGAAGACCAGTCTTTCTAGGTTACTACCATCCCTGCCTTCAATGTGACCGAAGAACCTTAGTATTCGTTAATGAATAATTTGGGATAACCTTGTGTGTTCATTAATTTCTTGAACAACGAATGCGTTTGTTCGTCTGGCAGTCCATGGAATCCTTTCATCCTCTGTTTTTCTTTTAGATTTAAATTAGTTGCGAGGCCGATCTCGTAAGAAGTGTGGTGTCCGGTATATCTTAAGTTAGATATTTTAATGTCATCAATACTGATACCATCCATCCAATTGACAAGTGATATGATGCAAAACTCATCAGATGTTCGATCTTCAACTTTTATCGCTCTGTTTTTGATGTGAAAACTTCTTTAGCCGCGTTGAGTGATGGGCGATAGGGGCAAAAATTATGGATTCCCGTCACCGACATGCTAGTGACGCGTTGCGCCAGGCTGGCGACGCCAATTGTGTTTTAAATGTGTTTTAATGTGTTTTAAATGAAATTGTGAAGATTTAAATAATCATTATTTGATTTGTTTAATTGTAGAATTACTGTGCAGTATCAGAGTGAGTACTTAATATGCTAATCTGTTTATCATTTATTATTTATTATTATTATTTATTAAAAACAAAGCAACAAATAAATTTATTGTAATTAATTAAATTTAAAAAATTCAAAAGAGAATCACAGTTATTCCAAAGTTTCAAGTTTTCACTTCTCTCGGCAGTCCCCAAGACTGCCTACCTTTTCTCTTCATATAAATGACCAATTAAGCCAATAAGGTGAACTGATACCCCCATTTCCTGCAGAATTTGATCCAATTTCTCTTATTTTAGACCCAGCAGAGGTAAACAGGATGGTTGAGTTCTCAGCCTTTTTCGATTTTTGTATTATACTTATTATTTGTTTATATACATAAACCTACATAGTAGAGACTTATACCAAGTGTGGTGGATAATAAGTTTTAATTGTTTTATGAGATCAAGGCTCGATTTATAGTCTAATCTCCTATGTCATTTTATTGCTATGACAATGCCTTTCCTGTAGTATTTTTTTTCTGTGGTAAACATGTCGAGTTTCGAGCCAAATAAAAAGCATTGGTATACGTATTGCTTTCCTTGTTCAATAAAATAAAAAACGCAAGTGAAACCCGTGGTATACTCGCGAAAACTTACTGTGTCAATGTCCCAATGCAAGACGCTTGTGGGCGTTGATTTAAACGATTTAAAAGTGCTGATTTCGACTTGAAAGGAAAAGAACGTTCAGGTCAACTGAAAAAATTTGAAGGTGCTGAATTGCAAGTATTGTAGGAAGAAGACGAAATACAAACTCAACTACAAATGGCAGAGAGGTTAAATGTTGGTCGCCAAACCATTTGTGAACGTCTGCATGCCATGAGAAAGTTCCAGAAGACAGGAAAATGGGTACCACATCAGCTGCACGATAAGCAGATGGAAAAGAAAAAAACAGTGTGCGAAGTGTTTCTTTCTGGGCACCAAAAAAAACATTTTTTTGCATCGGTTTGTGACTGGAGACGAAAAATGATTATATTTTGAGAACTCAAAACACAAACAATTATGGGTTGACCCAGGACAACCATCAACATCGACCTCAAGACCGAATCGTCTTGAAAAGAAGGCAATGCTATGCATTTAGCGGGACCAGAAGAGCGTCGTGTACTATGAGCTTCTGAAACCAGGTGAAACAGTTCATAATTTCGCTACCCTCAACAAATAATCCATTTCAACCTTGCATTAATCGTAATTAAGTGACCAAAAGACTTGGCCCCTTTCGACTACCACTTGTTTTGCCAGAGAGATGGGAAAAATGTGCAGTTAGCGATGGCGCATACTTCAAATAGACCATTATGTATCTTTCTCCGAAATTAAAAGTGTTTTTAAAGAAAAAAATAAGGATTATTAATCGCCACACCTGGTATACATAAACTCAAAACCTGAAGATTCGAAACTGATTTTTTTATTTAAAAAATTATAGCAAATAATTATTTAGCCCTACAGTGAAAAGTGGCATTTTCTTATTTTGTTTTTGCCATATGATGTTTACAATATCAGACCAGTGTATACCGCACAGAAGGACTCTCACACGGCCTACCAGATCCATCCACCGAATTGTCACCGGGCCTATACATCGTTCAAATCACGTAGACGTCCGCGTTTGTCATTTGTCCGCATAGCTTCACGCCGCCTCGCACATCATAGAGTGCCGCGGATTCATATCGCACCCCCGCATCAGTCGTCTTTTGTTTCACCTCTCTGTCTCGCTCTTTTTTTTTCGTTTTCCTTTCAGATCTGGGCGGCATTTCATGGAAATTTCGTGTATGACGAGCGTCGGTTCATTTTTTTTCTTCTTCTCTTGATGTTGTTGTGGCCGCCGGGGTCAGTGCGGATGGGCCACAACAGCATCCCGTTGTCGTGGTAATTTCAGTTCCTTATATGGTCAATGTGTAAGAGAGATTTTTGTCTAGCTTTGTCGGTAGGGTAATAAAAAAGAAGGAAATAATACGTGGACATTCAAGGTTTGGTTTCGTGATTGTGCTCTTTGCTTTTATTACTTTCATTGAGCTTTTGATCTTGAACGGTCGTGATTTAAATAGTCTACTTGATTTATCGGCTAGACAACACTTCTTAAAGTTGTGGCAGCAAAAACAACAGAAATCTTGAGAACGGTATTCTAATAAAAACATTAAGATGCACGAATATCAGACAAATACCTATGTTACTGGAATATAACATAGGTATAGTCCGGTTCAAGATATTTCGTTGCCTTTCGGCAAAATGTTAATTGCCACAATAAATTTCAATAAAAATATTCCAAGCTTCTTCAAAGGCGCCAGAGTCGGAGTAGCTTAACTTCTGAATAATTTTGGAAAATATAAAATATTGTTAAATTATTATGGATTTAGCCTAAAGGCATTCGCACTCCCTCCAAAGACCGGCCCTACAACACCAGAACATACCAGACACAAGCCACACCCGGAGCAAAACCCGAGTACAGCCCACACCCAGACCATCCCCGCACCTCAGAACCGGTCCCAAGGGGAACATTGACTTATCCCAAATATCTTAAACATCAAAAGGACTAAGCTCTGTGGGGGCCCTTTCAATATTTTCGGGCCACACGGTTGTAGTGATGACGGGGGATGTCTTTGGTTTCCTATTGTTATCCAGAAACTTTCGAACGGTTCGGACTGTTCCAAGTAATACAGCCATGAGTCTAAAAAAGTGATGGGGCTAAAAAGATGATCGTTGAGACCCAATAATTTAATATTCCTTACCAAGTTCTTTGGGATGATTCCAGTTGATGACACTATGATATTGTTGTTGAATCTGTTCGTAAAGCTCTTTATACTTCAGAATTTTTTCGGTATATTTTGCAATTAAATTATTGTTGTTTGAGATAGCTATATCTATATATAATGTTTTACCTGCAATTTTATCGATTACAACAATATCGGGCCTATTGTTATTTAATTTCTGCTCGGTAACCACTGTTAGGCCCCAATACATTCGGTAACTGTTGTTCTCCAGAACTGGTTGCGGATTGTAATTGTAGTATGGGACTTTTTCTGATTCCTTTAGCTGCAGTTTTATTACCAATTCTTGATGAATGATCTTCGCCACTGCGTCGTGCCTTTCTTTATATTATGTTGCTGCAGATGCTTCACAGCCCCCTGTTATATGTTGGATTGTCTCGGAGATAATTAGTATTATTATTATGTATGACTAAAACATTGTTTATTGCTTTGTTTATTTTGAATTTATTCGAACAATAAAAATAACATATATATCGTTTTTTAATATATAGTCATGAATTTCCAATTTAGTGTTATTTGCATTAGGAACTTTATTTTTTTGGCGGTTATAATAACTAGCATTGTCTATTACAATTACGCTTTCCTTAGGCACATTGGGCAAAAGGCTATTTATAAACCTTCAAAAAGTTCTCTTGTGGTGTCGTCATGGTAGTCCAAAAATGAATGTTTAATATTTTTGGAGGACAACCGTAAACAATTTGGAACACATCCATCCTCGGAACCAGCATGTAAAATTGTAATTCCCTTTCCCTTGTTTGCTGGGGCTTTGGTTTGGCATTTTCTTAATATATCTACCCATCATTTTGCTGGCGCCTCATGTGTATCGAACCATGTTTCATCAAGGTAGATAACGGGATGATTTTCTAATCTGTATTTTTTTATAGAGTTTAAGTAGTTAAAACGCCATCATTTACCATTTATTATAGTCCGATATGCAAATTCCATTTAAGATAATATACTCCGGAGGCTAGTTCTGCTGCAAAGAATTTTTGTTTCATCTTTCGTTATACAAAACAAACGTTCATACAAAACAAACATTTTGCTTCGAATTAAGTTTTTGTCACATTTACTTTTATCAGAATCACTACTGACTTTTTTGGCTTTAATTGGCTTCCTCACAATATCTTTAACTGTAGATAACGGAGTTTTCGTTAATGAAGACGTTTCTGCTGAAGCTGCATTTACATTAAGCCCCCTATTCAATAAAGAAACATACACATTTTTAACAATTTGCTTAGCATCGAACGATAAATGTTTTTAGCCACATTTTTAGCACAATTGGAATAATAAAAATACGATCGAAATTATAGAACTCCACTGTTTAAGAAAAGAATGTGTGAAGAACTAAACTAAAATATTTCGAAACTACTAAACCAGATATAAAATTAATTTTATCTTTTTACCTGTTATTTTATTATGCCCGGTCCTGTTTACTTTTTTGCAACTTATGCCGGGTTTCGTTACGACAGGGGTTGTTAACAGTTTATTGCAGCCATTTGGTCAACGATATATATTGAATCGCACTATAAAGGATTATTTTTTAGTGTGTCCGAACTTTCGATAGAGGTCGCTGTCAAATAAACTGTGAGTTTGCGCGCTTAAATGTCAAAATTATTCCGTATTGTCTGGCAAATCATCATGGAGCATTTAACATAAGAACAACGTTTGCAAATTGTCGATATTTATTATCGAAATCAATGTTCTGCGCGCCAAACTTATAGAGCGCTTCGTTAATTTTATGGTGCACATAATCGCCCAACTGAACGATGTATTCGCCGAGTTATCGACAAATTCCGAACGCATTTCACGCTGCTCGATATTAAAACAAAAACGAGACAAAACATGTGCGTTCCGAAGGAAATATCGCCGCTGTAGCTGACAGTATTGATAGAGATCCAAGTTTATCGATTCGTCGCCGTTTGCTGAAAGTTGGACTTTGTTATTCGACTACGTGGAAAATTTTGAGTCAAACCCCAAGAACTCAAGCCCAAGATCTCAAGCCCCAAGATCATCGTTTGCGTTATACGTTCGGTGAATGGGGTCGAAATCAATTGCAACCCGACCCAGAATTTAACCGCAAGATTTTATTTAGAGACGAAGCTCATTTTTGCCTAAATGGTTACATTAATAATCAAAATTGCCACACTTGGAGTGAAAATAATTCACAAATGATCCAACAATTATCGCTGTATCCAGAAAAATGCATCGTATGGTACGGATTGTACGCCGGTGGTATCATTTCTTAAAAACAGAACGTTGATCAATGATTATCGTTGCAGAGCGTGTTTACATTAGTTTACAAATTTTAACTTTTATTATGAAAGTGATGTTGAAGTTAGATTGATTTCTAGTGATTCAGGCGATTTCTCTCTTCAAGGAAACACTCCACATTTACCAAACCAAGCCGAATTAAATGATCTTATAAGAGATTTACAACTATCAAGATCAAAAGCAAAGATTCTTGGTTCTCGCCTACAACAATGAAATTTATTAACACCAGACATGAAAGTTACGTTGTCCAGAAACAGGGGCAAAGTTTACTATAAATTTTTCAAAAGAGAAGGGAAATATTGTTATTATACTGATATCTCGGGACTTTTTGAAGCAATGAATCAAAACCATAATATAACAGAGTGGCGCTTATTCGTAGACTCTTTGAAATGTAGTCTGAAAGATGTTTTATTACACAACGGAAATAAGAAACCGTCTATACCAATAGGATACACAGTGAATTGTAAAGAAAGCTATGAAACGATGTGTGCTTTAATGAATTTAATGAAGTATAAAAAAAACACCAATGGAAATTGTGTATGGGGGTGGTTACACAAAATGCTCTTGTTGTCTTTGTCTGTGGGTCAACAGGGCCATAGAGCATGATTATATAAGAAAAGAATGACCTATTCGGAACGACTATATTCCGGGCAAAATGAACATTAAACATTAGTCGTTAATAAATCCAAAAGACATTATTCTACCCCTTTTACACATTAAATTAGGACTTATGTAAAATTTTGTGAATGCTCTAAATAGAAATGGTGATGATTTCCTGTATATACAAAAAATCTTTCCAAGTATTACAGCAAAACTGTAAGAGGGGATATTTGTTGGCCCACAGATACTTAAAATTATAAAAGATCCAGTTTGAAATAGCCCAGATGAAAAAGCTGCTGAAGTCATTCAAAAAGGTTGTCGAAGAATTTTTTGGAAATCAAAAAAGTGAAAATTATGAAGATATTGTTGCTGATTTATTGAAAAATGTTCAACAGATGGGATTGAACATGTCATTGAAGATTCATTTCCTGCACTCGCATTTGAGTTTTTTCCTGAAAACTTAGGAAGTATGAGTGACGAACAGGGGGAACGTTTTCACCAACATTTAAAGATTTTCAAAGAACTACATCAAGGATTTTGGGATGAGAACGTGTTAGAGGATTACTGTTGGTCCATTATAAGAGAAACCGATACAAAAAAAACTATAAAAAGAAGGCGAAAATGAACCATTTTTTTTATTATTCACAAGATTTATTTTCCATTTTTAAGTAAATAGATATTTATAAAAGCAGACGTGACAGAATTTTTTATTATTTTTTCTGGATAACTCTTACCTAAATAAACAATAATTAACAACTTTCAGCTGGGGTATAAAAACCGTGTAAACTAGTGTTATTTAATTCGGAATTTGAATGGCATTGATCTGGAGGAGATGTAGTTCCAAAAGGACGGCTCTAGATTCATACAGCCAACGCAACAATCGATTTATTGAAGAAACAATTCGATGAGAAAATTATTTCGATGAACGGCTCAGTTAATTGGCCACCAAAGTCATGTGATTTAACTCTTTTAGATTATTTTCTTTGGGGTTATGTTAAATCTTTGGTCTATACCAATAATCCAGCAACTATTGACGCCTTGGAAGCCAACATAACTCTGACAATTGCGGACATAACAGGCAGGTTCAGATCTAATACGCCTTCAATGCGAATTTGAACCTCTTAGAGTCACTTGATAGTTCGGATTACGCATTTTTAAAATGAGTGACAACAACCACTTTTGCGCAGATTTTCTTCATCCCCAATTCGTCCAATTTACAAAAGATGCCTAGCTTTTTCTTGAGTAATTCGACTGCTAAGAGGCACTCTTCTTTTTGTTTGATCTTCGATCTAAATTCCGAGTGCTCCTTCCATATTTTCGATGGTTAGAGGTCGCGAGAAACACCTAACTTTATTGCTGGTACTAGTACCGCACGAAACACTTGCCCGAATGGATTGTTCACTGTTTTTATTGTTTATTCATTTTATGAACATTTTTTTCACCTGCAGCAAGACAGCCCAACAATTGAATCTTGGCCTATGGACACCATTAGATTTTAAAATTAGGACATGTACATATAACTACTTAATTAAACGCACGAAAATGACAAGATTCCCTAATCACCAACTTCGTTTGCAAAATGAAACATACAAACTATGTAAATGCGTAATCAACGGCCGTGCGTCATGCGAAAAAAGCAATAAAACAATTCCTGGAAAATTAGAGAAGCAGGTCGCACGAGAT
The DNA here is from genome assembly GCA_031761425.1 of Cosmopolites sordidus. Classification (NCBI taxonomy): domain Eukaryota; kingdom Metazoa; phylum Arthropoda; class Insecta; order Coleoptera; family Curculionidae; genus Cosmopolites; species Cosmopolites sordidus. Next base: position 215,636 of record JARFXV010000647.1, on the reverse strand, counting down.
TGCGACGAAAACGTATCGCGAAGCTGCATAATTCAATTGAAAATTATGTCTAGGCAATTTTACAAGACAAAACCGTCGATAATCAAAACCACGATTGACCAGGGCTTATTGTACTTTATTTACCCACCTCGTATTAAAAAAAAACATTTACGATAATCAATTCTTCTATTGGAACCTTCAGTGTGAAACACTAAACTCGAAGAGTTTTACCACTAAACATCAAATCACTTTTTGAAAACTTCTCGACGCACGTTTCACTAACCATGTTAGCATCATCAAGAGATGATTTAATCTGAATTAAATCAGATCCTGATGATGCTAACATGGTTAGCGAAACGTGCGTCGAGAAGTTTTCAAAAAGTGATTTGGTGTTTAGTGGTAAATCTCTCCGAGTTTAGTATTTACAATATATTTTATTTAAAAAAAGTGGTCAGATCAGAAACTGAATGATCCGTTAAATATACAAAATCAGGTAAAATTAGGTAGGTCGATATTAATTTTTGAACCGCGCTATAGTAAATCCCAGTTATTTAATGCCACTGTATAACTGTTGTAAAAATTTATTTATTTGTTGCCCAATTCGACATCATTGCAAAACCACACACATAACTTGACCACCATAAAGGGACACAAAAAAACCGTCACATCATTGAAAACCTTTCGCCATCCTCTTCATAAATTCTGTTTGGCTTGGTCGTAAAAATTTATATGGCAGCGAAAAAAAGAGACCGCCGTTGTCGCCGCCTCTGTCCCAGAGTCTGTCCATAAGTCAAACAAAGTTTATGGATGGTGGGGGATGGTGGGGATACGGCAAACGGCCTGCGCGACGACCCATTTGTGTTTTGGCGCTGATGGCCACGCCGTGCGCCGGAGTTTTTGCGCGTCACTTGTACACCAGTGACGTACTTTTTAAATCATTATTTTAGATTTTTGGCTACAGACTCAACACAAATTAGATTGTTAATAGTACAGCTCGTACAAAATTAAAACCGTTGCACGTGATCAACATTTCGGCTGCCCTGTTGCCAGATTGCGATTAAACATCCTAACCTTACTTTAGCTTTTTACAATGTAAGTTTAATAACAATTAAAAAAAATCAACTCTTAATTAAATGCAAATTACAAAGTAACTAACAAAATTATAGTATCTGTTGGGTTTTACAAATGTCACCCATTTAGTACTTTTAGATAGATTCAGCATAAGTAAAATGCTTCGTCCAAAAACCACTGGCATTTTTTAATATTTGAAAGGTTATTAAAATAAAAAGATTATATAATCGACAATGACATTTATTGATATAAAATATGCATGTAAAAAATATAAAAAACAATGAAATATCAGGACGCAATTATATTTTCATAAATATAATCATTTATTTTCAATTAAGTATATGCTCTCTGTCATTCCATTTCATTATTTCATTTTCTGTAGGCTAGATTCTTTTTTTCTTTACCAAAGCTATTTTCCTTTCCTTCATATAACCTCTCAAAAAGCTCCATAAGCCCTCATCTTGGATCATCTTTTTTTCATTTAAAACATATTTCTTTCAATATGTTGCACAATGACATATGGCATCTATCTAACAGTTGTTCCTCATTTAATTGCTCATGTAAAGAATGGTACGTTACATGCTATCCCGAAAATGAAAATTAAACTGTAGCAGTATTTTCTGCAATTAAATAAGCGAAGATTAATATCTAGAAATTTCCATTGTATTTAAAATTGTATTGCTTAGTTACTTAAAATGAATTTCCATCAGTATCAGCTACCTCAGTTAATTTTTTTTCTTCAATTCTTAGGATACGAATACTTACTGTGTTCATACATGATATAAATGGTGTCTCGAATAGAACTTGTATACAAAGTTGCAGTATTGGTAACCCCTTTAGTAAATCTACGCTTTTTAGATGATTTTAAAACTTCATTGTTTTTCACTTATTGTGAAATAGTACTAACAGTGGACATACTCAGCCTTAAGGCCGCTGCAACACGCTAAAAAAATTATTCTAGTTTCTATAATATATATGACATAAACTAAACATCCAATTATTAGCAATTAACTTAATATACCTCTCTAACAGTTACAAAGGGTAACAATTGGCTCGTTCAAAATAGTGTATCAGAGATGCTACAAACTCTTGACAACAACTATTTAAATCATTTGGCATTTCACAGGCGCGACTTTGACAATTACAATATAACACTGTGGTAGTTCTTAAAAGAACTGTTTTCGATGGTAAGGTAAAAAACGAAAGTTAAACGTTCAAATACAAATGGGATAACCTCCAAACGTGTCAATAAATATAAACACGAAACATTTTAAACTTGACAACGTCGCTTATGCTGCCAACCGAATCCAGCTCTAAATTTGATATTTATTGAATACATTCCATATGATTATTTTATTATTTAATTTATGCAGTGGTATTTCTGCTGTTCATCAATAGCGTCATCGATGACGTGTAACGGTTTTAGTTTTGTACAAGCTATATATTGTTATACCCTAAAAGTTAATATGCCAAAACGAAAATGAATATAAATCGAGACAAGTTCTTCTACATGACATTCTTCTTCATTTAATCATTCTGACCGTGAGACGGGATGTTTTTCCACAGCTAGCCAATTCTCCAGACTTGGTGACATCAGATTATCATTGTTTGAGTGGATTGAGTCTAAAAAAAAGTCTCAGTTTTTGCCGTAGAATTCAACTTGTGACTGAAAGATGGAAAAAAGTTGTAGAAAGCTACAGAAAATATTTTCATCAATACTACATCATATGAATCTCAGTATCTCACAAGTCGGCTGAATACATCTTGAGTTTCTTGGTGTTTTCTTTCAAAATTCACTATTAGGCCGTCAACTTAATTTTCGACTCCTACGTTTCATCAACCGAAAAATTCGTTGTAGACGCGATGTCGAATCAGTTTTGCAGTATCAGTATCAGAATTCCGAACACCTGTAGTAGTATCTTACAATGTAGAAAACAAAAGACATTCATGTTTGGAATCTTTAGAAATTAATGAGTTAAACGGCTTCAATATTATGTTAAATGATCAAATAGAAACAAACAATTCACCTTTGTTAAACTTGTAATTTAACAAGTATTTCGATCTGTGAAAAGCAAGTAAAATAGTTAGGGCCATGACCAAACCAGACACAATAAAATAGATTAAAGGTATTTCAAACAGTGGCGGCTTGTGAGGGAGGCCGTTGGGGTGCCACCCCTCCAGAATTGATCACAGTAAACAATTTTTCAGAGCAAAACACCATATTATATATCCGCTCATTTTTTTTCCCTTTAACTCCAAGATATTACTAAAAATTAAAATTTCCAAATGTAGAAGTACGTCTGTCGACCCATCACACCAAATAATGCAGATAAAAATTCCATTCCATCGCCATCATTTTTACAACATTGGTCGCACGTTTACCTCCAGCGACCGCATGCCACGTCCATTTATCTCGTCGTTGGCGTTACATGTTTTGTTGGTTGCCAGAATTGGGAGATTTAACTGCTTTCTAAAACATGTAATTTGGACGTAGATTCCCTGCGACCGAGGGTATCGGTAATTAGGTTTAAAAGCTGATTTGACGAATACGGAGTGTTTGATCTGTCTCGGGTCGCCTATTTCGTTCGCCTCGCAAATACTTGATTTTGATTTGGGATTTGCTACATGTGTACACACTGAGTAGTACTTATAAAAATAATCAACTTTTAATTGCAAACATGAAGCCATATATGGATATAATGGATATATGGATATATGGATATAAAATCTTTGAAGCAGTTTCGTTTCTCATTGTAGGATAAATAAACTTGACATTTTTCACACTTGGTGAAAAAAACGGAATTTGAACAGTTCTGGCATATTTGCCAATTTTTTTCATCCACTTGGGGAAATGATGCACTTTATCAGAACGCACCTTTCCAAAGGTAGGTCTTGAAGCCAGACTGGATTTTTTCGTGACTCTTTGTGGGGTATCGGTGAATCGGGCAAGCTGAATGGAGTGCCGACTCGGTTTGAGGTCGGTGTTCCGATGATTATAGCTGGACAACCACGTTTTTTAGCCATAGATAAAACATTTTCTGTCTTACACATATGCTTGGAAACTACAGGTTTAAAATTAAACAGCGGCATGAATTCATTTACATTGATTCGGCGCCATAGCAACCAAGCATTTACAAAGATCATGTTATCATGTGGAAAAACATCCTTTTGTACCATTGGCGAGATCACAAATGGATTATGTAATAACCGAGCAAGGAATCAAGTATATAGTGCTATATAGTGCTAGTTATAAACATCCACAGCTTGAAGAGATGTTATATCCCTGTATTGATTTTCTTGTCGAAAATACCACCGCCGGCTCACTGCCTACGTAAACTGAGAGTATATTCACAGTCTTATTATCGAACCAGGCAACTAAACTTAGCTTCACGTCATCTATGACCACTATTTTCTCTACCATACTTCTTCGTTCCTTTTTCTTAATTTCTTTTTGACGAGCATGGAGAGAGCAAGATTCGTATTCAGAATCGGAGTCTGAAGCAAGATCATCGTTACTCAGAAAACCATCTCCAGGAATAGTACTCCAGGAAGGGTCCATTTCTTTAAAGAACAGAAAGCAACCTTGAATGCATACGAAGCCATATTTCACAGACAGTATTTTAATGGAACTGCATATGGAGCCAAATATGGCAATTTCAAAAGAACGCTCGAAAACCAAAGAAAACAAGAAAAAAACTCAAAAACCACAACAATCCCATGCTCTTGAATATGCAAAGAAAGTATTTTGAAATTAATGATTTTTTTTACTTACCCTTTTATGTTTTTTCCACTGATAAAAGTAGCACTAATTTAACTGCACTTCAGAATTGTACATTTAGGATTCAAAGTTGGTTTTGAAAAAAATCTTTTAACATACTGACAAAAAAATTAGAAACTTTAGCAGCCAAATATGGCTTTGTATGTGGTAAATGGTTAAACTCGAATAAAACAACAACCCAATTAGATGCCTTGAATCTAGTTATTTTATGTGAAATAACATTCACTGTATCGGCGGCTACTCCCGACTACTTTTTCAAGCAATTGGGGTCTTATGTCCGCAATTGTCCAAGTTATGTTGGCTTTCAAGGTGTCAATAGTTGCTGGTTTATCAATGATTTAACACAACCCCAAAGAAAATAACCTAAAAGCGTTAAATCACATGACCTTGGTGTCTAAACAGGTCCATTCCTCGAAATCATTTTCTCACCGATTTGTTCCCTCAATAAATCGATTGTTGCGTTGGCAATATGATATGTAGAGCCGTCATGTTGGAACGATAATTCCTCCAGATCAATACCATTCAATTTCGAAATTAAATAATCATTGATAAACGCTCTATACTGTGCTTTCCAGCTTGATTTTTAAAGAAATACGGCCCAATGATGCCACCGGTATACAATCCGCATCGCACGGTGCATTTTTCTGAATACAACGGTAATTACTGGATCATTTCCAAATTATTTTCACTCCAATGCGGTAAATTTGTTTATTAACGTAACCAATTAGCCAAAAATAAGCGCAGAACAAAATTTTGGGGTTAAATTCTGAGTCAAGTTACAATCGGGCTTTTAAACATTTTTTTTTATCATAAATGGAAAGATCATATATAAGTTTTATAACAAAACTACTTTTATTTCTATTTCTTTCCTTATAATTAAAAAGTTATATCAAATTGAAAATAATTTTTTAAACCTAATAACAAGAATTCGACAATTTCCGAGAAAAAACGGAACCATTGTGACCTCACAATTGTACCGAAGACCCATGTCGCCAATATCGGTTCGGCTCGGAATAATTCGGATATTATACCGAAATTTTCTTTCGCGCTCTTTCTAAAAAGACGTTCGGAAAGAATTGGAGTCTCCACCAATATTACCAATATTACAGAACACAATATATACACAAACTTATACACTTAATATATACACAGATTACTATTTATAACATTATACAATTTTTATGTTTGAGTATTTATTATCTGCGGAAGCCTCACAATTCTTACATTGAGTGGCTTGGACTTTTCTTAATTTTTCATTAATCATCAAGGTAACTGTATAAGCTTTACTCTGAACTTTATGTTATGGATATACACGTCCTTTTTTTTGCGGTTAAGTGGAACAAAACGTATAGCCTTGTTATCGTAACTCTCTCGTGACACCCTATAAATAGTTTAATTATAGTTAATAGAAATATTTTGTTTCTTATTTACATTTACATTATTATTTTTTTTAAACTCACAGTGCTGCTTTAGCACCTCGAACTTCAGCTGAATTGAACCGAATATAATGTTTGAGAAAATCTGTGACCATAAAAGTATCCACAGAAGGTATATTATCAGAATTTGCCTTTATAAACCCTTTGTCACACATTACTGAACTAAATTAGTAACCAACAATACTTTATTTTGCACTTAACCAACAATAATGTTGACAGTATATAAACAGGTAGAAGCCGTTGGCAGCACTGACGTGAAAACACTTTACTATTTTGACGTCACAAACATGGCAGCCAATCGCGGCGCGCTCGTAGTCACGTGTTTTTTTTTTATTTTATACATTTTAATTCATTTATAATTAATTGTAACAACTTTTTAAATAGTTTTTCGCATCGTTATTTATGATAAAGTTTTAAAATGAAGTAAAAAATCAAGAATTATTTTTTATTCAAAAACCCAATTTCATCAAACCCATTCATCGAACGTACCACGCAAACTATGGTCTTGGAGCTTGAGTTCTTGTACAAGCTGGATCTTGTAATTTTGGATCTCCATCAACACTGCCAGCAACAACGGTGAGATTTTCAACGAAACGCACTAGTTTTGTCTTGTTTTTGTTTTAAAATCGAGCAACGTAAAATGCGTGTAATTTGTCAATAATTCGGCGAATTCATCACTCTGTTGGGCGATTTGCCTGAAATGGTTGAAACATTGAATAGTGAACTGGGAATACTATTTAGATGGCTGTGCAAAAATAAACTTAAACAAAACGAACCGAAAACAAGGTGCATGGTGATAGGTCATGGTGAAATTAAATACTTAGGAGTACTGTTGGGTCCTCAGTTAACAGTTTAATCTCAGTTAACATCGATGTATAAAGATTGGGAAAAAAATAGGGAAGGATTGGATTGGTTTTCAGTTGCGTGGGCCATTGAAGGGACTAACATTCGATTGATATATAAAATAAAACATAATTTCTTGTCCCATTATTTGAATACTTTTTTGATACAAAGAGTAAATATGCATTCTTACGATGTCCGTTCTAAGAATAATTATTATGCACCATACTTGTAAGAACTACTGCTCTCTAGAAGACATTGTTTTGGGAAGGTGTTTGCCTCTTCAATACTTTGCCCGCCCACATAGGGAGCGCTACTGGTGTATATGTATTTAATACACTGTTAAATTATTATTTGAATCAATAGAGTGTTTTATCATTTGAACAGTGTTAGTTATTGCCTTTTGACTGTATTTTCTTTTGTTAAGATTTCTTAGAACTTTTCTTACTTTTATTTTTTTTTGTATATTGATTTTGTTTTGTTACTATTAGCTGCATATGCTAAATAAAATGTGTAATTATTTATTTATTTATTTATTATGTGCACCATAAAATTCACGAACTGTTCTATTAATTTTGCGCACAGAACACTAATTTAAACAACAAATTTCGACAATTTGCAAGCGTTGCTCTGTCCAGAATGACTAAAACCGCAAAACCAATAGTAAAAATCTAAGGGAACTAGCTCGGGTATTAAAAGAGAAACAAACAAACAAAAAGAAACAAAAAAGGGACCGATCGGACGGTCCCAGCAGCATGCCGAGGGGGCCCCAACGGACGTTATTTAAATGAAGGCCCATTATAAAACGTGTGGCAGCGAGTGCAGGGGAGTGTGACTGCCAGAAAGGCCTCCGGTCAAACCGAAGACTACCCCCACGAAAAACCGCGGCCACGATAAGAGTGCGCCTATATAATTATGTATGTATATCCACATATTTGGCCAAAAGCGCTATGGCGGTCGTTAATCTTTTAACGCGTAATTGATGGGTGTTCGGTGCCCGATAGAACTATAAAAATGTATATTGTACCCCCCTCGCTTTTTTCTTGTTTTTTCTCCTTTTGTTTTAATACAATATTAGGACGTTAAGGCGGACAACACTGGATGCATAGTGAAATTGGATCACTGCATTGTAATTTAGTACAATAAAAATTGTTTCAAGACAATCTGTATCTTGGAAAACAACAAAAAGCAATCACTATAAAGCTGTGCTCCTAACTAATATCATTTTCTTCACGTTTTAAAAATATTGCCATCTACTGGCAATATTTTAAACATGTAAAACGCGTTAAATATATGCAAAGATATAACTGAGGATTGTGTGAATAAAAAATATATTACATGCGATGTCATACAGCGGTAAAAACTTTAACTTTTTCCTTTGATAAACTATACATGGCTTTGATTCAAAGACGTCCAAGATGGACTGATCGGGAGTTAGGCTGCATCATCAGATTACCATTTTCAGATCTATGGAACATTTTCTTTGTGAAAAAAAAATTCCTGCTGCGACAGTTATCAAAACCACACTCAAAGAACGGTTTACTTGAAAATCATCCTCTTTTTACAAAAAGATTGCCAATAACGATAGAGTTTATACGAGGGTTGCTATTTATCATTGAAAATGGTTTCATTGAACCAATTTCCATACTACTTTTTTCATTCTGATTGAGATATCTCCAAAACATGCATGTTGAACGCATTAACCGCTTCTTCTAACGTCGAAAATTGTTGACCACATAGTTTATTGTTCACGGACGGAAACAAAAAGAAATCATTTTGTTATCGAGTTTTTTTATCGATTGTTTCATTTTTCTGGAAGAAAATAAAGGCGTAATGGGGGAATTGAAAGGGATAGACATAACAGTTTGGCAATACTGTGTGTCGTCATACTTTACGCGCCAACATTCAAAATACTTTCAGAACAAATTGAAACGTTTTACAATCAGTCGACAGCTACAAAGGTTAGGAGAGTCTTCAGTTTTTTTCGCGACATTCATTGCCGATAACCTTTTTTGCGTTTATCAAGGGCCTTTTACTTTGCGAATTTTCCTTTATGTCGTAATTTATCATGATACAATGCTATTTGCAAATAATTTCTATTTTTATTATTTTCAAACGGAGAAGAGAGCGTATTTACCCATAACATACATACATACATACATACATACATACACAACGTTGCTATATTTATTTTATATAAACGTTTTTATGTATCAAGTACAGTCTCTGACATAGGACTATACTTGTAGCTCCGATTGTCACAAGTGAATTGTCTTAAAGTCAGGTATACTGTACTGTACTGTATACTGTAAATATCCATACCCGAATCAGGATTCAAACACGAAACTATATGATTGCCAAGCGAGTAAATATTCTGTAATTTCTTTAACATGTTAAGAAACTTTTCAAAATTTAGTGCATCGTTACCATACACATGACTTTTTCAATGCATATCTGCAGGTTTTATCTTACTTTTACTGAAACCAAAATATTTTACGAATGCTTATTTCGATTTTCATTTATCCCCTACTATACCTATAGCCTTATATAAGGTTTTTCATTAAGGGCACTTGAACTTTAAATGTAAATAAAACAAATTATATATGAGATATCATTAAATATTTTTTTGCTTGAAAGAGTATTCGATTACATTATATATATATATATATCGCCTAAACGGCCGCCGCGGTTTCCTAAGGTGGTGCATATCAGAGAAGTCCAATTTTCAATGACCCCACCGCATAAATCGGGCTCTATATTATTAATGGCATTGGTGACTTTTAAGGCATGAATCGTCTGCGGCTTGTTCGCATAAAGCCGCGATTTAACGTAGCCCCAGAAGAAAAAGTCTAATGGTGTTAAATCACACCATCTCGACGACCAGCTGACGTCGCCGAAACGTGAAATAACCATGCCGTTGAATTTGTCGTGCAGAAGATCCTTTGTCGTTGATCACATCACAAAAAAATGGTTATCATTAACCTGTACCTCTCGCCGGTGACAGTTACGGTGATGCCAGTTTCATTTCGGAAGAACTACGGGCCAATGACACCGCCGGACCAAAATGCACACCAACCAGTGACTTCTTCTGGATGCATTTGCAACTGATAGGTTACATGTGGATTGTTATCTCCCCAAATGCGATAATTCTGCTTGTTAACATAGCCATTCATCCAAAAATTGTCCTCGTCGCTGAAAATGATTTTCCGTCCGTAGTCAGGGTCCACTCGACGCTGCATATGAAAGTTTACTTTCAGTTCCTGGGTCAATTGAATTTTATAGAGGTAATTTGTAAAGTTGAGGTCTGCGAAAGGCCAAGTTCTTAGGCGCAACGAGAAATTGACTGCTTCAGGTTATCCTGCACACTCTCGTTCCCTGCAGCAATGTTTTCTGCTGCACGGGTGTTGTTTGATTGTTTACTAAACTAGTTGATTCAAATTTGTCAACCAAACAACGAATAGTCACATAACGTAGTCACATTAGTAAACATAACGTAGCGCATGGAACGTAACTCAAACTGAGCACTCATTTTGATAGTACAGTTTAATGAATTTGCACGCATTGGTGACAATTTGACAATTTCAGCTTCACTAACATAACCGCTATACACAAAGTTCGAGTGGCCCTATTGGAAAATTCTGTATCAATATCGATCTACAGCATTCTACGGCGCCTCCCTAATCCCATCCCTCTCTATCCTTCCATAGATGTTATGGCAATTCCCTTTCTTCATTTTCCTTTGTTCCCTTTCTTCTTCCGACATTCTTTGACGTACATAGAATGTCGGAAGATAGGCTATCAAAATAAATTGACGATACGGACACGTGTCCGTACCATCTTAATTTTGTTTGAATGTTTTCCACTATTGTATGTTTGACATCCATTATTTTTCGATTTTTTTTCATTTCGTACTCTATCCCTTCTATATTTTCCCACTGGTCGTCTCCAGAAATCTGTCTATTTCGGTTGTAATTATTCTGACTGCGTTTTATTTGCACTGCTTTATTTGCCATATTTCGTTGCCGTATTAAACACAGATTAATCATAATTAAAACAACAATTAGTAAACTACAATATAGTTTAGACATTTAGAACAGGTATATAAAAACAAAATCCAACTAAAACCATCCATTAATGAAAATCGAATAAATTTTCCTGATAATTCGATAATTTTTCCCGTGTTATCATTTAAGATAACCGCCTTAAGTCACCCCAAAAACAACATCGGCCATTCGAAGCACCTTCTGCATGAGATCGTCGTTCTTTTTTTTTGCGTGTTCCTTCTACGCCGATCATATACATTAGGTCAAATAATAGCTCTCAAATTATGGTTCTTAAAATTTTGTTAGTGTTTGCACGAGAGCTAATATCAGTGCCTTCGAGTGAGATCCATATATCTTTGGGATTATATATTCCACTCTTTTTATTCTTTTTATTTTATCTATATAGTTGATTTTAGCAGATATTGGAGTACAATATATATATATATATATATATATATATATATATATATATATATATATATATATATACGAAATGTATTGAGATTATTAAGAAATTAAAATTTGTAACAGACCACAAAACCGAGTCCATAACCAAAACCATATATATATATATATATATATATATATATATGGTTATATATATATATATATATATATATATATATATATATATATATATATATATATATATATATATATATATATATATATATATATATATATATATATATATATATATATATATATATATATATATATATATATATATATATATATATATATATATATATATATATATATATATATATATATATGTTTCTGTACTGATCCTAGACTGCTATCAGAATCGTTCAAAACTAGTTCTTCTTTGTCGGATTCTTCACTATCAATTTCATTGATTTTTCTTTTGTTTACGTCCTTTTCCTTTTGTGGATTTTGTTTTTAATTTATTCCTGTTGTTTTATTAGAGATTTGAGTTTGTTTTTTATTATCTTTCTTGTCTACATTTAATTTGATTGGCTTTCGTTTCTGTTGTAACGCTTCTAAATTTATTTTTGAATGGACTAGAACTTTCTGTGCACCATTACATTTGTTGGATTGCCTGGACCTTGGTACTGGTGATAGGAGGTTAAGACTGGCCTCTACTTCACGTCTCACCTGAATAGCCTGCGATGTATATGATTTGGTATTTGGTAAAATTTAATTGCTCAATATTCTGCTAAGTAGATGACATAACTTGCGTAGAACATCATGTGGCTATCTGCAACATGGAAGGCATTGAAACTTGTGTCTTAGGTTTCATGGAAGGTTGAACTTGAAGAGAAAATGCCCGATGCTTTAAAGCCATTCACTACATTACCAATAGTGGCTGCACGTTCATAAGCTGTGTTAATCAATTGATAACTTGATATTGAGTAACAGTTCTACCAGGATTTGTTCGCATCCAAGATTCGATAGCTTGCGTGTAGTAAGTACTCATGGGCTTGACAAACTACAAATATAATGGTTGAAGTCTATGAGAACGCCATTGTCATGAGCTAACAAGAAAGCGTCTAAATTTTTACTATGTGTCGTATCATCATCGAGTAGTAACAAGACCTTATCTACTTTTGTCGGTTTGACCAGAAAAATAAAATGCCATAGCCGTTGATTGAACAGTTCACAATATATGTAACCAGATTCCGAAACTGTTACAATACGCTCACCTGAAGCTCCCTCCGTAACTGTTCATTCGTTCACATTAGCTTAAAAATTATCACTGAGGGAATCAACTGACCAGATGTACTAGCACAAGCAACCATTGTGGTATTTACACCTTTTTCACCGCTAGTTAAAGCACGCACTTGTTTTTCCCTTTGCCACCACTTTTTGTTGTTTCTTCTTCGCCGTTTGAAATCCGCTTTTCAACATTGAATATTTTATTAGGAGTCAGTTTATTTGTCTCAACAATATTTTCATATATATGAAAAAAGTGATTCAAATTTTCCCTGTTAAATCCTACGATACGGTAAATTGGATCAATTTTATCCATTTCACCACGTCATAAAAACAAATCTAATAAGATATAACTGGCAAAAGTATTGCGTATTTTGATTCTAGATAAATTACACTTCTAAACTACAAATTACAAACAAAACAAAACAAAAATAGATTGGTGGCAAAACAAATGCCACAACGAAAACAATATGGCCGATATACAATGAAGTTAGATGCATATCGCTTGGTTGCCAATATTGAAATTGAAAAAATACTTTTTGAGATATGAGAGTGGTTTAATGTAGTTGCCGGTCCAATATATCAGACTTTCCCCCAGAATCGTCCAGAAGAAAGGTTTTTTTTATTATATTGTCATTTAGGTTAGGTTAGGTTAGGTTAGGTTAGGTTAGGTTAGGTTAGGTTAGGTTAGGTTAGGTTAGGTTAGGTTAGGTTAGGTTAGGTTAGGTTAGGTTAGGTTAGGTTAGGTTAGGTTAGGTTAGGTTAGGTTAGGTTAGGTTAGGTTAGGTTAGGTTAGGTTAGGTTAGGTTAGGTTAGGTTAGGTTGGGTTAGGTTAGGTTAGGTTAGGTTAGGATGGCGCGAGTTGCATTGAGATTCTGACTCGCCATCAATATGACCAGTTGACTTGGTCTTGCTCTGTTTGTTTCAATTCAGCTGTCTCCCTGCGTTGGGCTCGAGCCCAGCTGACGACGGCTGTGAGGCCAGAAACCAGTCTTGGGAGGGTCTCGACGTGGTGACGGCCACTGATTTGAAACGAGCAGAGGTACGCGGAAGTACGGATGAAAAAATTCTGTTTTTCATATATATATATATATATATATATATATATATATATATATATATATATATATATATATATATATATATATATGTAAAGTTTGAAGCACTCTCTTTCCTTCTTCCTCTAATCCTATTAGAATAAGATAAAAAATATGTTGAGCCGGTGGATCACATTCTATGAATTCGCTGTCAAGATAACATTTAGGTTTGTGGTTCTGAACAGGATTGCCGGCCTAACACCACTTTCTTCGTCGAATCTATCATTTTACTGTTCTGGTCGTTTTTGAGTTAAGCCTTCAAACGTTTCTGAATTAATTTTACTGTATTCTTTGCTATTTTAACTATTATCTCTGTAGTAAAAAATTTGCGATTATAATTGCAAAAAAATGCCAGAACCGTTAAGCAGTCGGTGTAAACAGCTTGTCTCATCACTTAACAGTTATTTTGAACAGGAACGAGATAATGAGGCTCCTCTTTTGCCATTAACACGTTGGCTACCATACGAGTCGGTATCGACTCACATGAAAAAGTGCCAAATCTACCGCGTGGGTTGAAATCGGGTCGCGACAAGTCTGAACACGAGCCCACATGAATCATTACGTCTCATGCTTGTTTACTTCAGTTGTGCAATAAACCTCATATCAAGTGCATTGGCCCAATTAGTCAATTGATATTATTTAAATATTGTGAGTGATTTTTAGTGATCTGGCTGCTAAGGTAAGTTATTATAGCTTATTATTACCCCATTTCGAACGAAAAAAATTGTGAGACGATTTCGACTCTCAATTTTCTCTTATCAATTTTTTACAATGAAAACAAAAATGAAATTTTGAATTTTCATTATTTATTCACCTTGTTATTGAAGTAAATATTATTCATTATTATTATTATTATTTCGTGTTATTGTAGATGAATGGTTCTATACCTAGAAGCTGCAAAAGGTTAACAGTATCTGAAATTCAGCGAATATTAGAAGAAGATTCAGAAAATGAAGGGGAGGGTCAGGATTTCTCTTCTGATGTCAGCGAATACGAACCAGATGAAGAAGAGAATATTTCCGAAAGTGACGACAACGCTGATGATGGTGTCCTATCTGATCCGCAGTCTCCAGGACCATCAGTATCAACAACTCCAGTTCGAAAATGGAATAGCGTTACTGGTGAACTTTTAAAAACATTTGCCTTTACCGGTGACTCCGGATTAAAAAATATTAACGGAGTAAGTAAGGAAATAGATGCCTACTTACTTTTTCTGGACAATGAGGTCCTTCGACTAATGTTAGAATGGACAAACAAGGCAGGAGAAAAATATTTTATTTCTAAAAATAAACAAATCCAGTGGAAAACTGTAACTGAGTTGGAATTGAAAAAATTTCTTGCATTGTTGCTCTATTTTGGTTTAGTCCGATATCCGTCATTAAAAAATTACTGATCGAGGGATAGAAAATTCGTAAATCTATTCGTGCGCACCACCATGCCACGAAATAGGTTTGAAGAAATTTTACGCTTCATTCACTTCTCAGACGAAGACAGCCGGCCAGATGATAGACTGAAGAAAGTGTATGATTTAGTCCACATGATGAATAAAAAATTTCAATATTACTCCAACCCAGAGGAGGACGTAATAATTGATGAGACCATGGTGCCTTTTAGAGGTAGGCTGAAGTTTCGCCAATATTTACCAGGAAAGGCACACAAATATGGAGTAAAATTATACAAGGCTTGTGGAGCAGACGGCTATACATACAGTGTTAAAGTTTATTCTGGTAAAGAAGATGACAAAAATCCAGCGGATTTGCGGCACAGCAATAAAGTTGTGTTGGGCTTATTGCAGAATTATCTAAACCAAGGGAGGACCTTAGTGGTCGACAACTTTTATACAAATATCGCAATAGCAACAGAACTTTTGAAGTCCAACACACATTTAGTTGGAACAATGCGGGCGAGAGTGAAAGACGTTCCCAAAAGTATTTTAAATGCGAAATTGAAAAGGGGAGAGGTTGTTGGACTTGAAAGCGACGACGGCATTGTTGTCGGCTGCTGGAAGGATAAAAGGGATGTGCGATTCATAACAACAAAGCATACTTTGGAAATGGTACCTGTTGGAAAAAATAGAAAAGGCGAAACAGTAAACAAGCCAACAGCCATTACATATTACAACAAGAGGAAGCAAGGCGTGGATCTCTCTGATCAGATGACCTCTTATTATTCGCCGCTGCGTAAAACGATTCGTTGGTTCCATAAAGTTGCTTTCTTGCTGATACTAGGAACATCTGTTGTAAACGCGTGGCTAATTTTCAAAAAATTGACAGGATCTAAACTGTCCATTGCGAATTTTCGAGAATCTCTGATCGACTATCTCGTAAGCACTTCAGGACCAGCAACTCCGTCTACCTCTACCAAGAAAGACAAGCATAGCTTACAAAAAACCACCCAAAAAGATAAGAAAAACCACTCTGTGAGACGTCGCTGCGTTAACTGTTACGCCACCCTCAGCAAACATCTCGGCAGAAAAGAGGCACTGAAAAAATGCCCTAAGGTTGTTACCAAGTGTGTGACATGCCCAGGGGAACCATCTATGTGCCTAGAATGCTTTGATAAACATGATACATAGTTTTGTTTTTATATATAAAAAGAATTTTTTTTGTATTTTTTATAAATTTTTTAAAATTAAAAATCTCAAAAACTACAAGACTTTTCCTTGGCCCAACTATACCATTCTGTAGGTCTCACTTTACACTAGGCAGTAGCCAAGACACAATATCCTCCTTTGTGGCACAGTATTTTTAAATTGCCATAAGAGAAGCACTAGCGTGAGCCACTATATCGACTCTCACTTTTTTGTTAGCTTCTTTCCACTGCGAGACGAAATCAACCCGCAATAGTGTACTACCTAAATTTCTTTGCGAGTCGATTTCGAACCACAAATATGTGTTAACGCCAAAGTACCAAATGACCGCGGGCCATATAGACTGAAAAAAACCACTTATGGTGGTAGCCAACGTGTTAAACGCTGTGAGAGAGGTATATATTAATAACTTAGTAGGTCTCATGGTTAACTGGAGTTTTTTTAGTGAGTTTCAGCTGCACTAAACATTAGTATTGGTGCAGTTGGTGTAATTTCGAAAAAGTTGAAGAATAACAAAATCTTAAAATCACCGAAGAAAAAGCGTCTACATCCAAAACGAGTAATTAATCTAAATCATCTTGATGTGGGCTCAATTCGCAATCAAATCTATGAAATGTATGAAAAGAAGTGAGTAGATTTACATGGTAATACTGTATTTTTACGAAATTTTATCGAACTATTTCAGAACAAACGGTTAATCTTGAAAGTATTCATGAAAAACTAAAGAACATGCAGCTCTTTGATGAATGTAAAACTTCGCTTCATACACTTCTAAAAGAAATTGGTTTCAAATGGAGTAAGGATAATACACCTAGGGGCCTGATGGAACTTCCAGATATTGCCCTTAAACGAATACAGTTTTTGAAGATGTTTCAAAATATCAAAGACGAATCTCTGTTTGATTTTGTTTATTTGGATGAAACAAGGATATTTGAAAATGGGACCTTGAGTCACTCAGATGATAACAAGAGGAGTGTAAAGGCTACAAAAGTTGATAGAAAAAGATGAGTGCTATACCTAATACTTAGGGGCCATTAAAGTCATGTTGTCACGAATAGTTGTTTTAAGACGTATCAATAATAACATGATATTGCAGATATGTTGTTCTTAATGCTGGGATCAAGAATGGTTTTATTCCAGAGACCGAATTAGTCTTCTCTTCTAAAACAAAAAGCGATTATCAGGGAGAAATGAATAAAAATAACTTTCTGTTTTGGTTTGAAAATTAGCTGTTAAAAATCTTGGAGGAGCCATCAGTTATTGCCATGGATAATGCACCATATCACAGTACACTGATGGATAAACCTTCAACTAGTGCGTAGAGAAAACCAAAAATTGCAGAAGGGCTGAACGAACATAATCTTCCTTTTGAAAACACTATATTGAAAAGTGAACTGTTTTAAATGGTTATTCGATAAGAAGTAATTAATGGAACAGGTTTGTGTTTTATAATGTTCTTTTAAGGAACAAGCCTAAAAAAGAATATATGACAGATCATATGGCTGAAGAGTATGGCCTCAAAGTGTTACGTCTTCCCCCTTATCATTGCATATTCAATCCTATAGAATTGATTGGGGGTGGCCAAAAATCATTACAATCGTCATATAGGTCGAGATGGAAGAACGATTGATAACTGTTTGAATATTTGGAAAGAAGCTTTCTGAACAGTTACACCATAGATCTGGATGAACAGTAGACATACCTAACAGCAGACATACTTGTTCTGTATGTCTTCTGTATGTATCAGACATGCAGAAGAAGATATTGAAAGATGGTGGAAACGCGAAAGAGTATTTGATAGACTAGAAATTAGTCCCCTAATAATTTACTTAAACAGCGATTCAGATGCTGAAAGTTGTTTTAGTGATAGTGAATAATTAAACTTTGTGTGAACTAAATAAAAAGCCGCTACGTTCACAAGCAGAAATTTCGAAACAGTTTTGTAATTAAAACTTTTAAAGAAAAAACTAATTGTGATACGTTTTCATTTACAGTTTCATCGATCATACAAAAGACAAAGTCTGGGTATTTTGATGTTGATGTGGCAACATTGTAACGTAAATGTGTCTTAGAATTTAATTTACTTTACTTATTTTAATCAGCGCATATTTACCAAAATAAAAATCAAAACCAAAAAGTCAGTTAATGTCTTCTTTCGACTCAACAGCAACAATAACACACATTCCCAACAACGACAAAAAAATTAATTAAAACTTAATTAACATATGAGGTTAAATCAAACAGCGTATATCCTCTTCTTTTCATTACCAGTTGGAAAAAAAATCATTTTACCCAAAACAAAACCCGGTATCGTTTTTTCGTGTGGATATTGAAGATCGAAAAAAAATATTCGGGTATAAAATGGTCAATTCTGATTTTAAAACCATTAATTATTTAGTTTATAAGGTATCAATTTGGACAGATTAAGAACGTTCTACGAAATGGGCTGCATCAAAAAAAAAACGAAGACAGGAATAGTTTGAGATTGGAAAAATCTATAACTGAGTACGTTTACACCGCGAGAATCTTTTTAAATTAAAATATTGTTTTAACACTACACTCAGTATCAAAATATTAGAGACACGAACAATTATTTTTAAGACTTTTCAGAATTCATATTAATATGAAAACTGCTGTAAAATTTGTATATACCTTAAAATGAACTGAAGACGTTTCTCAAAATATTTCTCAAAAAAAATGTTTAACGAATTACATATCACTGGCGGCTCGTCAGTTTTTAAAGTGGGAGGGCGTAGAAGAAAGTAGTGCTGCTGAAGGTACTTTTTTTGGCGGTAGGCCTTTTCAGTGGCGGTAGGTCCATAAGGGCACGTGGGCACGTACCTCACCTAAAAAATTAAAAAATTAAATGAAAGTTTGATGTCTAACAGTTACACTCGTGTTTCTAGACAGCAAAATGTGTGTTTGATACTAAGAAATGTAAAATTTTTGGTTGGACGCATTTTCCTATCCCCATTTCAAAATTTAGTTATACATGCCCCACCTGTTTTTTCTTCCACGAACCGCCGCTGCCACGAAAAGTAAAAAAGAGTCTTTTTTACTTTTCGTGCACACATTAAACCACTATACAGAAGGTGAACCAGGAAAATTAGTTAAAGGAAAGAAACTAAACAGAAATAAAATATGGTGTTTTGCTCTGAAAAATTGTTTACTGTGATAAATGCTGTAGTTCCCTCACGAGCCGCCACTGTTATAGATGCTTCAATATGTTAACTCTCTTAGTTTTATAGAAAAGTAGATAGTCTTTCGCTATGAGGATTTTTCCTTTTGTCAGACCAAGTTGTTCCAGTCTTCCTACATTTTTCTCTCCGACCAACGTTCCAAACGTTAACCTTGTGTCTGAAACAGTCTCTATCCTGAATTTCACTTTGTGTAATATTTGCTGATCTTAGGTCCTCTTTAATTGCAGCAATCCATTTAATTATTTCTTCTTTAGCTCTACTCCTATTTTCATAAAATTCGACTATTTGTCTAGTTAGCCTACTCGGATTCATCCGTTTTATGTGTCCGTAAAACTTAAATTTTCTTTTTCTCATGTCGCTATGTATATCTGTGTATTATTTGATTTCTTGGTTTTCTCGAAGTCGGTCTGTTGTGCTATTTATTTTTTGGGGCCTAAGAGTTTTCTTATGATTTTTATTTCCTTCTTTTCAATGTCCTCGATGTCTCTCTTTCTATTCAAAATGAGCATTTCTGCCCCATATAGACATTCTAGCTTAATGACTATGTTGTAATGTCCAGTTTTGTGTTTTTAGATATATATATATATATATATATATATATATATATATATATATATATATATATATATATATATATATACATATATATATATATATATATATATATATATATATATATATATATATATATATATATATATATATATATATATATA
The DNA here is from genome assembly GCA_031761425.1 of Cosmopolites sordidus. Classification (NCBI taxonomy): domain Eukaryota; kingdom Metazoa; phylum Arthropoda; class Insecta; order Coleoptera; family Curculionidae; genus Cosmopolites; species Cosmopolites sordidus. Next base: position 195,209 of record JARFXV010000647.1, on the reverse strand, counting down.
TATATATATATATAGTAGGATAGAGAGTTAACAAGAAGAAAATATAAACATTTTAATGTTTTGTGATATTTCCATCAACATTTATTAAAGCAAAAACTCCTTTTGGTAATGAATCATACAATTGTTTTATTGTATGTTGTGGAATTTCTTCTCATGAAGCCTAAATAGCACCTTTCAAACCCTCTGTATTGGAAAATAGCCTGGATTCATTATAAACTCATTTGAAAGTATTCCCTAGACATCAAATCTAGAGAGACAGTAGGTCAGTCCAATTGCGGCGTTGCAAACAAGGGTCGGTTCATTCTTAAATTTTATTTTTTCTGGTATCTATTATATATTTGTTATTAAAAAAAATCTTAAAATAGTCTGTTTCACTTTAAATCACTAAATATATTATCTAACTAGAAAATATTATCTAACTATATCATCAAGAGAAAACATTTAGAAATACATTTGAAAACACAAAGAAACACAAAGAAACATAAACATAAACATAAACAAATAAACATTTTCAACAGGGATGTTTTTAAAAAGTATATATTCATACTGTCATTGCAACCTTTAAATCATTTATATACAGGGTCGCTATTATGTATGGAAACGGTCAAATATCTCGAGAACGCTTTGAGATTTCTTAATGAAATAGCTAACTTGATTTTTTTAACGACAACAGTACTTGAAATTAACATTGTTGGAAGGAGCATTTTATTCTGAATTCAACGAAGTAAATATTGCATGGTTTTTTTCAAACATGGATTTTAAAAAATGGCTAAAAGGTCTCTTTTCTCAATATCAGATTAAAAAAAAACAATATCAAAATTACATTTTTTTTTATTACAGAACTATTTACAAAAGTGTTCAAAGTATGAACCATTAACTTTCTGATAGTAATGGATAAGAGGTATATCGGCAATTTCTTGTCGAATTCGAAATTTGAGATATTCGAGATTTTTTGGCCTATTAACGTAAACTCGACTTTTTAAATAGCCCCACAAAAAAAATCAGGTGGTTCCAAGTCTGGTGACCTTGCCGACATTCGTCGATTGATTCATCAGTTTGGGAAAGGATTGTTAAGAAAATTTCTAACGTGTGCTGGTGCACCATCTTGCTGTAAGCATATTTCCTGATTTTGGTTAATATAAGTATAGGGATAATATTTTTTTCCAATAGATCTAACTACGTATTTGCTATCAAGTTGCTATCAATAAAAAAAATCATATGGTATTCTTGCCCCTAAATCCCATCCAAACATTTAAGTTTTGACGATACAGTGTATGAACCTGCTCCATACAGTGCGGATTAGTATCAGCGTAGTATCTACAGTTGTGTCTGTTAACATGACAATTTAAACAAAATGGTGCTTCATTCGTGATAATATTATTTGAAACACAATTTGGATTGGTATTTATTTTTTCCATCATAACTTCGCAAAAAAATTATCCTTTGTAAGGATAATTTTTTAAAATATGTTTTGAACTGAGCGTCTACACATATTATAATTTAGAGCTAATTGTTGCACGGAAACTTTACCATTGTCTACTGCATCAACTAAAACATTCAACGAATCTTCATCATTAGTTTTTGTTTTTTGTCTTCCTAGTTTTGAACGACTTTAGTGCTGCCTGTATCATAATTTTTCACCGTATCTGAAAGTGACTAAACAGTGACTAAAACAGAACGAGAAAGTGACTAAAACAGACCGAAACACATTTTAGCCATTTTTGAAAATCTGTTTAAAAAAAACAATACAATATTTACCTCGTTGAATTCAGAAAAAAATGCTCTTTCCAACAATGTCAAAGTCAGATACTGTTGTTATTTAGAAAAATCAAGTTAACCTTGGATTTCAAATATGCGACAAGAAAAAAAAATGGTAAAATATACCCAAAAGTGCCAAACATTTATTTATGTTCGTGTACAAAATTTCATTAAGAGATCTCAAAGCGTTCCCGAGATATCTGACCGTTTCCGTACAGAATAGCGAACCTGTATAAAATCTAATTTTGAGTTCAAACTGCCGAGAGAAACCTAATCAGCAACATAAGCATTCTCACTGTTTATTATCTCATCGGGCGTCTAATGATGAAGGGGTGGAGGTGTTAGTCTCACGCAGAGTTTGGACAATCTCATTACGATCAACATTACTTGGCAACTTTTGCTAACCGAGCCCCCTAGCCCATCGTACCACTATTATTTTACACTCGTCTAGATGAGATTATAATGGAAATTTGACCAATGTGTTTTTCGAGTCATTTTGGCTTCCCATTCTATTTTGATTTTTATTTTGTTGACTTTGACTACGATCTGTCAGTTGTGATTAATCCATAACTTTTTTTTCTGCTTTAACTTTCTGTTTTTACACACACACACACACACACACACACACACACACACACACACACACACACATATATATATATATATATATATATATATATATATATATATATATATATATATATATATATATATATATATATATATATATAGGGTGTAGGCAGATTGAGGCCTTGGAGTAAATTAACTAGATTCTCTTGAAAATGGCTTCATATCATCAACCCGTATCAATCCACTGCAGGATGAAGGCTCCTTCAGCATGCTTCCAACTCTCGCGGTCCTGAGCTCTTCTCTGCCATTCCTCAACAAATTTATTGAACATGACCTGACCTTTCTTATGGTTTATTTTCAAGCCAAATGGTTCCCCAGCCCTTTACAGCTCTTGTATGTATCTTTGCAGCTCCTCTAGGTCTTGTGAAAGAAGAACGATATCATCTGCGAATCTAAGATGATTACGGAACACTTCTTCCAGACAGGCTGAAAAAAGAAGAAGCGATATTGCGTCACCCTGCCATATGCCCCGCTCTACATTTATTCCAACCTCGAGATCGTCAAGGTAGACTGTCGCTGTAGCTTCATCATATATCGATCATAGTAGATTTACATAGACTTTCTCTACACCTTGATTAAACAATGCGTCTATTATGGCCCACTTTGAGATTGAAGCAAATGCTTTTTCATAATCGATTAAAGCCAAGCACAGTGGCATAGTGTATACGTTGTGTCTTTTTATGATCTGCTGTAGGACCTGGATGTGATCCATTGTACTGAATCCACTTCTGAATCCTGCTTGCTCTCTTGGTTGTGCATCATTAAGATTTCTCCCCAAAAGAATATTAAGAAAACTTGATATATATATAGGGCATAAAATAAAGACAAGTGTGAATCACAAAATAGTTTCATTATCAGGTGTAAATTACAATCAAAATTACTTTTCCATATAGTCACCGCAAAGATTGAAACATTTCTTATGCCCGTGGTCGGGCTTTCCAATACCCTCTTCATAAAAGATTGACGGCAGCGTAAATGGTGTCGTGATTGCAATTATGTAAAACAAAATGAGGAACCAACAGGAAAATAAATATGCAGTGTGTATAGTCATCTGGCCAGAAAAGGCGAACTGGTAATCTTTGGAAAACTGAAAGACACTTAAAATTTAGATGCATCTTTAAGAACTTTACTAAGACTCTTCCTAAAATGGGTACGAGATGTAAGAAACTTTCCAAAACTATCCCTCTTCCTTTCCTAAAACTAAGAAGCATAGAATATTCTGACAACTTGTTTGATGTTGTCTCTCTTTGGGACCTGTGCAGGCTCTTTGCTGTACTCCGTCAACCAAATGTCTTCGTAAAGAACAGATCGGAAATTACACCAGAATATATCGATAGAAAATTAATAAGATGATTTCAAAAGAGTTAAAAGTAAACTTTATTTGAAAAAACAAATTTCTGCTGGAAAAGCAAGATGAAGGCTCTTCGTTCTTGATGGTTTTCCCGAACAGATAAGTCTTCAATAACCGAAATAAATAATCATCGGAGGGTGCCGATAGATACTGAGGATGAAGTAAAACATTCTCAAGATGTATACTTTACCATAAGATTTTGAACTATCTCCTTCCGATGGCTAACTCTAACTATAAATAAGTCTATTTAAATAATTTTAATTCGTTTAAAAAGTCATATGGGCCTTCAGATGAAGCCAGTCTGAAATAAACGTTTTTTTTTAAATATAGGGTTATCAACTGAGAGCTAGATATTTTTAATTTGTTAATTAAGATGTTAACGTGATTTTTTTTTATTTTAAATATCGTTTCAAAGCAATTTTATTACAAAATAATTTCATGTAAATGATTGCCTCTGGATTAAAAAAAAATCTGTTCTAGTATACCAATTTTTGATCACTTGGCCACATATATCGGCATTTATTTCACCAATGATACGAATAATATTGGTTTTAAGGTCATTGAGTATTTGTGGTTTATTGGTGTAAACCAATGATTTCAGATTACCCCTAAGAAAAAAGTCCAATGGAATTATACCTAATGATCAAAATCATCCAATTCATGCCCCGTGCCAATCAGTAATCATGATTCTGTAGCGTTCTCCTTTATCAGTAACTGTATTTCAAAAATGTGTGGGTTTCACTCAAAATGCGACAATTTTGCTTATTTACGAAGTCATTTATCCAAAAATGAGCTTCATTGCTGCAGATGATTTTTTATAAAATAATGGATCTGTTTCAAGGTGCTCTAAAGCCCAATCTGAAAAATTTCTACGCAACAATTAGTCATTTGGTTTGAGTTCTTGGGTTAACTGAATTTTATACGCCCTGAAATGCAAATCTTTATGAAGAATATTCCATGTAGTGCCATGAGAAAGCTCACGTTCTTGGAAACGATGTGTAATTGATTGTTTTGGATTTTCATTCACACTTTGGTTGACAGCATCGATGTTTTCAACAATACGTTTAAGTTTTTGACGGGTTGGATTCTTAGCATCACAAACACTAACATTTGATTCGAATTTTTTAATTAAATTATGAATAATAAGCTCTGTAGGTCGATTATGTTTACCGTAAATTTAAGGTACGAAACGTTGCCTGAATAGATTTATTATTTTTATAATAAATTTGAACAATTTATAGACGCTGTGAAACTGTATATATTTTCATGATAATTTCATAAATGTCTATTTTAGCGGGAATAAAAATATAGTATAGTATAGAACGTTTGAAGATATATCAATAACCAAATGGCTGGAATAAACTATTAACAACCCCTACCGAAACGAAACTTGCAAAGTTGCAAGAATCGTAAACAGAGCCGGGCCTAATAAAATAACAGGTAAAAAGATAAAATTAATTTATACCTGGATTAGTAGTTTCAAAATATTTTCGTTTAATTCGAATTATTTTCTTAAACAGTGCAGTTCTATAATTTCGATCGTATTTTTTGATAATCCAACCGTGCTAAAAATGTGGCGTACTTGGCAAGATAAGGATCATTGTGTCTCCGATAGTCCTAATTTAAAAGGAAACATTTATCGTCCGATGCTAAGCAAATTCTTTAAAATGTATATGTTTCTTTATTGAATAGGGGGCTTAATGTAAATGCAGCCGCAGCAGAAACGTCTTCATTAACGAAAACTCCGTTGTCTACAGTTCTACAGATATTGTAATGAAGCCAATTAAAGCCAAAAAAAAAGTAGTGATTCTGAAAAAAGCAAATATGTTAACGAAAGCGACAAAGACTAAATTCGAAGCTAAATTTTTGCTATATATCAAGAACAAACTGTGCCTACATTGCATTCATTGCAAGAGTAACTAAGGAAGATGAAACCAACATTCTTTGCAGCAGAACTAGCTTCCGGAGAATATTATCTTAAATGGGTTTTGCATATCGGACTATTAATAAAAGACAAATAATTCATCTTTGAACTACTATGATACCACAGCAGAACTTTTTGAAGATTTGTTTATAAATAGCCTTTTGTCCAATGTGCCTAAGGAAAGCGTAACTGTAATCTACAATGTTATTTATCATAACCGCCATAAAATTAAATCCCCTAATGCAAATAACACTAAATTGGAAATTCAGAATTATATATTAAAAAACGATCTATATTTCGAAAATACACATATAAAATGTGATATTCTAGAAATATTAAAAACATTTAATATCAAAGAGGAATATGTATGCGATACAATTGCCATACCATGAGACATACGGTTTTAGCCCTTCTCCCGTATTACTGTATTTTTAATCCAATTGAGCAAATGTGGCATCAAGTAAAATCCAATGCTACAGCAGAAAACATTTCTCCGACTCTAAGTGCAAGTGCTGCAATATTAATTAGGAAGGTTGTAGATAGTATTCCCAAAGAAAGTTGGATAAATTCGATTAACCATGTTATTAAAATAGAAGATTCCTATGTATCATTTACTAATAATATAGAACCTGATAATATAGAACCTGAACCCACTGATTATTAATGTAGATCAAAGTGACAGTGAAAGCGAAACCGAATTAAATTTAAGTTATAATTTTTATTGTACTAATAAATTCAAAATACGCAAACTAATAAACAATGTTTTAGTCATACATAATAATAATAATAATAGAAAATAAAATACCAACGCAAAAGCCAAAGGAGCAAGGTTGCGTAGATATAATGAGAATAAAAAAAGGAAGCAGCACAACGCACACTTTTATAAAAATCAGAAACAGTTTTTTCGAGATCTTGAAACGAGTGAATCTAGTAAATCTAATACCCAAATACATCGACCCAACAACATGTTACGAATTTTAGAAAATAACTTGGAAAGTATCGCAGGGGTACAACACATTAGCAGCCTGGATCGCAGATATCGAAAACCTGCAAGAAGGCTTACGGGAAATGAATGTGGCTGAAGTTACAACAGAAGAGGTCCGTAACGCCATAAGAAAAACCCAAAACTGGAAAGCACAAGGACCAGATAGAATACAGAATTTCTGGATCAAATATTTAGATGCCATACATAACAACTTATCACGTTGCTTCAGTAAAGCACTAACTAACCCCGAATCTATTCCGCATTTTTATCTGAGGGTAATATGCAACCAAATAACTATCGACCTATAACTTGTCTTTCAGCACTCTATAAGTTACTTACATCATTAGTAAACGAAAAAATATATAATCACTGTTTAGATAATAATATCCTAGAAGAAGAACAAAAAGGATGTAACAGACAATCTGCGGAATGTAAGCACCAACTTACCATAGATGTAATTGCCCTGAAGCACGTACAGAGAAAAAAGCGTAACATTAACTTATGTTACATTGACTACAGTAAGGCCTGCGACTCTATCCCTCATGATTGGCTAGTTAAACTTTTGGAAATTTACAAAATCTGCCATAAAATCAGAACAATGCTTACTCACTTAATGAAGTCTTTTATATGAATATCGGGAGAAAATGCTGGAAGAGTCAACGTTGAGAAGGGAATTTTCCAGGGAGACTCTTTGCCGCCAATGTGGTTTTGTCTGACCCTAAATCCTATGTCCACGAATCTCAATTAGTCTGTAAGCGGGTTTAGATTCCAGTTAACCAACAGCAGAAGGTTATCACATCTGTTATATATGGATGACCTAAAACTGTACGCAGAGTCCTAGAATAAACTCCAATCGCTTATTAAAACCATAAAAATATTCAGCGGTTATATTAGGATGTCCTTTGGTCTAGATAAATGTTCTATCGTCAATATACAAAAAGGACAAGTTAAACAAAATCAGGAATCATTCTGTCATGATGTGGTGCTGATACCTATCGATATCTGGGAATAGCATAAAATCAAATGCTAAACCATACGACACTCAAACATGAATCTCAAGATAAATACAAGAAAAGAATAACGAAGCTTCTTAATACAAAACTCTCAGAGAAGAATACATGTAAGGCAATCAACACATGGGCAGTACCGATGTTAACATATTTATTTGGAGTAGTCAAGTGGTCAAACACAGAACTGGAAGAGCTAGACCGCATGACTAGACGACTTTTAACAAAATTCCGTTGTTTGCATACCAGTTCTTCTGTGATGAGATTATACATTCCTCGTAAATATGGTGGTAAAGGGCTTATTAACATCAAAGAATTGTGTCTTAGTCGGGAAAAGAAGCTTAGCCAACATTTTCGAAAGTTCGAAAGATCAAATTATGAGACTCGCAACTCAGTTTGATCACAATTATACACCACTAAAACTGACCCATGCAAACTACCCTATCAAGACAAGGACAATACAAAACAACATAAATATCTGGGAACACAAATCAATTCATGATAGATATGTAGTATTATTAAATAGCAATACTATTGATAAGAAAGCTTCTCTGCTCCGGTTAGACGATAAATAAATATATCCTTAAAGAAAACACGGAAGATGTATGTCGAAAGTGTGGCAAAATAGGGGAGACTGTTGAGCACATAATTGGTAGATGTCCTACTTTAGCAGAAAAGGCATATTTAGGAAGGCATAATCAGCTTGCTAAAATAATCCACTCAAAACTAGTACTTAATCATGATCTTTTACCAACATATACTCCGCCATATTATAAATACAGTCCTCAAGCTGTTCTGGAGTCTGACGATGTGCTGCTCTACTGGGATAATAACTGATAGGGCCGTCGACTACAATAGACCAGACATAGTCTTAATAAATATAAAAGAAAAGCGGGGAACAATTATTGAAATTGCCATACCTCTGTCTTACAATATACAGAAAACGGAGTTGGAAAAATAAATTAAAGAACATCTGGCAACTTGAAAAAGTCAACATCGAACTTTTTGTAATTTCCGCAGAGGGATTGGTGAGCCACAGATTCTCCAAAAGTTTAACAAACTGCGGACTAAATAGAAATGTCATAAAAGTGGGACAACGGGCTGTATTGTTGCAAACCTGCCACGTAGTTCGAAAATTTTTGTCTTAATGCCAACGGAATACTGGGTTATAATGAAATTTATCCCCAGGCTCCGAGCCAAACTCCAACGTTGCGAGGAAGGAATTGGTTCATAGTTTCCCGCTCTTTGAGCTGGGAGAGTGACACCAAGTGGATGGTAATAATAATTTAATCATAATTCAAAAATATCTTGAAACGGGCTATACTAGTTTGATAACCCTTTATTTCCTATAATTGTACCTTTCTAGAGCAAAAATTTGGCTTCGTGTTCGTTGATATAAATATCTTACATCTGCTGAGTATTTTAAAAATATTCCACAGTGTTCGGTAAAAATCAAAGCAAATCCATCTGAATTTGTTCCATTCAAAAACGTAATAGAATATATTATGTGATCTATTTTACAATAACAACTCACCTGTAATCCAAAAAAGTTTCATTCCGATAGTAGAAAAAGAAGATTTTTTACAATGGAGACAGGTTGAAAAAAATGAACAAGAAATCAGAGGCGTACAAAACGCGGAGCGTGGGATCCGTGGATAATTGCGACTAAACGGTGGAAGAAAAATGACGCGTACAAGCCGGTCTGACAGCAGAATCACATTCCTAAAAAAGAAATAAAGACTCGTTTGATAAATATAACTGTGGAAGTTATTCCTATTGTTGGTGTTTCGGGAGGGCCATTCGAACCGGAGCAAGAGGTATCGTCAAGCTACACGACAAAAATACAATGCCACTGTTTTCGATCAGAACTATTGCGACGACATAGGCGTACATCCTCATATTACGTCTTCTTCTTTTTTAATTGTCAGAATATCGTTTTTAATTATACCAGTTTTGGCTGGTTCCATCTTCTCGTAAAACGGTATTATTACCCATACGAAAACAAAAAAAAACTATATAAGAACTATATAACTAACTAAGAACTATATATAGAAAACTATATAAGTAATATTTTTGTTTCCAATGGGTTCATAGTTGGTGAGGATTTACCAAGTGTAGCGGTTAGTAATTCTTAATTCAGATGGCGCTGGAAAGAAGGGTGGGTTCACGGCCTAATCTCTTATATCAATGTCTTATTCGATAGCACCTTTCAAAAAGCCGTTGATGTTTAAACGATTTCAAGCTAAGGTCATATTTTTTTCTTGTGGTGAACATGTCGAGTTTCGAGTCAAATACTGCTTTTCTCGTTCAGTCAAAAGAAAAACACGAGTGAAAGCCGACATATACTTGTGGAAACTTACGGTGACAATGTCCCAACGTAACACACTTATGGACGTTGCTTTAGACAATTCAAAAGTGGTGATTTCGACTTGAAAGGCAAAGAACGCCCAAGTCAACTGAAAAAAAATTAAAGATGCCGAATTGCAAGCATTTTTGGAAGAAGATGATATGCAAACCCAACAACAAATGACAGAGACGTTAAATGTCGGTCGCCAAGCCATTTGTGATCGTCTGCATGTTATAGGAAAGATCCAGAAGGCATGAAAATAGGTACCACAACAGCTGAACGACAGACAGATGGAAAAGCGATAAACGTTGTGCGACATTTTGCTTTCTCGGCATGAAAAAAGACTTTTTTGCTTCGAATCGTGACTGGAGACGAAAAATACTGGATATATTTCGAGAATCCGAAACGCAGAAAATCGTGAGTCGACCCTTGACAACCATCAACATCGACCGCCGAATAGCTGTGGAAAGAAAATAATGCTATGCATTTAGTAGAATCAGAAGGATGTCGTGTACCATGAGCTTCTGTGGTCATAAACCACTTCAACATTTACGGAGATGTCGAGAATTAACTTAATGACTGCACCTCAAAAGAAGTACGGGTTTTCTTGTGTGATTGATGGGGAAAATATGCTGCTAGCGATGGTGCATGCTTTAAATATTGTTTACCTTTTTCCCAAATTAAACGCATTTTTTTAAAGAAAAAATTATAAACTCTTAACCGCCATTCCTGGTACCATAATATAGAGACATATTTAGCCTTAATAGTCAGGAATACATATAGGGCATATAAATTTGGAGCCCTTGTAGGTATAAGAGTGTACCTTTGTAGAAAAATTGTGGAAAAAAGGTGAATAGAAATTTAGAAATCTATATAGCAGCAGTCTACTTCCTCTTCTCTTCTTAATGATGACCAATTTTTAATATAGCCATTTCACAAATCCTTCCACCTATATCTGCTTTGTACCGTACGTTTCCAATATTGTCACTGATTTGTTTCCAGTTATTTTTCAATCTCGACTGAGATTGACCTTTCGTTTTTCTCCTGAAGCATGATCTCCAATAATATATTAGGTTATTCCATCATTGCTTCTTCCAGTATTGCATTGTTGCCCCATCTAGAGGCGAGGAACAGCAAAATGTATAGCGCAAAAATATTTACCGTATTTCAATATCTATGTATACCAATTTTCATAGCTATCAGTTATACACTGTAGAAGTTGATGTCCTGCACCGTCATCTAGTGGCGAATTACAATAAAATAGATAGCATAAAAACCTCTACATATATATATATATATATATATATATATATATATATATATATATATATATATATATATATATATATATACATATATATTAATTAATCCAAACAATAGGCCAAAATATTTAAATAAAATCAAAAAAACACTAGAAGATAATAATTATCCAAAACAATTTTACGAACCGGTAATTAAAAATAGAATACATAGAATATATAACAATAATAACATGACAAATAAAACTAAAAATGAAAATTACATACCTTTACCATACATACCAGAAATAAATAATAAAATAAAAAAAGTTCTTAAACCATATAATATAAATATAGCAGAAATACCCAATAATAACACTAAAGAAATATTTATAAAATTAAAACCACAAATACCCAAAATGGAACAAACGAATTTAATTTACAAAATTGATTGCTTAAACTGCCCAAGCTCATATATTGGGCAAACTAAGCAATACTTAAAAAACAGAATAAATGAACATAAAAAAAGCATTAGAAACTTTGAACCAAACGTAACTGCCCCTTCAAGGCATGCTATAGTTAATGAACACAACTTTAATTTTAACGACATAAAAATCCTAGATTTTAAAAACAATATAAAAAAAGAAATATAAAAGAAATGATTTATATAAAAAAAAACACATAATACCATTAATTTCAGAAATGATACGGATAATTTAAATTGTATATATAATAACATTATTAAATAATAAATTTTCATAATTTTTTTATTTTTGCTTCTAATATTCCACATAACAAATTCAAAACAATTAAGTTATAATAAAAAACAAAAATTTAAAGGTGAAAGAATTGTTAATTATGTCAAAGTCAAACATGTAATTATATTTGTTTTTTAATTATCACATAACATTTACAAAAATTTAAAAATTAATTTTTTATTTCAATGTTGGTATGTTTTTAAATGTAAGTTTGTGTTTTTTATAAAAGTGATATGTATTTTAGAATTATTCTGAGCATGGTTCTTTGTTTGAACCAAAACGTTAATAAAAAAATTAAAAATTAAAAATTAATTACTGACCGAAAAACCCAATAAATAAAATAATAATAATAATATATATATATATATATATATATATATATATATATATATATATATATATATATATATATATATATATAGGTGTCCAGCTTGAGCCCAACTGATGACGGTTAAGGCCAGAAACCGGCCTTGGGAAACGCTTGCTGGCGCTTTGTATGGCGGATAAAGGTATGGCAAAGCACGACGTGGAGAACTGGTGAACTTCCTTAGCTTTTTAATACTTTTATCCACGGGCCCAGTTCACAATTTCCGATCATACCTGGTACTTACCGGAGGTTAGACGGGTCACGAACGGTTTCACTCAGTCTGACTGCTGCGACCGTTTACCACAGGACGGCGTGGCTGCATGCGATTGCAGCCTCCATTCAACATGGCCAATTTAAATGGTCATGGCTTTAGTCGTTCCTTCATCCGCTCTTCAGGTATCCAGCTTGAGCCCAACTGATGACGGCTAAAGCCAAAAACCAGTCTTGGGAGACGCTTGCTGGCGCTTTGGATGGCGGATAAAGGAATGGCAAAGCACGACGTGGAGCACAGGTGAACTTCCTTAGCTTTTTTAATATATATATATATATATATATATATATATATATATATATATATATATATATATATATATATATATATATATATAGGGTGTTTGGTAAACATGCGGCAAAAATTAAAGGGGTTATTCCTTGACTTATTCTAAGAATATTTTGTTGTATGATGATTTTTGAAAAACCCCTTTGTTTCGAAGATACAGGGTGAACAAAATTTACGAAATTAACAACATTTTATTATCAAAAAGTACATGTAAAGTTGCTCAATATACAATAAATGTTCGAAATGGCTTTCTCCAGCCTTGATACAAGCATTCAATCTTCTCGTCATTGACTGCCGATCTCTTTCAAACACACCAGGGTCGTTTCTAATTGAATTACACCCTGCAATTATCCGATTTCGCAAATCATCCAAATTCTCCCCAGGAGAAATAATCCAGGGGGTTTAAGTCCGGGGATCGAGCAGGACATGCGTGTGGCCCACTTCGACCAATCCAGCGATATCCGTATATTGCTGTTAAAAAATCACGAGCAGCCAAACTGAAATGTGGTGGTGCACCATCGTGCACCACATTTCATGCCTTGTTGTCAATGGTACATCTTCCAGAAACTCAGGCAGCGTTGCTTCCAAAAAGTTGCGATACACCTCGCCAGTAAGTCTTTGTGATAGAAATACCGGTCCAATTAGATAGTCACCTACAATTCCAACCCAAACATTCAACGAGAACTGATGTTGAAAACTATCTTCGCATACCTTACGCGGATTTTTATCTGCCCATACATGGTTATTATGAAAATTCCTTATTGCGTTTCTTGCGAAAGTGGCTTTATCGGTGAAAAGAATTTGTGTCAGGAATAGAGGGATGCGAAGTAAAGTTTGCAATATCTATTGACATGATGCAATACGTGGAAGAAAATCAAGAGGTAGTAGTGCCTGAACCCGTTGAATGTGGTATGGATACAACAAATTGTCCTTAAGAATTTTCCAAACTCTCCAGTGACTCACATTCAAAATATTTACAATTTTTCGCGGAGAACTACCAGACTTTTCCGCTATCATGTCCAGCACATTCTGTTCCAATTGTGCCGTTCTTACAGTCACTGATCTTCCTGACCCTTCAGTTCGTTTCAATGTGCCTGTTTCACAAAGACGTCGATGAATGTTTTCGAAGATTTTTCGGTCGGGGACATTACGGGCTGAAAATCGTTCACTGTACAATCGCCTAGCTTGTAATGCATTGCCATCAGCAAGTCCATGCATGAAGTGCATGTCAGTCTCATCGGCGTTTGTATACATTATGATAGAGGACTTCACTCACTAATTAAGGCACGTCAAACAGCCAAACGTCACTCAATATATGTATACAAATGCGACCGATGAAATCCTCTTACTAGATAAAACGGCCATTTCAAGTGATCGAGATCGAAATAAAAATATTTTGTACTTGATAAACTCATTGACGTACACCCTACTTTTATTTACATTAATGATTTCAACAAATATCGAATATGGTTGTAGCAAATTTTGTTCGCGCTGAATCTTCGAAACAAAGGGGTTTTTCAAAAATCATCATAGGACAAAATATTCTTAGAATAGGACAAGGAATAACCCCTTGCATTTTTGCCGCATGCTTGTAACGTAACACCCTGTATATATATATATATATATATATATATATATATATATATATATATATATATATATATATATATATATATATATATATATATGTGTATATATATATATATATATATATATATATATATATATATATATATATATATATATATATATATATGTGTATATATATATATATATATATATATATATATATATATATATATATATATATATATATATATATAGATTTAACGGGAGGAGTGTGTTTGGATCTATTGCAAATGCTATTGAACCGCTAATTTCAGAGATTCTAGAAAAAATCTTTATACATTTCGACATATGAAAGTGACTTTTCAATAGGATGCAGCTCCAGATCCAAAACTAGGGAATTTAGCAGCCTTTGGGCCTATCACATCCCACACATATTCTATAAATGATAAAATAAATTCATAAATTTAAACTAAATTCAAAATACATTGAAACCTAACCTAATATTAATCGATAGATTTTTTATCATATACTAAAGTAGTATATGATAAAAATTTCAAGAAAAAGTCGTTCAACTTGATCGATACTATCTTCAATTCTAAATGATGAGTAGATATGTACTGCCACTGCCAAATACCGAGACGGTAAAAATGAAAATTAATTAAAAATCGGTCTCCAGAAGAAGGAAAAAGCAAAGACGGTCGGGGCGAGAGATGAATGGTCCGCGGAGCAAAAGAGAACAATGAGCGATCGGTCCATGCGCGACAATACATGATAGATCGGCGCGATGCGATCTGTGGCAGCGTGCGCGCAGCCACAGCGGCGTCACAATGGGACCATTTATTTATTTATAATGGCAATTTCGGAGCGGATCGGAATAATTTCGGATGGACTCGTGGGCGAATGTTGTCGGCGTGGTTCGCGAACTGGCTACTTGATGGTTAGTGCAGGTATAAGTCGTTCCCACGTATATTTACGAAGGGATCTTGATAAATACGGAGGTCTTTCGAAAATTTCTAGACCTGGCAAAGAAGAAAGTACCAGTACCTCTATGATCTTTAAACTTTTGATGTAGATACAATCGTTTTTGCTTTCTTTGCCGCGCTTTCACTTGTTCCCATCCACTGTTTGGACTGCTGCTTCACCTCTGGAATGTAGTGGTAAAGTTTAGTGATTCTGGAATTCCATTATATTCTATGTCTTGCAACAAGTTCCGTCAAATTATATTACTAAAATTAAAATAGTGTTCCAAAATCTTCTAAAATAGTTCACAAAATAATTAATTTTGCAAAACAGAAATGGCTTGACTTCAGAAATCAAACATTTGAAAAATTAACCAAACAATAAAACGAGTATGCTTAAAATTCAGACGTACAATCTATACAAGAAATACGCTTTGATATTAATTAATGTAGAACACGAATATTGGTGCACTTTTCGAAGGAAAAGGCAATCAACATCGTAGAAAATCTTTCAATATAGACGTTCGATAAACAAGAACTAGGTCTCTTAAATAAAGGTCTCAATTGTGTGTTCAAAGGTAGCCGGTTTTGAAACTGGTATTAAACACTTACCGGAGTATTCCAAAGCTTTCACCAAGGAGTCATGTAAAAGCAAAATTGCAAAAGAATATTTGAAATATGGTAAAAGTCATAAAATACCAAATGTTTCCAAGATCGTGAAGCGTCTGCGAGAGGAGAATTGTTTTTATTTATAAGTAGATAAGGGACAAAGGTAATAATAATGGACGAATTTGATTATTTTGAACGTTTTAAAAAATTAACTCAAGAGGGTCCATATAAACGATTAAATAGAAATCCATTGTCAAAAATCATTACTGTAGTCAGAGATACATTGAAGTCTTGCAACAACCTTGTTTATCCTTCTCTACAGTAGATAATCTTAGCGATAGTTCTGAGCTATGCTTTACCAAAAATGTATAATCCAGGAAGATCCATTATATCACCCATTGATTCTCCAACATACAACTTGGCAAAATGGTTAGAAAAGGAATTCTACTAAAGGAAAATCTACCTTCCTGTTTTTTGCTTGAAAAGTCAAAAACACACATCTAAAGGAAGTTGTTTCAGGGTGAACTGATTGCACATACCTTAAACACTTGAAGACTTGAGTTAAACGGTTTCAATAACAAGATTGTTTCAGAGCACATGTCCCTAACAAGATTATGTATGAAACAAAATTGTCTTCAATTTAATAATTGGTTTTAAGAACAACTTATTCATGATTAAATTTGAAATCGAGGCTTAAAATGAATTCAGTTATTTTCCGATAGTGTGGATAAGGTTTATGCAATTTTCAATTCAAAAAATGGAAACTTTTGTTAAGAACTTAAAGAGTAAATCCGAAACCACATCATTCACTTACTAACTCGTGAACAATGATAGATTACCATTTTTGGAAAAACACATTTAATTTAAGAGAATGGTAAATAATGGTTTATTCAGAGTATGTTCCAAAGTAGCTACATAGTTTTCCCACCTCTCTGGCAATTTGTGGATGCTCTTCCAGAAAAACCGTATATCTTTTGAAGTGGTCCAGTCATCAAACCAATTTTCGACATGTCCGTAATTGTTGAAGTATTTTATGGAAAGTGCGTGAGACATCGATCAAAACAAATATTAGACGGAAGGGGCCAAGTTTGGTGAGTACGGCGACTGGGGCAAGAGTTCCCAGCCAAGTGCAGAAATTGTGTCTCTGACGGTTTTGGTGTGTACAAAATCACTTTTCCGTGTGCCATTCTGGTCGCTTTTCGATCAATGCATAGTTCAAATTGATCATTTTTTAACGGTACCCAACTGTATTAACTGTTTCACCTGGTTTCAGAAGTTCATGATACACGACACCCTTCTGATCCTACCAAATGCACATCATTGTGTTCTTTCCATAGCGATTCGGACTTGCAGTCTTGATGTTGATGGTTGTCCTGGGTAAACCCATCATTTTCTGCCGTTTGAGTTCTCAAAATATATCCATTTTTCGTCTCCAGTCACAATCCAATGTAAAAAGTTTTTCTTTCATGCCGAGAAAACAAAACTTTGCACACCGTTTTTCGCTTTTCCATCTGTCTGTCATTCATCTGATGTGGTACCCATTTCCGTGCCTTCTGGATCTTTTCCATGCATACAGATGATCACAAATGATTCGGCGACCAACATTTAACCTCCCGGCCATTTGTTGTTGAGTTTACATATCGTCTTCTTCCAATATTGCTTGCAAATCTTCATCAACTTTTTTCAGTTGACCTGAGAGTTCTTTGCCTTTCAAGTCGAAATCACCACTTTTGAATTGTCTAAACCAACGCCCACAAACGACTTGCGTTCGGACATTGTCACCGTAAGTTTCCACAAGTATACAACGGCTTTCACTCGCATTTTTCATTTAATTAAACAAGAAAATCAGTATATTCCGCAAATGCTTTTTATTTGGTTCGAAACTCGACATGTTGTCATGTACCAAACGAAAAAATATGACTTTAACTCAAAATCGTTTAAACATCAATGGCATTTTGAAAGGTACTGCCGCAGCAACAAAATGACATAAAATATTAGACTGTGAAGCGATCTTTGTTTCCAGCGCCATATTTTTAAACAATTCAAAATTATTAACCGTCAAACCGGGTAAAACATATATTAATTTTAGAATTCGATTAAATTATCTTCTGGTGATGCTAACATGGTTAGCGTAACGTGCGCCAAAAAGTTAAGAGCTCACATACCCCTGTGCGCACTGAAAACCGAGTAAATTTGAAAAATTATTATTATTATTATTATTATTATTATTTACGTATGGGCCCTGGTGGACCACGCGAAGTACAATTAGAGGCGTTTGTTGTTGTTAGCCTTCCTTTGAGCCCATACTAATTTCATTCTTTCGCTATGAGCTTTTTTCCTTTCGTCAGAACAAGTTGTTCCAGTCTTCCTACATTTTTCTCTCTGGCCAACCTTCCAAACGTTAACCTTGTGTCTGAAACAACCTCTATCTTGAATTTCACTTTGTGTAATATTTGCTGATCTTAGGTCCTCTTTAATTGACGCAATCCATTTAATTATTTCTACTTTAGCTCTACTCCTATTTTCATAAAATTCGACTATTTGTCTAGTTAGCCTACTCGGATTCATCCGTTTGATGTGTCCGTAAAACTTAAGTCGTCTTTTTCTCATATCGCTATGTATATCTGTGTATTGTTTGATTTCTTGATTTTCTCGAAGTCGGTATGTTGTGCTATTTATTTGTTTGGGGCCTAGGATTTTTCTTATGATTTTTCTTTCCTTCTTTTCAATGTCCTCGATGTCCCTCTTTCTATTCAAAATGAGCGTTTCTGCAGCATATAGACATTCTGGCTTAATAACCGTGTTGTAATGTCTCAGTTTTGTGTTTTTAGATAGGCATTTTTTGTTGTAAATATTTTGTGTAAGTCTCAATGCCGTTTCCATTTTCTGACATCTGGCCTTATTGGCCGCTTTTTCCAACCCATTTTCCATGATTATTTCACCCAAATATTTGAATTGAGAGACTCGTCTGATGTTACCATATTTTGTTTTTAGAAATGGTGTTCTTAGTCAGTTGCAGGTCATGTATTGTGTCTTTTCAAAGGATATTTGGAGTCCTACCTTTTCTGCTGTTTCTTTTAGGATTTCAATCTGTTTTTGAGCCGTTAATACATCTTGAGCTAAAATTGCTAGATCATCAGCAAATGCCAGACAATCAATTTTGATGTTGGTTCTCCCCAGTTTAATGGGCTAGTCAATATTCAGTGCCGACTTTTTTTCACGCCACTCCTGTATTACTTTTTCTAGAACACAGTTAAATAAGAGTGGCGAGAGTCCATCCCCTTGTCTCACATCAGTTTTAATTTCGAAGGGTTCTGAGATGTCACCCATGAATTTAACTTTTGACCTCGTGTTAGTTAACGTTGCTTTAATAATTGCCAGCGTTTTCAGATCTAGTCCTTGTTCTTTCAAGATTCGGAATAAAGATTCGCGGTCAATAGAATCATATGCTTTTTTGAAATCCACAAATCTACAAAAAACTTTTACAAAACATTTAAAACTAAATTAACAGGCTATCAACCTCAGGGCCTATGCTTTCAAAAGGAAAACGGACAACTAGCTCTAAATAACCAAGACAATTGCAAAGAACTTGCGAAATATTTTGAACAAATACTAAACTGTCCTGAGCCCTTAAACAAATTACCAACACTAAACCCTAAACAAACAAACCCAGATTCATTACCACCGAATGAAGAGGAAATACTTAGGCAAATTAAGCGGCTTAAAAATAACAAAGCTTCTGGTGAAGATGGAATCACTGCTGAACTTTTGAAATCCGCTGGTCCAGGTACAATCAAGGAAATAACCAAAATTCTACAAGAAGTTTGGCGAACCGAACGGATTCCGGAAGACTGGAAAGATGCTCTAATCCATCCACTACATAAGAAAGGAGATAGAACGGATGTAAACAACTATAGAGAAATATCTCTTCTCCCAGTTTGTTACAAGATTCTATCTCAATGTCTACTAGACAGAGCACAGGGACAGTTAGAACCGAACATTGGTGAATATCAGGCAGGTTTTCGACCGGGCAGATCCTGCCCTGAACAGATCCTGAATCTAAAGTTGATTCTAAGACATCAAAAACTGTACAATAAAAATCTCGTCTGTACATTTGTGGATTTCAAATTTGAAAAATTATTATAACGGTTATATGATAATGATGACTGATGAAAACCATGGCGCCTCCTTGTCGACATTATAACTTCATCAAAAATTATCCAATCTGCAAAAATAAAAAACAATCTTGTAAAATAATGTAGTAGTAATAGTCTGACGGATATTTATTTTTTTTAATTACAGAAATTACAGTATTTCAAACTTTAGTATGCAATTTTTAAAAAAATACTGTTTAATAATTTATAAAAAATTATCTAACCAAAAAAATTAAAAAAGCTCTCGTCAGACTCTATGTCTAAAAACATAGTTTCGTGAAAAAAGCGTTTAAAGTTTCTGGTAAAATGCGTTTCAAAATACCGATTGACTGCAATAAACTCTTAACAACCCCTAGCGAAACGAAACCCAGCAAAGTTGCAAGAAACGTAAACTGAGCCGGGCCTAATAAAACAGCAGGTAAAAAGATAAAATTAATTTTATACCTGGTTTATCGAAATATTTTAGTTTAGTTCGCATTCTTTTCTTAAACAGTGCAGTTTTGATCGTATTTTTTATTATTACAAACGTGTTAAAAATGTGGCGTTCTTGGCAAAGATAATGATCATTGTGCCTCCGGTAATGCTAATTTAAAAAAAAAAAATTTTTAGCCCGATGATAAGCAAATTGTTAAACATGTATATGATTCTTTCTTTTCGCAGCAGAAACGTCTTCATTAACGAAAACTCCGTTGTCTACAGTTAAAGATATTGTAACGAAGCCAAAAAAAGTCCATAGTGATTTTGGTAAAAGAAATTGTGTTGACGAAAACAACAAAGACTTAATTCGAAGCAAAATTTATACTATCTATAAAAAGCAAACTCTGCCTACATTGCATTCATTGTAACAGCGACTCGGGAAAGATGGAACCAACATTATTTGCAGCAGAACTAGCATCCGGAAAATATTATCTCAAATGGCTTTTGCATATCAGACCATTAATAAAAGACAAATATTAATGGAATCAAAACTATAGCGACAATGGTGGTTTGACTACTTAAACTCTATAAAAAAATACAGATTTGAAAATCGTCCCTTTATCTACCTTTATGAAACACGGTTCGATACACATGAGACGTCAGCAAAAGTATGGGTAGATACATCAAGAAAATGCCAAACCAAAGCTCAGCGAACAATGAGAAAAGAATTACAATTTTACATGCTGGTTCCGAGGATGGATGACTTCCAAATTGTTTACGGTTGTCCTCCAAAAATATTTAACATTCATATTTTGACTGCCATGACGAGACTACATGAGAACTTTTTGAAGATTGGTTTATAAATAGTCTTTTCCCAAGGTGTCTAAGGAAAGCGTAATTGCAATGGACAATGTTAGTATCATAATCGCCAAAAAAATGAAGTTCCTAATTTATTATTAATATTAATATTATTAATATTATTAATTTAATAATTAATATTAAAAATGAATATGCATGTGATACCATTGCTGCCGATATGGGACATACGGTTTTACGCTTTCCCCCGTATTAGTGTATTTTTAATCCAATTGAGCACATATGGTATCAGGTAAAATCTAATGTTAGAACAGAAAACATTTCTCCAACTCTAAGTGCGAGTCCTGCAACATTAATTGAGACGGTTGTAGATAGTATTCTCAAAAAAAGTTGGATAAATTCGATTAACCATGTTATTAAAATAGAAGATTCCTATGTATCATTTACTAATAATATAGAACCACTTATTATTAATGTAGATCAAAGTGACAGTGAGAGCGAAACCGAATTAAATGTGTAATTAAATATAATATTAAATATAAGTTATAATTTAATTGTACTAATAGATAAATTTATTTATGTATTTATTATTTTATTTATTTATTTATTTGTATGTACTAATAAATTCAAATTACACAAACCAATAAACAATGTTTTAGTCATACATAATAATAAAAATTTAATCATAATTTAACAATATTTTTTTCCCAAATCCTAAAATTATTCAGAAAAAATCCACTCCAGCTCTGGCGCCTTTTAAGAAACTAGGAATATTTTTATTGAGATTTATTGGGACTATTAACATTTTACCGAAAGGTAACGAAATATCTTGAAACGGACTATAGGTACAATGTGAACTTTCAGTTAGTCTCCTATTCCAGCTTCGTACAGAGAAAAAAGGTCTTCCTCTTATATTTTGGTGTTATTTATGGTTTTCTGCAAACTCCTGTCAATTCTAGCTTCTTTTGTGGATTGAATTGGTTATTTTTTTTTAATTAGATTCTAAAGTTTGAAATGCTGTAATTTCTTTCTTTTTGAAAAAAAATCCATCCGTCAGACTATTACTATTACTACTACATTATTTTGCAAGATTCTTTTTTATTTTTGATGATTGGATAATTTTTGGTGAATTTTTTATTCACGATATAATCTTTATAATATATTTTTTTTAAATTTACTCGATTTTTAGCGCGTGCATGGATATGTGAGCCATTAAATAAAGTGATTAGACGTTTAGTGCTAAATCTCCTCGAGTTTAACAACAAATATATTAATATAGACGTTTTCCTCCTTCCTTTCACTCTCCCTCTCCCTCCCGACTACTTCATTTATTATTGGACATCTTCTGACTGAATCGAAGTCCACAATGAATTATTAACCATCCAACTAAACGTCTATTATTAATCAAACTCTAGACAACTGGAACTAAACGTTTGTTACGATTTTCTGATATGCGCGATCGAAATTCGCGTGGGATTATTAATGGTGCATCGCAGAACAATTATTTTAAATCAATTGTGATGTCTTTAGTGGCGATTGCCGATCCATTTTGCATATCGAAAAAGAAAAACGAACAGGATTCGCGAGAAGGATTTGGAGTTTGAGATTCAGGTTTGATTTTGATTGATCGTTGAAATAACACTGGTTTTGTTGTTTAGTTCTGCTTTGTACAGGGTGCGATGGAGAAATGGACGATTTTCAATATCAAAATTTCACGCGCGCCTCTCAGGTAGAGCTAATACTTTACAATATCACAGCATTAGCAAGCATTAATTATTGGAATGGTGCACAAGGTTAAGGACATTATAAAAATAATGATTGCAGTGTGACAGCTCAATCAATATTTCGTCGCCAATTCAATATTAATCGTAATGATCCGGTATCATCTGGTCATACTATCAAGCAATGAGTTAAAGTATTTGAAAAATTGGTTCTGCGGTTTAAAATTGGTTTAAAAAGATGTCTCCATGTCGAGATAGTGGACTTCAAAGTTACTATAAAGTCTGGATGAGATGTTATTTAGAATGGATTTAGAACCTAGCACCACTTAAAGCCAAATCAAACATAAAGGAGGTTGCGTTGTAAAGCTGCAGTAGCCGGATGACTGTGCGCTTGTAGTGCATAGTGTGACAGCATTTCAAACGATGCTAGACTTACTTAATGTACAAAAACACGAAAATATTGCAAGAAACTGCTCGAAATAAAAAAAGGGAGAGCTGATACTGTTGTAAATGGTCTTCTACTGGAAGAAGTAGCAGGACAGCAGTCCATTAAAATCTACATGCTGGTTCAGATATGTAGATGACACCTTCGTCATTTGGTCACATGGAATACAATATCTAAATCTGTTCCTTTCGAATTTAAACGGTATACATCCCCCGGTCCAATTTACAATAGAGACTGAAAATAATTCTACCCTCCCTTTTCTTGACGTTCTAATATCAAAAAGACCAAGCCCAAGCTTTTCCTAGTCAGTCTATCGTAAATCTACCCACACAAATTGTTATCTAAACGCATTCATCATTAAATTTGGTGGTCAAAACTTTAGTCACAAGATCTTTAAGATTATCGGACAAGGAACATAGGCTAACAGAACTTAATTTCCTAGAAACGGAAATAATTCGAAATGGATATCACAGGCGTCAAATAAAACGGCATATTGATAAAGTTCAGGCAACAAGTAATATCCTCCAATCCACTACAGAATTGTCTCAAAACCCTTGTTCAAAAAGTTCTTCTGCCATACATCAAGAGAGTTACCGATAAGATTTGCCACGTATTCAGATTCCGAAATATCGAAACAATATTTACAACAGAAAAAGATATATCAAGTTTAATAAAGAAGAAAGATACTATTCCACCAGAGTCACATGGCATTTATGAGATTTCTGGCTGCTCCCAATAATATGTCGGCCAAACCTACAGACGTATACAAAATCATATATACGAGCATTCTCTCGCCGTCCAAAAATCGGATCTCTCCTCAACTCTTGCAGAGCATCATATCCAAACGGGTCACAAGATAGATTAGACAACGCCAAAGTAATCACACCTATATATTCCTACAAACCCCGCATAATTCGTGAAGCAATTGAGATCGAAAATCTGCCAGACTGCCTAAACAAAAGAAACGACAGTCTTAGAGTTCCAAATACATTGAAACCCCTGATTTCCAAATTGTTCATCCGAAACCTTCCAATTAAACTTCCACCTTCCGCCTCTCTTTGAACATATATACATATATTTATATATATATATATATATATATATATATATATATATATATATATATATATATATATATTTCTTTCAGAACATTTTTGTTGCTTGCTTGACTGGGACGGAGCCCCACCCATTCCTTCAACTGAATGACATATGTTTCGTCTCTCGATGTTCAGACTTTTCAGGGTGCCGACATATACCATACCATCAAGAATAGGGAGATTCTATCCACAGCCAACAACCCATGTTTTCGCCGACTTCCCATTGAATGGCGTATATATGTAATGTTAGATTTTCTTGGACTGCGTTCAATGAGACAACAGTAGCTCAGTGTCATCACACACCTAACCGTTGGGTTCCACAATCTCATCTCAACTTGAACGTTAACGTTTCGGAAGGTCTTCTCTCCCGTTTTCAAAACGAATCTAAAAATTAATTATATTACTTTCTATATAATACTCTAAAAGATAGTATTGATTGACTGTTGTGTGTTATTTGGTTTGGTTTTTGTCAATAAAGATTTAATAGTATTTTTTGTTTTAAATATCGTTCTTATCTTGTATG
Source organism: Cosmopolites sordidus (assembly GCA_031761425.1). Classification (NCBI taxonomy): domain Eukaryota; kingdom Metazoa; phylum Arthropoda; class Insecta; order Coleoptera; family Curculionidae; genus Cosmopolites; species Cosmopolites sordidus. The sequence continues at coordinate 169,975 of JARFXV010000647.1, read as the reverse complement.
TATTTCTAATTTTTTTAATTGTGCCAAAAATACCGCGGATTTAAGGAATTGTGAGATTAATTATTTGAGAGTTATTATTATTGTTATTAATAAGTTGTCTGTTTTGTCTGATATCAAAAGTTTTTATCAAAAATATTTATCTATGTAATTTATGGGTAGTTGGTTGTTATTAAAATGTCTTATTAATTTGTTTCTTTTTGTAGCGTATCACTGTCGGTACAAACAAGTTTGCTCTATCATATAAACTTTTAATTACTACTATTTGAGTGATTTTGAGTCATTGGAAAAGAAAGGAAAAGAAGGAAAGGATTTACGGTTAGAGCCGCATCTTTAGCGACTGGACCTACAGCTTAACGTGGGTTCCGAACCACGGTCATCAGCTACCAACAAACCCAAGCCAGCCCCCCCTCAGGCTATCAACCCTTGGTTATGTGCCTACCCCTAAGTCTATCAAGAAGCCTACCGAATGACGAGTGACCAAGGTTGAACACTTCTCAGAAGGCATCCAGCCTTACCCAGCCTTTAACTGGCGTGACTGAGGGGTAATTCGTTGTCGGAGTTTACACTCTTGCCTAGAAACAATCACAGACATTTAGGTGTCGGGCGTGTGTGTATATGTGAGTGTATATAAATGTGTGTGTAGGGTAGGAAGTAAGACGGACAGAAGAATTAAAGAAAAACACCCATCCGAGCGCTGGAATAGAATCAGCTACCTTTGGATTGCCAGGCAGGCGACTAACCCACCAGATCATCGCGGCCGACTCATTGGAAAAGAAATTGAGATACCTATCTGTGTTTGTAGGTTTTCTGTAAACTGTAGTTTTTAATGTGAAGTTGTATTTTATTATTAAAGTATCGAAAAATGGCAATTTATTTTTCCTCTCCATCTCTAAAGTAAACTTAGCTGTAGGCTCTCGAGAATTTATATCTTGTAAAAAATATTCATTCATCAATGCTATGTATCAAATCTATATGCTAATATCAAAATATTAGATCGTCAGTGCTATGTTGCCATATAGCAAAAATATCATATATATATATATATATATATATATATATATATATATATATATATATATATATATATATATATATATATATATATATATATATATATTGGTATACCAAGACCGACCCTCATGTAGCAGTGTATTTTCGACTTTTTTTTATTATGTTGAATTTTTCAAAGAACAGGAAGATAGTTGATTTGAGAGAGAGAGAGAATTCGGATGTAAGGCCGACCCGACATCTAAGGTCATTTCGCGGCCATTCTCGTTAGAAGTATGTTAGGGAACATACAAGAACCAGATATGGAGGATGATCATATAAAACTACTGACTGGAATAATACGAGTGTATATGGAACGCTTGAATCGACGAACGTGCAGAGAACAAACAAAACATGACAGATAGTTGTATAAATAAAACAGTGGTGTATGTATATAGACGAGACATAGAATAAAACGTGTGGATAGTATAGACAGAAAGTTGTATATTGAAAAGACGGAGTAGAAATAAAAATAAATAAATAAATAAAAGAGGTATAATTAATGACTAGTTGGGACAAGTATGGTATGAGAATTGTGTCAAATCTTGTAGAAAAGGTTCAGGGATTTAAGGAAATTCTTCAGGTGTCCAAAATTGTTTACCGACAGAATCTCCTCCAGATTCCCACCGAGATGATGGGAGGCTCTGAGGGCGTTTAGTTCATCGCACTCCAAGAGGATGTGTCTAACTGTGATTGGAACATCGCATCTGTGGCACGTCGGGGGAACGTCCCTGTTCATCAGGTGACCATGAGAAAAAAGACAGTGACCTATTCTCAGCCGGTGCCATTTAACGCAGTCAGATCTGTTGGAGAGGGTGGAGAGCGAACCAGAAAAGAATTCTCGTTTTACAGTCCACAATTTGTTACCGTTTGTGGCTCCCAGATCCCAATTAGATTGGATTTTGGCTCTAACCTTTGTCGAAATGTCCCTGCAGATATCTTTGTAGCAGAATGTTTTGGGAATCGGAGTGCCAGATGAGGAACCCCGGACTGCAAGAACATCGGCGCGCTCGTTTCCTTTGATGCCTACGTGGCTAGGGATCCAGAGGAAATCAACAGTAACTTGTCGCGAGAGCAATTCTTGAAGGACCAGTAGTATGCCTGACACCAAGGGTATGTGAGAAGTGTCATGTTCCAAGCTCCGGAGTGCTCCTAGTGAGTCACAACATATTAGCCATCGGGGAAAGGAGGAATTCTGGATAATCCTCAAGGCTTCCCTAATAGCATGCAACTCGGCCGTGAGAATTGAACAAAAAGGAAGGAGTCTGAAGTATCGCTCAGTGTCATTGTGAACAAAGCCACTCCCCACCCCATCTGTGGATTTAGAGCCGTCAGTGTAAACGATCTGATAGTCTAGGTATTTATTCAATCGCTCAGAGAAAAGGGATCTAATGGAGGAGTGAGCGTAATTATATTTGTTATATCGAAGTAGGGAGCAATCGACATTTACTTGTGTAAGGAGCCAGGGTGGAGACGGAGGAATGACTAACGCTTCGAAATTGGGAAGATGTAAATCGTAATTAGCAGATAGGCGAGCGAAACGGTGATTGGCGCCGCAGTTTCGATTGTGTGTTCCTGTGTTGTTGAGATTCATATATATTAAGAATTTGTCGCGCAGATGAAAGTTTTGTCTAAACTTTAATGATGATACGTATTTAAAGAGGAGAAAGTGGCGCCAATCTTCTAGGGGTTCTATCTCAGCAAGGCAGTGTAGGCTAGTGGTAGGACTCGATCTGAAGGAGCCTAGTGAGAGTCTGATGGCAGAGTTCTGAACAACGTCCAACTGCTTGATATAGGATGCAGGAGCAGACGAATATGCAACGCAGCCATAATCTAGTTTAGATCTTATTAGTGACTTGTATAGATGTAAAAGGGTGGGAATGGATGATCCCCATCTTGGATGTGAAGCCCATTTGAGGATTCTCAGGGATCGATCACACTCCGACCTAAGTCGGGTGATGTGATCCCTCCATGAAAGTCTAGCATCAAAAGTGAGACCTAGAAAGCGAAGGCAAGGTGCTGATACAATAGGAGTTCCAGACATGGACAGGGTGTGTAAGCGAGGGCAATGCATTTTTCTGCAGAAATGAACTGAAGTGGATTTCTGAGGAGAGAATATGAAGCCAGTAAGACGGGACCATTCTTCGAGTCTTCTAAGGCAGCCTTGTATCTTTCTTTCAGCCACCCTAGGTGTTGCGGAAGAGAAGTATATTAAAAGATCATCTGCGTATAGTCTGTATTTCACGTCAGTTCCGATGTACTGCCCTATTCCATTAATAGCGATGTTAAAAAGTAAGGGGCTTAGTACGGAACCTTGAGGAACCCCATTGGCCAGTGGAAAACTCCTGGAGACAGTGTCGCCAAGCCTTACACGAAAGTATCTGTTTGATAAGAAATTTTTGATAAAGTGTAGGAAGTTGCCTCTGAAGCCTAGGTCGTGTAGGGATTTTATTATGTTGTATCGCCAGACCGTGTCAAAAGCGCGTTTTAAGTCAAGAGATACAGCCAGGAGATGGTGTCCTCTTTCAAAGGTTTCCCAGATATCAATTTCCAGGCCGATCAGATGATCGTTTGTCGATCGGCCCGGTCTAAAACCGTGTTGATTAATGTCAATGAGGCGATGTCGCTCCAGGTGCCATGAGAGTCGTCGGTGTATCATCCTCTCCATGATTTTACAAAGATGATTTGTAAGAGATATTGGGCGATAACTTTCAACAGATGAACAGGCTTTGTTCCTTTTGTGGATAGGAATAAGAAGAGACTCTCCCCAGGAGGGAGGAAAACCTCTCCCGCGCCAGATGTCGTTGTATATGTCAAGTAGGGTGCGCTGAGCAGATTCCGGCATGTTTCTAATTTGTGGGATCAAGATGTTATCTGGGCCAGGCGCACCTGAGCGACATCTGGCAAGAGCTGTTCTGAATTCGTTATAAGAAAAAGGAATGTTGATCGGGGATGGTGTATCCTCCTCGAGTTGTAGTGCAAGTTCGTGTCGGTTTTTATGTAGTTTAAATAGAGGATCAAGATTGTCGTCGCTGGACATGTCATGGAAAAATTTTGCAAAACACTCAACTATATCTTCCCTGTCCGTCAGCCAGACCCCGTTGTCGAGGATATTATTAATGTGTTTGTTAGGAATGCCCCTGAGCCTCCTTACCTTGCTCCAAAAATCAGAGCATGTGGATCTGTGATCCAGGGAGCTGATGAATTTAGCCCAGGAAGCTCTTTTAGCCTCAAGAATGATCCTCTTGGCAGAAGCTTGGCATCTCTTGAAAATAATGAAATTGGCCTGATTTTGGCAGTGTTTAAATTTATTTAGAGATGATTTCCTTTTTCTCACGGCCTCGGCGCAGTCATCGTTCCACCATGGAACGCAGCTATGTTTAGTCATGAATGTTGAGGTTGGGATGGAGGTGTTGGAAGCGTTGTTAATGGAATTAGTTAAGGAGTTAAGATTTCTTTGAAACTGGCCGGGAAGGAGGTGGGGGTTTTCAAAAATATAAGCATAAAGTTGCCAGTCTGCTTTAGAGGTATTCCAGATCTTCCTGGTCGAGGTAGCGTTAGACAATCCAGCCGGAATGATAGCAATAGGTAGATGATCGCTGCCGTGTGGATCGCCGATAACGCTCCAAGTGAAAAGTGGCTGTATGGTTGGGGAGCATATGGTTAGATCGATGGCTGAAAAGGTACCTGACGACATGGAAATGTGTGTGGAGGCACCTGAATTCATAATAATGAGGCCTTTCGACTGTACCAGGTTCATAATCGTATCTCCCCTGGAGTCCTGATGAGTAGACCCCCAGGTGGGACTGTGGGCATTAAAATCCCCTCCAAGAATGATGGGAGGAGGAAGTTGGAGAAGTAAGTCCTCGAGTTGCTTGAGGGTGAAGTTAATATTTGGGGAAAGATATAGATTGCATATGGTGACGGGGAGTTCTAGGCATGTTCTGACAGCTACAACCTCCAGGGGCGAGTTGAGAGCCAGTTGGTGGCAGTCTAATGATTCATGAATGAGTACTGCAACTCCACCAGATGCTCTGGCAGCTCCATCTCTGTCCTTTCTGAATGTTTGATAGTGCCTGAAGTTAAAATTGTCGGACGGTTTTAGGTTAGTCTCTTGAAGTATCAGGCAAGCTGGACTGAATGTAGCTGTGATGGACTTGAGTTCTGGGAGTCGTAGTATTATTCCGTTAACATTCCACTGTATTGCGGAACGAAAGAAAATGGTAGTAGGGGAGATAGGTCAGTCCGTGAGAAAGAAGGTTTATCTTTTTAGTTTTAGGTCCTTTTTATTAGGTTGACCCTTGGGGGGTCCGGAGGTCGTATTGTCTATTTCCATCAAGTCCTCGATGGAACCCGTCGAGGACTTGGAGCTGCTTCTGGAGTTAGGTTTCGCTTTACGTGTTTTTATGTTTTTGTTAGAAGCGATTGTAGTCAGTGGGGAAGTGAGGGAAATGGGTGTATGAGGGGGTGGGGTGGACGAAGGAGGGGGAAGGGATAAGAGAGTGGGTGAAGGACCTTGGGTAGAAGAGGATTTGGTGGGAGGAGAGGAAGATGGATTGGGGGCAGGGGGTGGAGGATCTCGTAGAGTAGAAGAGGATTTAGTGGAAAGGGAGGAGGGTTTGAGGGAAGGGGGTGGAGGATCACGAGGTTTGTTGAGGTTAGCAGAGCTTTGTGCGGTGCTACTGTGAGGTGTTGGGATTTGGTCGCACTGGGTGGCGCATGATACCATGACTTTACTTGCCGAAACTACGCTGGAGTATCTTGGGACATTTACGTTAGTAGAGCCTTTGACCTTTGCTTTAGCTACGAAATACGGTAATTTTTCTGAGACCCTAATTTTTTGTATTTGGAATTCTTCCTTGTATATCGGACATCCCCTGTACCTAGGGGAATGCTCGTCTCCGCAGTTCACACATAGAGGGGGAGGGGAACATTCAGATTCTCCGTGAGATGTTTTGCCGCATGACGGGCATATAGGTGTAAACGAACATTTCTGTGAGATGTGTCCAAACCTCTGGCACTGAAAACAGCGAAGGGGATTTGGAACATATTGTCGCACCTTTAGAATCAAGTATCCGGCTCGTACTCTTTCTGGAAGAGTGGATTTTCGAAAAGTTAAAATGAGACTGTTGGTGGGGGTAATTACTCCATCTTTCTTGGAAGTGATTCGTCTTACGGCTACTACACCTTGTTGTCGCAAGTTTTCAAGTATTTCGTCCTCCTCACAGTTGAGAAGGTCCGAACTGGAAATCACTCCTTTGCAGAAGTTCAATGTTTTATGGGGTTCTACTTTCACTGCCGATGTGTGCAGATTAGCCATATTCAGGATTTTTCCGGACTGCTTGATGTTTGCTGTAATAATAAGAAGAGAGCCATCTCGTAGTTTCTTGACGGAATCCACCTCTCCAACAAATCCAACAATACATTTATGAATAATAAAGGGAGAAAGTTTGGCTAATGAATCATCTTCGGATTTTACAACGAAATATTTATCAAAATCAGGATTTCTTTGGGTAATATCGACTGGAGACGCTATCCTGGGTCTTTTGGACCCCGAGGTTATGGGAAAATTTGAGAGATTGATTGAAGACATGTGAGTCCCACGAGTTGGGAAGAAAGAACGTCCGCCGCAGCAGTGCTCCGTACTGCGGTAACCCTAAGTACTCCAAAGGGACGGGAGGTACTCTGGAGGCCCCGTTAGTGACAAATGTTACCCTCATCTGCCATTCAGCCCTCGCCACGGGTCGCACTACAGCTTGGCTTAAGGGACAACTCGGACCCCCGGGGGCGTCACTCCCCGTACCCAGATACAAGATCTGGGCCCCGTGAGGGGAGTTGATTTGATAGATTTTTAAAGTCCTTTAGTTTACCGTTTTACCAAGTTATACGTTAGAGAATCATTTTTCCTGGTTTATGAATTTTTGGTTTTTTGGAATTTTTAGTCTGGCCAGTTTTGGATTAGAAATATAAAATTTGTTTTTTACGGGAGGATAAATAATGAATTTTTATTGGTTGTCATTAAATTTCAAAATTTTGTAAAAGAACTCAATTAATTTGTATATTTTTTTCCTATAAATCCAAGAAACTGACTTGCAACACAAAATCTCAATTTATTCAGGTCAAACATCACGAATTTATAATGAAAACAACACACTAGGAACCACGATCGAAACTTATATGTGTAGTGGAGGATCAACAAAAGCTTCGTTCACCGTTCGCCCTCATGTCAATAATCTCGTTAAGTATGAAAAATCACCGCGTGATATTAAACAAACGGTCGGAATTCACAAATATCATCGTCTTAATACCGAACCATCTTGTCATGCTAATAATTACCATTGTACGGTGTGGCGATGTGTTACAAGTTCGACTCCCGCTGTTCGCTTGAAAGGTCGACCGATCGGTCGCTGACGAGATACTACGAGTTTTGAGGAGGGCCTCGGGTTTGTTGTTCGCCGGTGAAATAGTTTTGATAATGTTTAGTTGTAACACCACGAAACTGATTCGGATTGTAACGTAGACTATCGATCAGAAGTTTTAAGACATTCTTTATATTTGAATAAAAATCATTTTAGTGGAATATTTAAGTTTAATAACAAGTTAAATAGTAATAAGATAGATAATAGTACTGGTAGATCTATCTGCGGCTGCTCATACATGTATCACATGATCAAAATCGACCAAAGCTGGTTAAAAAAAAACATATTTTTTTAAATTTTAATACAAATCTTTATTATCGCCTTCAAAATAGGCTCCACTTGATTTGATACATGCATGCCAACGCTTGATCCAATCATCCATACACTTGAAATACGCCTCGGTCGGAATGTTCTCCAGTTACTTCTGCGAATTCTTTTTAATATCCTTAATCGAATCAAAAGTAGTTCCACGAAGAAGATATTTGAGTTTGGAGAAGAGAAAAAAACACACGACCATATCCGGCGAATACGATGCTTGAGCGATCATTTTCGTCATTTTCGTTTGACCAAAAATTATCAGAGTATTAAAATGTGTTGAGATGATCCATAAGAGATGTCAAGATCTTCTGCTATCTTTCTAATATCAACATGACGATTTTCAAGCACGATTTTTAAAATTTTCTCGATGGTATCGTCGTTAACAGAGGTTGTTGGCCGGCTAGCATAGGGTAAGTTTCCAACTATGTCACGGTCTCCACTAAATGCTCTGTGCCACTTAAATAGCAAGATTCGATAGCAGAATCTTCATCTCCAGCATTTTCAATGCATCCGTTTCAGAAATTCCATTGGAAAAACAAAAATTCTTCGTTCGATTTTTTTATCCATAGTAAAAATCGCCAGAGTAACTTTTCGTGGCATAAATAAACATATACCTAACACGCACTAATTGACATATCTCGCTTAGGTTATACCAACCTAACAAAAAAATACCTATTCATAAACCGCGCGTAGTTTATGAATCGGTCAATCGGCTCTGGTCAATTTTGATCACACGATATATACTCATATCCAGGGTATAAAGAAAAATGCTTAGTACGCGTAACAAGTCATAAGGTTCACTATAATTTTCTTAACAATGGCAACATCCTATTTATGTATATATGTGTATATATATATATATATATATATATATATATATATATATATATATATATATATATATATATATTGTTAGATTTTCTTGGACTGCGTCCAATGAGACAGCAGTCGCTGAGTGTCATCACACACCCAACCGTTGGTTTCCACAATCGCATGTGGAACACACAACAACCTGCGTCTCCGCCTAAATAATCATTTTTGTTGGTTGCTTGACCGGGAAGGAGCCCCACCTATCCCTTCCACTAGATGACATGTGTTTCGTCTCTCGAAGTTCAAACCCTTCAGGGCGCCGACATATACCATACCATCAAGAATAGGGAAACCCTATCGACAGCTAACAACCCATGTTTTCGCCGACCTCCCGTCGGATGGCGTATATATAAATTGTTAGATTTTCTTGGACTGCGTCCAGTGAGACAGCAGTCGCTGAGTGTCATCACACACCCAGCCGTTGGGTTCCACAATCTCATGTGGAACACAAAACAACCTGCTGTGGATAGGGTCTCCCATCGATCCACCGTGTTTTAGGTCTTCTTCGTGGACGCTTATGATCAAGCGGTATCCATCCCAGGATTGCTTTGGTCCATCTATCATCACATCGCCTCACTATATCGCCCGCCCACCTCAATTTCAATTCCATCACCTTTCCAATGATGTCACATACTTTCGCCTATTCTCTGATCACTGTACAGGTCCTTCTGTCCCATTTTGTAATGCTAAACATACACCTTTCCATTCCCCTCTGTGCTACCCGAAGTTTTTGAACTGATTGTGATGTGAGTATCTATGTTTCACTTTTTCATTAAATTATTGGCTTCATTGGAGATTTTTGACTGTTTGAACTTTTTTTTCTGCTGGTGCTACTACAGCGGCCATTTCAAGCACATTATCGATTATTTTTTCATACTAATCTGTTTTTCGAAACGAAAGTTCGTTTGTTCCCTGATCCATGTGCAGGTCTTTCTATCCCTTCTAGTAATGCCAAACATACATCTTTCCATTCCCCTCTATGCTACTCGAAGTTTTTGAACTGACTGTGATGTGAGTGTCCAGGTCTCACTTCCGTATGTCATAGCGGGCAGGACACACTGATCAAAGACTTTTCTTTTCAGACAAAGTGGTAGTTTGCTCTTAAACACTATGTTGAGCATGCCAAATACCTGCAAGCCACATTTAACGCGTCGTTCCGCGTTTTATATATATATATATATATATATATATATATATATATATATATATATATATATATATATATATATATATTTTACCCAAAATACATAAACCAGAAATCCCATTAAGGCCCATAGTAAGTGCCTTCGGCTCTCCAACACAAAATTTGGAAAAATATCTAGCAGTATCATGCAACCAAGCGTCAAACTTGCCGAGTCCTCTGTCCAAAACTCAGAACATTTGATAAGGATAATTAGGACCTCCAACTAGAGGATCGATAGAGGATAGAGGATTAGGATCAACTATATATATATATATATATATATATATATATATATATATATATATATATATATATATATATATATATATTCTGTACGACCATATCACGATATGCTTTGAATTTAGAAAGAAATACCGCCGCTTCCATTAGTACGTTTGAATACAGGTAGTTTGATTCTAAAATTTCTAGATTGTGGACGATAACGACCAACCGGTCCTGAAGTCGAAGAATACATTTTGCATCTTTTTGAAGTGTTACGCGAGAAATTGGAGTTTACTTACTCTACCCTTATCATGTACAAAGGGTACAAATACTCTTGTCCGCTGATATTTTAAATATTTTATCAACCGACGAAGCTTCTTTCATCAGAAATGAGATAGCGGATACTTTAAACAGTTAATTTAATAAAAGAAAATCTTGCGTTTCTTAAAATGACACCAATCGTCCAAAACATGTTATAGAGTGAAAAATTAGTGCTAATTTCAACTTTGACATTAAACGACAATAATGTGTAAATTTTCCTTTTTTCTGTAAAAAAAAAACGCTTCAATACATGTGTATTCATGCGTATTATGGTAATGATAGAGTTTTTTTTTCAGCTATATGTGGACGTTCACCTTAAATAGCGCTCTGTAATTAGTAGAGTAGTGAAGAGTATTATACCCCGTTAATGGTAATGCCTTTTGACAGGTAGTGTAGTCAAGGTACTACACCACGAAAGTCCCAGAAAACCGTAACCATGACTTTTTCTGCGAATGGAACCATATACACTTTCTATAGCGCACCTTTACCTACCTCTACCCACTGTTTGGACTACTGCTGCAGCACTGTTTCTATCGACTGTTAAAAAATGCGACAAAACGTGTAAAATGTACAAAGCCTTCGTTTAATCCTAAAACCCACATGACGTACGACATACCTTCATTGTTTTTTTTTTCAGTTTTTATTAATAATCTTTTTATTTGAATTATATACACAGTTTAGCACTAACAACGAAAATGAACATAACATTTGACCAGTCCTACATTATTTCGAATCTAAAATAAAAAAGAAATGTTAAAACTACTCAAACTACGCAAACAACGAAAATTATTTCCTTTAAATTATCAACTGTTTAAGAGATGCTTTTATATTATTGTTTGTTGCTCAGAAACAACAAAAACTAATAAAAATATGTTGTTTTATTATTACAGATCTAGAGGAAAGATTTTTGGTGACAAATGGTACCACCTTTAAATAATTCAACATAAAAAATGTAAGTTCCTAAATTTATATAAATCACTAGTCACATGGGTTACAGGTTTAATTGAAGGCCGTATATATTTGAAGAGGACATTTAACATTTGAAGATGAAAGGGGAGAGAGGAAGAAAGAGAGAGCACTTAAAAGGGCTTTCGACACCAAGCCACCGGGAAGATGATTAAAAAGAAGACTTAGAAAGGGATGGGGTGATGACGTCGAGAAAGATATTAACAATGTCATGTTTGGTTATTTATTTGCTTTCCTCAAGCAAATATCAAAACGAACAAACAACAAAGCCACCCCTTTGAAATTTCGCAGCAGGCTATCTAACGAATCATACTTGACAAATATCATAGTCATTTGACCATAATTGCACTATCTCTCAGCCAGGCCAAGAACTTTTCCAACGACCCTCATATGCCCGGCTGGTTTTTTTCATTCAAATAACAATGATGACCACCCACCCATATTATTTACTTAAACGTATACGCCGCAAGCATAAAATTGACGACTGATAAGGCGCATTTCCTCGACGCTGAGTCCTTCTCGTGTAGCGCCTCCTTTTTCCTTCTGTCCGATTCCAATAAGCCAATCAGTACTTTTCTAAGAACGCTCATGCTTAAGTATTCCAATCGTCATGTCAGTGGACGTGCCTAACACCAGCAGATTTATCTGTTCGCTCATCTGAACAAACAGGAATTCTCGTCAGGCGTACCAATGGATACGTTTTCGTTTTTACTATTTACGAGAACCTTTTTGATGTAGTGAAAAAACAACTGAAGGAACCACATACGAAGACTGCTGGGTATATTTTGAAATACAGGATAACTTTTCAGTTGGAGTTTTTACAGAGTCTGTTTACGACAGTAGCCCCAGTAGTATATATATATATATATATATATATATATATATATATATATATATATATATATATATATATATATATATATATATATATATATATATATATCCATTAATTTTCGGCGAAACCGTGAGGGCATGGGTCAGCGATTTGGCTGCCGAAAGTAGGTTTTGAAAAAAAAGGTGATCCTGCAAGTTTGAACTCGATACGATGAAATTCAGCTGCTGTGGAATTTTTTTAAATTTAAAAAAAGTTGATTTTTTAGTCATTTTTAGAATGTTATATCTCAGGCTCTATATAACTGACTTAAAGACTTAATCCAAACGGCATTCTTCTCTAATAACTGTGTATTTTAAAAAAAGTTTAGATTTTTATTTCAAACTTAAATCCGGCTTGCCTGTTTTGCCTATTTTTAAAACATTCCCGGATCTTCATTATTTGAAATAGAACAAAGAAAAGTCTGAACATATTTTTGTCTAGGTATATTCTGTTAGTGTCTGCCCTAATTTTTATTGATTCAATTCTTTTGCTATATTGCCTCAATTATTTAGATATATGAATTCGCAAAGCCAATCGATTTTTGAAAAATGCTGTAACAAAAAATTAAAATTGTTTAAAAAATTGAATTTTAGGGTATTGAATTTTCTAAGATCCATATATCTTTTTTTCTGTAAAAATAATACGTAAGTATTAATTTATTACGTAAAATTTAAGAAATCAAGAATAATACCATAAAAATGAAGTATTAAGTAGAAAATTTGAAGGTTTTAAAAATTCACAGTTCGTAGACCACTTCTATTCCAAACTTGAAATTCTCATGGTAGTATTTGGGAATAAAATGAAATAAATTCTTTGAAGATTTCAAATAATTTCAAGTTGATAGAAAAAAGTTATAGCTGTCTGAAGAAAACGATTTTCTAAAAATCCATTAGATTTGCAGTCATATATCTAAAAAAATGAGGCAATCAATAAAAATTAGGGCAGACACCAACAAAATAATGTACCTAAACAAAAAATATGAAGATGTGGGAATGTTTAAAATTCCTCCTGCTTCAAAAAATGAAGATGTGGGAATGTTTTAAATATAGGCAAAAGTTCGTTAAAATAGTGATTCAGTGAAAAACGCCTAACCTAGCCGGATTAAAGTTTGAAAGAAAAAAATATTTTTTTTCCTCTAAAATACATGATCAGTAGAAAAGAATGCCGTTTGGTTAAAGTCTCTAAGTTATATAGAGCTTGAGATATACAATTCTGAAAATGGCTAAAATATCGATTTTTTTTAATTTAAAAAAATTCCACAGCGACCGGATTTGATAATATCGAGCACAAATTTTCACCTTCTTTTCTCACATAGTTTTAAAGAAATAAATCATATATATATATATATATATATATATATATATATATATATATATATATATATATATATATATATATATATATATATATATACCATCATCATCAATCCGTATCAATCCACTGCAGGATGAAAATGAAAGCCGCTTCAGCATGCCTCTTGAGCTTTCCTCTCCCATTCGGGTCCAATATACTTAATAATATCATCGGTCCATCGTGTTTTCGGTCTTCTTCGTGGACGTTTGCAATCAAGCGGTATCCAGTCTAGGACCGCCCTAGCCCATCTTTCGTCCCATCGCCTCGCTACATGGACACACTGATCAAAGACTTTTCTTTTCAGGTAAAGTGGCAATTTGCTCTTAAACGCTATGTTGAGCCTGCCAGCCCCATTTAACGCATCGTTCCACCTCCCGGACGGTATCCCCTTCCATTGAAACCCTCTGTCCAAGATATATAGTGATCCACAACTTCCAAATCCGTCCCTAAAATAGAAATCCTTTTGTCCTCAGTAAATTTATTGAGTATGACCTGACTCTTCTGGTTTATTTTCAAGCCAAATGGTTCCCCAGCCCTTTGCAGCTCTTGTAAGTGTCTTTGCAGCTCTTTTGGGTTTTGTGAAAGAAGAACGATATCATTTACGAATCTAAGATGATTTATGTATGCACCATTAATCCTTGTTCCATCCTGTTTCTATTTCTTCAAAGTAGGCTGAGAAAAGAAGAGGCGATATTGCGTCACCCTGCCGTATGCCCCGCTCTACATTTATTCCGACCTCAAGATCGTCAAAGTGGACTGTCGCTGTAGCTTCATCATACATCGATCCTAGTAGATTTACATAGGCTTTCCTACATCTTGATTAAGCATGCAAGGTTATAGGTTTTGTTCAACTTAAACACAAAAATGGTATTTGCATGGTAAAAGCATGGTAAAAATGAGAAATTAAAAAAAATTGAAGACATTCAATGTCACGATTATGCAGCTTCAGCAGGTAATAAATATTCAAACAAAAAATTATATAATGTTATAAATAGTAATATTTTGTATATATTTGATGACAGGTGGTTGTAAACATGCATTAGCACTACTCATGTGGACACATCAGAGAAGCGAAGATCCAACACCCACTGAAGAAAAATGTTAAATATTGAATAAACAAAAGATATTTTCTAGTTTTATAATTATTTTTTGAGCGAAAAAACAGTATAAATCATAATTAGAAAAACACATACATTGTGTTTAAATTACTAATTTTATTTCAATAAAAAATACTCTGTTAAATATACATAATAAATCTTCCCCCAACTAGGATAATATGGATAATATATTACAGTAGATTATAATATATAAACTATATTAACAATCAATTCAGAATAAAACAGTCGCTACCCAAAATTATATACATATTTGTTTGATTGCATTCATTGAAGTTTGTAATACTTTTAAAACCGCACCGATTCTTGAAACCATCACACTAAACTATATTAACAATGTTAAAAAAAAATCCACCCATACTACATTATTGCTTTAACTAAGATCTTCAGTATACTTAAAACGAGAGCGACTTTTCACCTTACATGTTTTACAAACCACCACATTAGACTCTTGATTTAACAATATTTGCAAATATAAATAGATCTGGCTGCTAAATAACTCTAATGCATGAACAGCTAGAGATTTCCCAAATCAGAGAAGGCACCTAAACCATTTTTTTTTGAGTAGAAAACTGTGAGTGAAAAGTGTAGGACTCTTCACTAGAAAACCACTATGTACTGTCAGCCTACCATCAATATTCAATGCCTATAATAAATTTTTAACCTATGTTTAAACATTTCCTATCAAATGAATATGTTCAATCAATAGATGAAACGTACCAAAATCCTGAAAAACACTAAATATTTTAACTGTTTTGTAATATTAATAATAATAAATTATTCCTTTTTCTTTACTTTTTCTTTGGATAGTAAGTTTGCTTTTCTATTTTTCATTTTTTTTGCTTACTCCTCAGGATGTTTGTTTTGATTCCATGAAAAACTGATTTGCCAATCCTTAATTTAACTAGTTGGTGCTCATCCAACTGATCACACAAATTTATGTACTCTTTGACCATCTACAAATTAGATTATCCTGTAAAACTTTCATAAGTGTTCTTGTCTATTCTTGAATATTATTTTAAGTATCCTACAAAATAGACGATCCCGTAGGGCTTTCTCATTGTTACTACCCTCGATTGTGTTGCTACATGTAGATTCTTTGCGGACACGCAGGAATATTCCTATTTGTAAATTAGCTCGTTAATTTGTTTTCCCTGCATTACTTAAATAATATCAATAAAAGTTATAAAAACGAATGCAAAAAACAAATAAAACCGTAATCTGATTTCATTCTGAACTTACATTTGAGCTTCCAGATCTTATGTAAAGATATATGAGTATAACATCAAAAACAGCACCGAAAGCCTAAATAACAATTAAAAGCAAGTAAATTTTCAAATCGATAGCAAACCAATAAATGTACTCAAAGATATAGGTTAAACCTATAGAACAATGACTAAGATCGATAAATTGTTTTATTTGCCCGAGACTCCGATTCAGTTCGGAGCAAGACTCTGAGGCGACCGAACGTGTTTTTGTCTGGTCACCATGGGGCCAGATAACAATGTCGGTTGGTAGTTTCGGTCGCCGACGTCAGAACTGGTCAAGGGAGCGGACAACCCCCCGAAATACCGCTTGGGCATGAGTGGCACTTCAAACCTAACCAAGTGAATAAGTCTTAACCCCGAAGTTGGTGAAGAACGAAGCACCGGGACCGGCAGCAACACCAAATCCATCTTGCCCGGACTCATCAAACAAGAATAAACAGTGAAATATCTGTAAGCTTTGGGTGGACTCTGTGGTGGTCGGACGCGTTGCGAGCGCGCTGGCCATCGCGGGGGCAGACGGCCATGGCTGTTGACTGTTCCAGCAGCGGAGGTCCGAACTGGAATAGAGAGCGGGCACCCCCGAAGTCATCTCGCAGAAGGCGCGGCGGCTTCAACCTAACCAAGAGAATAAGCCTCAGCCTCGAAGACGGTGAAGATACGATGCACTGGGACTGGCAACAACATCCAGTCCGTGCTACCAATACGTATGAATTAAAACAACATCAGAATAACACCACTATCATCCGGTATAACATCAAGAAAAGAAAAAAGAATAACATCAAGAAAATAAAAAAGAATACGCCAGAAGACAACAGACAAGGCATAAGAACCGAGCAGTACATCAGCTCATTCAAAGCAACCTGTGAATCAAGCAACTAATCTACGAATAAACTTCCACTGGAATCGATCCTTGCGGGTCGATTCCGGAGCAGTCACCATTTTTCCACTTCGGCCGATTAATCTCGACCAGTACCATTTGGTATTAACCGCGCCAAAAGGACGGCGCATAAAAAACCTCAGATTGCGACTGACGCGAAACAGTTGCAATCGAATAACAAGAGAACAAAAGTAAGGGCCCCAGGGTCAACTTGGTCCTCAGGAAAGACGTGGTAGTAGTAGTAGAGACTCCGATTCTTTCCGAACGTCTTTTCATAAAGAGCGCGAAAGAAAATTTCGGTATAACTTCCGAATTGCTCCGAGCCGAACCGATATTGGCGATATTGGCCTTCGGTACAATTATGAGGTCACAATGGTTCGGGTTTTTTCAGGAATTATCAGCGTTCATTGGTATTAGGTTTAAATTTTATTTTCGATTTTATAAAACTTTTTAATTTCATAATTTTCTTCAAAAGCCCAATTTGGCTTAATGAATGGTTGATTTCAAAAACCCAACAGTTCTTATGGCGCGAAATCCATTCTTTGACAAAAAAAATGGGAAAAAGTGTATTTCCACACTTAATAAAACCTCAACATATCCGTCATATTTTTCATGGCGCAATTACAGTTTTCACAAAACCGACCTATCTCCTATTTTGTCATGAAATCCATTAGCTTTTGATGGTGAAACACTGAAATATCAGTCGTAAAACTGTTTCCCGGACAGATCTCGCTTTCGGCAACAAAAATATGCCAAACTTTTTCATAAATTCGCCGCTGTACGGTGATTCGTAGCGTCGATTCGGAGCACGTAGCTGTTTAAAGATAGGATCGCCGACGAACTCACTACGAGTACGACACAGATTGTGAATTAAGCTTGATGGTTTTGCATACGCAGTCTTAGAAACTTTAGTGCAACGCAAATATGGTTATTTATTATTGCAATGGGAAAAAAATACATTATTCTGCGGTCAATGCATTTTATTACTTCATTTACCACTCAAAAGCTCTCTGTTTGTTACTAAATATTTAATTTATGTCCTAAAAAAAATATTTGATTAAAAACGTCCTGAATAACATGAGATTTTTTACTTTCTACATTTAATTTTTTTTTCTCTTGAACAAGTAAATATACAGCAAAATCCAATACACATTTTTATAGCTCTCTTCCTAATTAACGATAAAATTACTTATTCAAAAGTTATTCATGATCAAATTTGAGTTCATGGTCAACATACCTACATGTGTTATACTTAAACAATTAAGTTTTTATGAATCACATAATTATAGCTTACTGACATCTATTCTATTGTAGCGTTCACAAATTCTTGATCGCTACAGGTAGCATTCGTAAATTGTTGATCACCACTGGTAGGTTTATTTCGGACAAATTCTTAACTGAAAGAGCTCCGGTATCGTTTGGACAAGGCAAGACAATCTAACTCCAAATCTCCAGGTGAGCGGACGTTTTCGCGCCTTACTTCATCATGACAACGTGAGCTCTCACACATCAAACCGAACAACTCAATATTTCACCGGTCAAAACATCAGATTGATGAGTCATTCGCCGCATAATCCTGATTTAGCATAGATTTAGCACACACTCCAAAACATGCAAAAAGCATGTTTTGGAGATACCTCAATCGGAATGGAAAAAGTGCTATGAAAACTAATTTAATTATATGGAGAAGTGTTTCGATCATCGTGAACTGTATTTGTCATTGCGGATTTTCAATGATAAATATTTGTTTTAAATCATTATTCCGGATAGATAAGCAGCAACATTCGTAAAATAAATTAATGAGAGTTATTTATCTTTTAGGGCCGGTTCTACAATGCAAGTATATACCAAGTATAAACGGCGAACAGTTATACTCGGAATAGGTAATACCAGGTATTATTCTCAGGATATCTGGTGTTACCTGTTGCCTACAACGCCTTTAGTTATACCTAAAATAAGGCTGTAGTAGTTTAATGCATCAAAATAGTAAGTGGAATTGGGCCATCGTTGACAGTTGAAGGTGTGGGAAATTATAGCATTTTATAAGCCTAACTTAACGTGAACGGTTTGAAAAAATATTATTGATTGATTTGTCCGTTACTTTGTGATAATTCATTTTTTAAATCGAATAAAACAATTTTATATTTTGTTATATATAACTTTTATTTTTAAATTTGCGTGACTAAAACGATTTACAGTACAGCGCCAAAAAGCAAATAGCAATAATTTTACGGTTGACGAAATTGTTCTGTTAGTCGATCTGGTTGAGGCAAGTAAAGAAATTGTCGGTACGTATAAAGTTGTTTGACGTAGTAACAGTGCCGGTGATCCTCGCAGTATTCTATTCCAGGGTGCAAGAAAACAGACGCCCTTTCTTTGCAGTTTGTGATACAGGAAGAACTGCCAAATGTTGCGTAGGAAATGAGATTTGTTAAAAAAATCAATAAAGAAGGATTATGCGGAACACAAACAATATATGTACAAAACAGGTGGGGGCCAAACGAGAGAAATAAAGTTAGATGGTGTTGGAAATAGGGTGCTGGCTTTGATTGGTGTTTGGGCAAGGGCATTGTATTATTCTGATGTTGGTATGAATTATTTTATATGTTTTTATTCATTCGATTTTTTTGTCTTGTGTATATATTTTATAGTAAATACAGATTTGCCAGTTGCAAAATACACTGCAAGGCCCATTACTGAGGCTTTTGTAGAAGAAAATATAAGACAGCTGGAGATACTACAAATTTGTATGTATACTCAAATGAAAAATATTGGTAATAAAATAAAAGTAATTAATAATTATAGGCAAATTGTAACTGGAGTTTATGGAATCCACACCAGTTCAGGCAGCCTAAAAACAAAGTATTGCAAATCTCAAATTATATAGGTAAACATTATTCAAGAAATGATCTCTACTATACTATCTACTATCTACTACCTGACTCATGGAAAAATGCAGAACTGATCCTTTTACATAAAAAGGGAGCACGAGAAGATTTAAAGAACTACCGCCCAATAAGCCTCCTATCAGTAATGTACAAAGTTTTCACTAAGATAATTTCTAAAAGAATATTAAAAAAACTGAATGACGCGCAACCAAGAGAACAAGCAGGATTCAGAAGTGGATTCAGTACAATGGATCACATCCAGGTTGTACAGCAGGTCATAGAAAGGCACCACGAATACACCATGCCACTGTGATTAGCTTTTATCGATCACGAAAAAGCATTTGATTCCATCTCTAAGCATGCGATAATGGATGCACTGCTTAGCCAAGGGGTAGATAAAGCATATGTAAACCTATTAGGATCGATATATGATGAAGCTAGTAATGTAGAACGAGGTGTACGGCAGGGTGACGCAATATCGCCTATTCTTTTCTCGGCTGGCCTTGAAGAAGTATTCCGTAAACTGAATTGGGAACCGGATGGTGTAAAGATCAATGGTGCAAACTTAAACCATCTTAGATTTGCAGATGATATCGTTCTCCTTTCACAAGACCCAGATGAGCTGCAAAGATGCATACAAGAACTGCAATGGGCTGGCGAACCATTTGGCTTGAAAATTAACCTGAAAAACAGTCAGGTTATGTTCAATAACTTCACTCAGGACAGAAGAATTTCAGTTTTAGGAAAGGATTTGGAGATTGTGGACAGCTTTATATATCTTGGGCAAAAGATTTCAATAGAGGGGAATACCACCCGAGAGGTGGAACAGCGTGTTAAATATGGCTCGCAGGCATTTGGCAGGCTGAACATTGTGTTTAAAAGCAGACTCCCACTTTGCCTGAAAAGAAAAGTCTTCGATCAGTACGTTCTACCGGTTATGACATACGGAAGTGAAACCTGGACATTCACATCGCAATCAATTCAAAAACTTTGGGTAGCACAGAGGGGAATGGAAAGATGTATGCTTGGCATTACAAAACGAGACAGAAAGTCCTGCGCATGGATCAGGGAACAAACGAGGATCTGTGACATCATTGGAAGAGTAAAGCAATTGAAATGGAGATGGGCAGGCCATATAGGGATGACAGATGGACCAAAGCAATCCTGGAGTGGATACCGCTTGATCGCAAACGTCCGCGAAGAAGACCGAAAGCGCGATGGATTGATGACATCGTTAAGTATATTGGAACAGAGTGGCAGAGGAAAGCCCAGGACCGTGAAAGTTGGAAACATGCTGAAGAGGCCTTCATCCGGCAGTGGGTCGACACGGGATGATGATGATGATGATGATGATGATGATGATGATGATGATGATATATATATATATATATATATATATATATATATATATATATATATATATATATATATATATATATATATAAATCTAAACACTGTAGTACCTGAACACCTACATAGATCAAAACGAATCAGTTTCATTCAAGTTGCAGCAAGGACGCAGTGGGAAAGTGTATGAAGAGTTGGCCAGAAAAAAGATTGAGTTCATTGATTTTCAAATGGCACTTCTGGGGGAATCAGAAAGGAAAGAAAAATGCTTGGAAGAAAAAACATCAGTTGGAAATGAAAATATTGTATGGCCAACCACTCAGGCATTCTTTGTTTATAATTATGATTTATTAATAGATGTGAATATTACATAATTATCTAGCATCATAGATAACAAATAAATAGTTCGCATTCAGGGATTTTATTTATTTTAGAAATTGATGTATTATCATGAGGCATAAAATAAAACGTTAAAAATGTGCTTCCGTTTTTCTTTTATTTTGATGTTTATCAACAACATAATTAGATAAATAAATTTATTTCAGCAATTTTCCAATTTACCGTTCTTATAGATAAATGTTTATTTGTTCTAAGCGAACAAAATAGCTGCATAGCTAAACAGGCATAAGAAGACAAAATTACATCTAAAATACAAAGTAGTTGTAGTAGAGGGTTTGATCATGAGTTGATCTAGGCCACCATGCAACAATATCCATTATACGTAGGCGTGCATTACATATTGTTTGAACATTCCATGAAAAATACTCCTTCCTGTTACGGTACCTTTCTACTTCATTGCCACCTGGTAAAATGATACAAACATGAGTGCAATCGATAGTACCGATAACATGAGGAAACCTTGCAATAAAATAGAAGTCTTCCTTTAGCTTGTGGCGATCTGCTTCTGTTTTTGGAAACTTGATGTACCTTCCACATAATGATGCAATCGCTAACGTTACCTTGGTAACAATCGTACTCGCAGATGTTTTGCTTACTCCTGCGAAATCTCCAGCTGCAAGTAACATACTACACGTACGCAATGTCAAAAACAATTTTGTTGCAGGTTTTATCACACGGTTACGATCTGTTGAAGATTTAATTTCATCTACAATAAAACTCGTCTTTCATCTACTCTAAAAGAAACATTGCACAATTTCGTTTTTGTAAGCGAAAACGTTTATAAAACTGCAGGTCGTCTATATAATATATTTGTTTTCTCATACCGATGTTTAAATACTTTGGCCGTCGAATTTAAACTACGTCAAAATTTAAAATCACTTTCATTAAAATCAAAAATGTTTATATTTATGGGATCCATATCAATTATTTATTTCACTGTTATAATTAAAAATGTATAAAATTGTCGAATATAAAGAAAGGACAGGTTATGTTTGTTAATACAACTGAAGCTGGCCAATAGAGAGCAAGAATAACTATATTCGGAGTATATCCGCCCAAATTCAAGGGGACAAATTATATCTGTCGATTCTACCGAGAATAGCTTTGTTCGACGATTGTAGAAAGGGCGTTTCAGACTTTATTCCAAGTATAACTTATACCAGGTATATACTTGCATTGTAGAACCATTGTAGATATGTTCTATATACTTGCATTGTAGAACCGGCCCTTAGTCAATAATTTCCCAGCGAAAAAAAAGGATTTTAAAATTGATCATGAACTCAATTTTAACCTTGAATAACTTTTGACAGAGTATTTATCGTTCGTATCGTTCAGTTCCCTACAAAAATGTGTATTAGATATTGCTGTATATTTGCTTGTTCGAGAGAAAAAAATTAAATGTTAAAACAAAAACAAAAAATTGTATGGAAAATGTATCGTGTTTTGGGCAAGGTTTAATAATAATATTTTTTTTTTATTTGATATTTTTTTTAGGCCATAAACTAAAAATTTAGGGGAGCCCTCTTAAAAACAATCAACTTGATAAATAACAGATACCGTACTGTCTAAAACCACCGTATTTGTTTAATAAAGAATTAAGATTTCCATTTTTTTCCAAGTGTCAGAATTTTGAAACGTAAAGCTGCAACACTGAAATGGAAATGTCACAGATGTGCTTTGTTCACTATATTGTGGCAATTTACCATGGAAAAATACACGGTTCAATCGTGCGTAGAAATTATTCGTATCTACCATTAACAAAAGTGTTCAGTTCGCCAGACTTTTCGAACAATACACAAAATTTATAGACAACATACTCGACCCACCGAATGGTTTATATATCGTTTCATTGACAAATTTGAACGATCTAGCTCAGTTGCAGATGAGTCAGTAACTGCGCGTCGTCGGACATCCCTATATATAGAGAACATAACTGCAGAAAGATGGTGTATTAGAGAAAATCCGAACTGATCTATTCCACGTCCTCAGAAACTCAACCTTTCTCAGACCACTACGTGGGGAATTTTGAAACATGATTTTCACTGAAAGGCTTATAAAGTTCAATTAACTCAACAGCTAAACCCAGCTGATGATCATCTTCGTCGTTCGAATGAGTGATAGGACCTTGTTTTTGATGAAGCCCATGACTGAAATCGTGTTACTGTTAATTGTTACTCCTATGGGAATATAATAACAGAATATATTTATCCCCAACTGATTAATGTGGATATAAACAATAGGTTCTTTCAACCAGATAATCGATTGATTGCGTGAAAAATTTCCTGATCGCGTTATGGTAATATCGCGAAATGGTAATATCAGTTCACCAAGAAAAATGCGACATGTGTGAAAGAGTAAAGGCAAACAGGGTTTCCATGATGCATTCCCTGCCATTGTTAGCCGAAATATTAATGTCAGACTTTGAAGATTTTTTTTAAAACAACCGAATGGAAAAATATTTTCTTCTGGTATAGATATGTAGACGATATTCTGGTATGCTGTGAAGGGAAAATTGAAGAACTCCAAAATATTCTCAAAAGCGTCTCGATGATGTAGTTGTTACTACGAAAATATCGATACGCCCGTCACGCCAAACATTA
The DNA here is from genome assembly GCA_031761425.1 of Cosmopolites sordidus. NCBI lineage: Eukaryota > Metazoa > Arthropoda > Insecta > Coleoptera > Curculionidae > Cosmopolites > Cosmopolites sordidus. Next base: position 145,908 of record JARFXV010000647.1, on the reverse strand, counting down.
TTCTATTAAATCATCAATCAGCCCTCTGCATCCATTGCTAGATATAGGCCTCCCCCATTTCTACCCACCGTCTTCTATCTTGAGCGCTTTGCATGCAGTTTGTGGTTATTCTTTTGATATCGTCCGCCTAACGCGTGGGAGGTCTTCCCCTGCTTCTTTTGTCAGCTCTTGGTCTCCACTCGAGCAGCCCCCTTGTCCATCGTCCATCTGTCATGCGGGCCACATGTCCAGCCCAATTCCATTTGAGCTTAGCCACCTGATAGATAACATCCGTGACTCCCGTTCTCTCTCGTAAGTCCTCATTTCTAACGTGGTCACGAAGTGACACACCGAGCATCGATCTTTCCATCTTACATTGTATTTTTCTAAGCTTCTTAGCAGATGTGACTGTCAGAGTTCGGCGCCGTCGTCATAACCGGCAAAATACACTGATTAAAAACCTTTCGTTTCAGACAAATTGGGAGATTACTCTTAAATACCTCCCCAAGTCTGCCATATGCAGCCCAAGAGAGCGTGATTCTTCTTTTTAATTCGCATGTTTGGTTGTCTCTTAAGATCTGTGTTTCATGACCAAGATATGTGTACCTATCCACCAACTCCACCTCGCAATCACCAATATTAATATTTCCACTAATAAATATAGTGATCAAATTCAAAATTGAAGTGCTTGCTTTCACATAGTTCAAATGTACGGTCACAAAGTGACGGACAATTCAATCAATTATTAGTCCAGTAGTTTGTATTTTACTTGCCCTCATTATAGTTTCCAACACCATATTGAATAGTTCTGTTCGTAATGGATTGTTTTGCATTAGTTTTTTTTCTACTATGAACTATTCTGAGAAGTTTCCCTATATCAGTATTTTATATCTTATCATGAATAGCGTCATTTTTACCATATTTATGAACTTCTATGGAAATCCTAATTTACTGGGTACTGCATATATATCTTCCCACGAATATATATATATATATATATATATATATATATATATATATATATATATATATATATATATATATATATATATATATATATATATTATTATTATTATTATTATTCACGAATGGGCCCTGGTGGACCACGCGAAGTACAATTCTCTAATTGATGTTGTTGTTGTTAGCCTTCCTTTGCGCCCATTCTAATTTCATTCTGTCGCTATGAGCTTTTTTCCTTTCGTCAGACCAAGTTGTTCCAATCTTTCTACATTTTTCTCTCTGGCCAATCTTCCAAACGTTAACCTTGTGTCTGAAACAGCCTCTATCCTGAATTTCACTTTGTGTAATATTTGCTGATCTTAGGAACTCTTTAATTGCAGCAATCCATTTAATTATTTCTAAATTAGCTCTAGTCCTATTTTCATAAAATTCGACTATTTGTCTAGTTAACCTACTCGGATTCATCCGTTTTATGTATCCGTAAAACTTAAGTCTTCTTTTTCTCATATCGCTGTGTATATCTGTGTATTGCTTGATTTCTTGGTTTTCTCGAAGTCGGTATGTTGTGCTATTTATTTGTTTGGGGCCTAGGATTTTTCTTATGATTTTTCTTTCCTTCTTTTCAATGTCCTCGATGTCCCTCTGTCTATTCAAAATGAGCGTTTCTGCAGTATATAGACATTCTGGCTTAATAACTGAGTTGTAATGTCTCAGTTTTGTGTTTTTAGATAGGCATTTTTTGTTGTAAATATTTTGTGTAAGTCTCAATGCCGTTTCCATTTTTTGACATCTGCCCTTATTGGCCGATTTTTCCAACCCATTTTCCATGATTATTTCACCCAAATATTTGAATTGAGAGACTCGTCTGATGTTACCATATTTTGTTTTTAGAAATGGTGTTCTTAGTCTGTTGCTGGTCATGTATTGTGTCTTTTCAAAGGAAATTTGGAGTCCTACATTTTCTGCTGTTTCTTTTAGGATTTCAATCTGTTTCTGTGCCGTTAATATATCTTGAGCTAAAATTGCTAGATCATCAACAAACGCCAGATAATCAGTTTTGATGTTGGTTCTCCCCAGTTTAATGGGCTGGTCAATATTCAGGGCCGACTTTTTTTCACGCCACTCCTGTATGACTTTTTCTAGAACACAGTTAAATAAGAGTGGCGAGAGTCCCTCCCCTTGTCTCACTCCAGTTTTAATTTCGAAGGGCTCTGAGATGTCACCCATGAATTTAACTTTTGACCTTGTGTTAGTTAACGTTGCTTTAATAATTGCCAGCGTTTTCAGATCTAGTCCTTGTTCTTTCAAGATTCGGAATAAAGATTCGCGGTCAATAGAATCATATGCTTTTTTAAAATCCACAAATGTACAGACGAGATTTTATGTTGTGCTATTTATTTGTTTGGGGCCTAGGATTTTTCTTATGATTTTTCTTTCCTTCTTTTCAATGTCCTCGATGCCCCTCTTTCTATTCAAAAATTGTACAATTTTTGATATCTTAAAACCAACTTCAGATTCAGGATCTGTTAAGGGCAGGATCTGCCCGGTCAAAAACCTGCCTGATATTCACCAATGTTAGGTTCTAACTGTCCCTGTGCTCTGTCTAGTAGACATTGAGATAGAATCTTGTAACAAACTGGGAGAAGAGATATCTCTCTATAGTTATTTACATCCGTTCTATCTCCTTTCTTATGTAGTGGATGGATTAGAGCATCTTTCCAATCTTCCGGAATCCGTTCGGTTCGCCAAATTTATTGTAGAATTTTGGTTATTTCTCTGATTGAACCTGGACCAGCGGATTTCAAACGTTCAGCAGTGATTCCATCTTCACCAGAAGCTTTGTCATTTTTAAGCGACTTGATTTGCCTAATTATTTTATCTTCATTCGGTGGTAATGAATCTGCGTTTGTTTGTTTAGTGTTGGTAATTTGTTTAAGGGCTCAGGACAGTTTAGTATTTGTTCAAAATATTTCGCAAGTTCTTTGCAATTGTCTTGGTTATTTAGAGCTAATTGTCCGTTTTCCTTATATATGTATATATATATATATATATATATATATATATATATATATATATATATATATATATATATATATATATATATATATATATATATATATATAATTTGAAAGGGATTCGAAAAATAATATTTATGATGACAAAAAAATATTGTATCATCGCGACTTTCGCTTTTTTAATAGCAATCCCATCTTTGTGAATGAATTCTCTACAAAAAAGATCTCATTATAAGTTTACGTCAAACAAGTCGTTTCCATGTTATCGTGCCTTGAGCATCGATCTGTTTTTACAATTTTACTTTTCAAATTTAAATTTTGTAACTAATGAACGAATTAATATTTGAAAAAATGCAATACATATTCTACAAAAAAGGTGTCTTAACATTTTTCGTTAAATTCACTCCTCCCAAAGTTATTCAAGGTTAAAGTTGAATTTAAAAATAATTCTTCGTTTTTTTTGCATTAGAGTTTTTTCTTGATTTAAAAATGTAAGGCTTAATATTGAAAATACTTTTTTTTTAATTCAATCACTAATTTTTTTCAAGATTCATAATTTATTTAAATTTGATTTTGCTTAAAGAGTTGTTTATCTACGAAGTCATTTTTCTGTATTTAACTAACTCTAAAAGTAAAAAATATACGGCTTTTTATTTATAAGGCATTTATCTTTGATATTATATATTTATATATATATATATATATATATATATATATATATATATATATATATATATATATATATATATATAAAATATGAATTCGAAATGAATAGTATTATAATTCATATTTTACAAGAGAAAAGATCATAAATCTCCAATAACTAACAAATAACAGCGATCTACCAATTTCAAATAACACTTACTCAATCAAATTAACTTTATTACAATTAGGGATTTTTTTTCAATATTCACCGACTAATAATAAGTACTGGAGTTGTTCTTTGCCTTTGGTGAGACGCTTATGCTAATCTTCAATCAAAGCTACACCACGTTCCGCTACATTATTGACGACAGCCAATTTTTCGAAAAATAGCTTACGTTCTTGAAAACTATCAATGTTGGACCGATTGTGTATATCTTCATCGATAAAATAACTTTGACTTTAAATAACTTTGTGACGAGTGAATTAAACGAAAAATATTAAGACATTTTTTTGTAGCACATTCAATTTTATTTAGGAATATGTATTGTATTTTTTCAAATATTGATTCGTTCATTAGTTACAAAATTTCAAATTTGAAAAGTAAAATTGTAAAAAACAGATCAATATTCAAGGCACGTTTGCAATTCTCTTCATGAATATGTATTGTTCAAATTTTTTAAATTGATGGAAGAAGTTTTGGATGAAAGATGCGACTGATATTAAAAAACCGAAAGTCGCGATGATACACTTCTTAATATAAATATTAATGGCTCTAACTTTTACAATATTTTCTTGTCATCACAAATAATATTTTCGGTATTCCTTTAAAAAAAAATAGTCGATTTTTTTGGCCCAGTCTACTCCATATATTTCTTCCTTTTATATATATATATATATATATATATATATATATATATATATATATATATATATATATATATATATATATATATATATATATATATATATAGACTTTCCGTACGAAAAATTAATCGATAGTTGATTGCTTCAACATTTCACCGAACCAATAAACAAATAAAACTGCCCGTTCACCGCGCAGGTCCCAGGATTCCATCCACCTCGAACGACCAGCCTAAAAAAGTCATTTCTATTCTCTCGCAATTAACTCGGAGGTAACGAGCTTCTTGGGCGGAGGTCCCGCTGGGGCCCAGTTAGTGCACAATGGTCTCGCGAAACGCCAGTCACGGTCGGCATTAGGGGATCGGCAGGGGGGCACCATACAGTCATCCTCTCGCGGGCCCCGGGCAGCCCGACTGGTGAGAACCGCGGCCTGGAACGGGGCTCCGAAAAAGTGGGGACTCGCTAATGGTTGGGAGGCTCCTCTAGGAGATGACGGCTGTGTCATCTCGACTGAATGAAGATCGACAACATTGTCACCTGTATTTATATTACGGTGTCACTTTATACACTAAATATTCAAATAAATGTTATCTGTTTGCATTTCATACTTTATAACTTCATTTTCCACTTTTTTATTTTGTTGAAAGTTTAATAATGTCGATTTTGCTAACAGAAAACTTTACTAATACATTTGTTCGTTATTAATTGTCATTGTACATAAAGCATAATTTTGCATAGCATTGAATATGCTGAACTATGTACCGGAAAAAGACGTTTTGCAGGGAAGTTTAATAACCTTCTTTCATTCGAAGAAAATGGCTGCTGAGAGTAATGAAGTGTTGGTTAAAACCTATGGTGAACATCAGTGGCGGTTGGTCCATAAGGGCACTTGGGCACGTGCCCTACCTAAAAAAAAAATGAAGTGAAAAAAAATAATTTCAGATTTTTTATTAATTAATTCTCTTTTCTGTCTATGATTACGCTTCTAGCGACTTCTCTAGTCTAACGTCCATAATGTCATTCGCGGTAACAATATAGGCCGAAGCGCACATATTAAAGACCACGTGCTTTGGGCACAGACAAGTTTGTGCCGCTACTGTTTTTTTAGTATCGCGTGTGAAAAACATAGACAGCAATGCATAGACAGCTTTGCTAGTAACCCGGAGATTAAACGCATTTATAACGTTATATCTTGGGCGCTGCCCCATTCTCATTAGTCAGGTGTTTTTCGCCATCGCGCTTTTCGACTTTTCAAGTAATTGCAAAGTGAATGTTTTGAACGGTTACAATAGTGAAGATGAATTCAGTGCAATATATGAATAGAAATAATGTTACATTAACATTTGAGGACCGACTTATCATCAAAAATCACCAATTAAATCTAATAATTGAAAGGTGTTGTACAATAGAAAAAGGTGTCAAGGTGTTTTTTGCAAATCTGTTTGCATTTCCCGCTTTCTTTTCTCGATCATCCAAAAGGCCACCTGTTCTGATCAACGTCGTGAAAAAGCGTCTCCCCCGAAAGGTTTTTGGTAACTTTTTCAACAGTCATTCAAAATATTAGAGACAATGTAGAAATACAAATTAATCAAGAATTTGGTAACTTAACTGGTGAAGAATCTACAACGACGATAGAGAATCGCAGAAAGAAACAGAGATTTACTGACAAGGAGGACCTTAACCATACAGCTTAATGAACGTTTTAGTTTCGATGTATACCTAACAGTTGCAAATTTATTTGCAACCAATATTTAAAACGTAAATTATTTAAAATTAAAAAATTAACTCTCGGTAATGTAGGCACGGGACGATTTTATGAAACACAGTGGGGCTGTGCCGCTGTTACAAATGTTTATCCAAAACAATTTAACATTAACATTTAGTGAATCTGTGGAATTGCTGATTGTTTTGTGTACTGTCCCTATGATGACTGTGGAAAGCGAAATATGTTTCTCTACCCTCAAACGAATCAAAAATTTCTAAGAAACACTATGGGCCAGAAACGGCTGTGTGCGTTAGCAATGCTATTAAAAAAAAAATTGTGAAGTCAATTTCAAATTTTAATGATCAAGCCATCGACCACTTTGCTGCTCAGAAATTTAGGAGGATGGACTTCAACTACAAACAGATTTAATAATCATAGGCCTATGGTGAGTTTAGCAAAATTTTATTATCTAAGTACCTATTCGCTCGAACCCAAAAAACTTATTAACGATGATTTAAATGCTTTAAAAGTGGTGATTTTGGTATAAAAGATAAAGAGCGCCTAGGGCAGCCGAAAATGTTTGATTTTTTTTATGAAGACTAAACTAATACGTTGAAACAATTGGCAAAAGCATTGAATCCACCATTTCCGAATGTCAACACGTATTGGAAAAGATCTAGAATGAAGAAAAATGGGTACCATATGAATTGAGGGAAAGAAACATTAAAAGGCGAAAAACCACTTGTAAAATTTTGCTTGCCAGACAGAAAAGGTTTTTTACATGGAGTTGTAACAGATGATGAAAATTGGATCTATTTTGAAAACCCAAAGCGCAAAAAGTTCCTTTGTAGACTCAGGCCAGCCTTCAATATATCACAACGAGTGCGCAATATACATCGAAAGCTGTGTATTTGGTAGGTTAGTAGAGAACTTGTGTATTACGAACCTTCTGAAACCTGAGGAAATCATTACTAGCGATCGATGCCGACAACAACTGATAAAATTCAATTGAGCATTGAAGTAAAAACGACCAGAGTACCTCCAAAGACACGATAATGTTATTTTTCAACGTGACAATGCTCGGCCGACCCCATGTTGCAAAATATATACAAAATTATATTGTTGGAAACTATTTAAAAAAGCCTTAAATGAGCTGTCCTACCCCACTTGCCGTATTCACCGGACTTAGCCCCATCAGACTACCACTTATTTCTATCGATAAAGCACGTACTTTCAGAACAATGAATGGTTGATCTCAAAAAACCAAAAGTTCTTTTAGCGTGGAAACCATTCTTTGACAGAAAGATGGGAAAAAGTAATAGGTAACGATGGCGAAAACTTTGATTATTAAAATAATTTATTTTATTATGGAAAAAAAGCTCAAAACGAAAAAATCGACATTATTAACGGGAGCGAAAAAGTTTAGCAGCATTTGATGGAACGCTTTTCAAGACGATTACGAAAAATGTGTACCAGCAGTACAAACTACAAAACTACCTCTTTGATTGTCTCTTATCAAATTACATCACATTTTTAATATTTTTCATGTGTAAAACAGGCAAATTATATTCGCATGGATTTTCTTAATTACTTACGTATTTGGGTGGAATTCCAATGAAACTAAACCATTTTTACATTGAATGTTCCTTTGTTTATTATAACGGGTGTCTGAATGTTATTCGTTTTTGTTTTGTCTGTTACGCGTCAAACACCGATAGCGGGGGGAGGGGAGAGGTGTCGCTTGACGGGCTTTTTAAGTTTAGTAGCGATGGATTGTTTCAAGGGATCACAGCGCATATTGTGCGTGCGAGCGTTTTATAAAAACAATGATTCTTACACTATTGTTCGACGTCTGTACAGGATACATTTTAATTTAGCGATTATGAGAAAAGTGCCAAATGCGAATTTAATCAAGCATTGGACGCGAAAGTTTGAATAAACTGGATACACAAAGCCGGATAAATCAACTGGGCGCAAAAGGACATCAAGAACGAGCACGGATTTTGACTGCATTCGCCAGTCTGCTACGACTCCTCGCAAGTTTTCTAAATTTGCACAGATCCACGATTCATCGCATTATTCGCAAATATTTACATTTACACGCCTGCAAAATTGTTAATGTGCAAGAATGAAGCCCGATGATCCAGCTAAACGAGTCGAATTCTGCAGGACATGAAAAATCGTTTTAGGAGCTTCAATATCATATGGTGTTCTGATGAATCGAATTTCCACATTAAAGACTACGTGAATAAACAATATTTGGGAGCCGAAGGTTGTCGTTTGGGCTGCCATGTCAAGCAACGGAATTATCGGCCCCTAGATTTTTGAGGATAACGATTTTCGCGCTCAGACTCCTTATTCCGATAGTTATTGCCATATGATCCGGACTTGCTTGGCTCCAGAAATACAAAACTCGATTGGCTACAATCACAACACATTTTTCCAACAAGATGGAGCAACTTCCCATGTCCCCAATGATTCTTTAGCAACTCTTCACTGTTTATTTCCTGAAAGAGTGATTAGTGGCTGTGGGTGATCAGTTGGCCACCGAGAAGTCTAGATTTAACACTTGCTGATTTTTTGGGTTTTCAACCCATTACCACCTAACTTAAATGATGTAAAGCCAGTGGCGGATTTACCAGCAGGCTGAGTAGGCTGGAGGCTAGAGCGGAAGATTTTAGGGGCAGCAAATTTGGGGACAAAATTTCGATTTTTTATTATATCATACTTAAATCAATTTCTTGTACTTATGTTACGTAAATAAATTATTCAATGTCTGAAGTCTGGACAAAGGATACTGTTGATTACGTACGAGAAATAAAACTCCCAATGTAATCTTTTTTTATTTCAGTTTCAGTTGGATAAACATTTATAAGAATGTGTAATGGGAGAAAGCGACTTAGCGGAGCTGAGTATAAAAAGAAGGCCAAAGTAAAAAAAGAAGAACAAGAACAGATTATTCGTAAAACGATAAAATTTGACAGTTTTTTTAAAAGTGGAAGTGGAATTAGTGTTGAAAGACCAGGAACTTCAACAACAGGCACTGACATAGTACAATATGGAAAAGATGAAACTGATTTGAACTCCTCGGCCCAACAACAAGAGTCATCTGTTGAACAATCTGCTGTTGAAAACACGGATATTTATAGAGGAATCATCAATAAGTTTAACAATTGAAAATGCATCTCAGAATCAGACGTTAAGTAACGATCAAGTGCAAACAACAGTAAATCTAAACAAAGATCTAAGCTTTATGGGAAATCAACGATACCTTAAGGGAGATTATCGCAAGGTACGGCTTCGAGCAAAACAAGTCTTGTGACTTCTCTAAAAGTAAAAAAATATATGCTGATCAGCGTCGTTTCTTGCCAGTGAGTATCTTCCATAGAAAAATTAATAATAATGAAGTGAATGGCCGAAATTGGCTGGTTTATTCTGAAAGTAAAAAATATGTATATTGCGGGCCCTGTTTGGCATTCGGTCCATTGGAGAATAGGACTCAGTTTGAGAACGAAGGATTTAATGACTGGAAAAATACAGCAACACCGAGTAGTTTAGTATGAAAACTCTGCGCATCATAAATCTAGTTTGAAAGTTAGAAGTGAGACTGATGACCAACTCGAAAATTGACTGCAAGTCCAGATTGATGAAGAAATTACTTATTGGAGAAACGTTCTGAAGAGGGTTGTTTTGTAGTGAAGCGACTGTGTTCAAGAGGCCCTTTCAGAGGAAAAAATGAAAAGTTGGGTGATCCGCATAACGCAAATTATTGTATGATTCTGTAACTATTAGCTGAATTCGATCTTTTTTAGCCAGTCATATTGAACTATCAAGGATCTGGAAGTAGCAGTTACTTATCAAAGACCGTTTGCTATGAGTTTATTCTCTTGATGGGTCATAAAGTCTTAAAACAGTTTGGAGACGAGATAAGAAGGGCGAAATATTTTTCCTTCATCGATTCAACACTATAAAACAGATACGTTTTGGAAACAGGCGAACCGTGTGAAATATTTTTCAAGTTTTTGCCCTCAGTAGGACATAAAGCAGAAGAAATATTTTCTGCCATTATTTCGGAACTCAAAACACTGGGCATAAATATTGAAAACTGTCGTGGACAATCATATGATAAGGCTGCGACATCTTGTCGGCATTCAGGCGTGTCATTCTTTGCTTTGCCCACTTTTTAAATATAGTGGCAACTGCGGCTGCTGAATCTTACACAGAAGCTTGTCGCTGCTTTATGTTGCTTCAAGATATCTACGAAAGTTCGACACAACATTGGAAAAAAGTAATGACTGAAATCGGGTGAACAGAAACCAAACCTAACCTAACCTAAAAGGTCTCCTAATGATTTAGAAACTGACTTAGTTCAAGGATACAGACATTTTCAATGTCACCTATCTTCTGAAAGAACGTTGGTAAAACCAGATTCATCATTGGAAAGTCTATCTTCATTGCTGCGAGAACAGAATTTGCTAAACGTTTATCCAAACTTGGATATAACAGTTCTCAAGCTCTATGTACACCAGCGACAAATTGTTCGAGTGAAAGAAGCTTTTCTTGCTTCAAATGGGTGAAAAATTATCTGAGATCTACCTTAAGCCAAGAAAAGCTAAACGTCTTAGTTCTTTTGTGCCTAGAGTCAGAACTAATGATAGATTTAATACCACGATAAAACTGATGATTTTGCGAATAGAAAATCGCGCAAAAAGGTATTGTAAAGCTCTCATAACTTAATTAATTGAACTTCGTCGTCATCATCTGCCGGATTGTTACCAGATAATTGAATATATTGTTTTTAAACTGTAAGTAAGTGCCATAAAAATTATTTAATTACGTTTACGGCATGTACATTATTGTGTAAGTATTATTAGTAGTACATGATTGAGCTTTTATTAGCTCAGAAGTATACCCAAAAACTATTTCTTGTGCTATCTCAACTAAATCGTTGGATTGTAAAAATAATCTAGGAACTGTCACATCGATCCCCTAGTACACAATCATACTAATTACAGGAAAAAGGTGGTGTAATTAGGACGATAGTGCACAAATCATAAAGTTACAATTTCATTGACAAAAAATTGTGATTAATATGATTGTGAACTAGGGTATCGAATTGTAGAGGTCGGTAGGGGCGGCAAAATTTAAATAAATTCGCCACTAATTTAAATCTGCCACTGTGTAAAACAAAGAATAACAGAAATAATCCACGCGATTCCAAGAATGACGCTTCAAAGAGTGATTGAAAATTTCAGTTCCAAGCTGAATGAGTATGAAGAAGAGAATGGTGTGCATCTACGAATGGTTGTTTTTTATAAATAAAAATTCAAAAACTACTGTGCAATTTTACAGCAAATAAAGAAGTTTGAATTACTTCTGATGTTTTATTTTTTAAATACCAAAACCGAAAAACATTCTGAGACGTCTTTATTTACCATACATTCAGGTGGATTATTACTTGTGAAGTCAAAAAAGCAACATGAAAATAACAAGAAAACGATGTGAGGTTTTCGTTTGGCGAGACATCGTTCACGTTAAACCGTATACAAGGCGTTTTGTACACACATTACAGGTCGTGAGCGGTACTACCCACCGGATAATGAGTGGGCAGCGCCGTGCACCATTCGAGATCCTGGATCTAGACCAGGAAAGGCTTCCTCGAAAATTTCATTGGACCGATACCATCGCGTATAATTATCAAGTTTTGAAAAAGAAAAAACGGAAAAAAGAAGAGAGGATAAAATGAAGAATTGGTGAACGATGAGAAAATCGTGAATGGTAAGATTAGTAGTGGATAATCGATACTACATGCTAGAAATTTAGGTGCATAATTTAGATTGTTTTATCGACATCAGGTAATAAAAAAAAACAATTATTGTTATTTATGTTGCAATACAAAGTTCGCTTTTTTTAAGGAGCTTCTGGTAGCAATTTTTCGAAAATGCTCTCAAAGATATTCGATATCTGAATGTTTGAAGACATATCCGAAGGGCTTCAGTTCATCGCCAATTTAAATTTTCAGAGCAGCAAAAAATTGCACCGAGCGAAATAGGATGAATATGAAAGATGGTCAAGTAACACGATATTATTTTAACTAAAAAGATCTAGTTCTTCTTCTTTTATGTCGCCCTAGAACATGTTTTTCTTCACATTTGCTTTTTTTAGTCTTTCGTCAGGCGTAATTTTTGTCAGTCTGTTCTTTTCTGCTCTTTCAATGTAGATTTTTCAATCTGTTTTGCCTTGTTGTACGAAGCGAACGATGTTTGATATGAGAGGTGTTTGATATGAGCGGTATAATGATACCAGTCTCTGATTTTTACATTTTTTACCGACTTCAATTTTTAGGATGTTTATTAAAGTAGCGTAATTTATCTTTGTTTTTTTTTTCAAAAATATTCTGGCAATATAATTGCGTAAACATAGAAAAATAACCCTGAAAATTTCAGCTATATTAGGTGCTCAGTTATTATTTACGGATCATTTTCAACCGTGAAATTTTGGACAGCTGGTCTTTTAAACGTGGTCGTACCATATTGGTTGACGATGAACGTTCTTGATGGCTTATGCATATATAAACATACAATACAAATAAATAACATAATATCATGTTGATTTATTTATGTTGCGTTTGCTTTCTTCAATGTTATCGATAGCGATTGCACGTTTGGCCATCTGAACATCTAATATGGCTGAAATGTTGAAGGTTATCTTTCAACGCAAGCGCACTTATATTACCAGAATATATTTGACGTGTAACGCCATCTTCATAGTGAGGCTGGAAACTTTTTAAACTACCCTCATGTACGGTAGATCCTACAATTGATTTTTCAGCATCCAGCCTTACCCAGCCTTTAACTGGCGTGACTGAGGGGTAATTCGTAGTCGGATTTTACACTCTTGCCTAGAAACAATAACAAACATTTAGGAAAGATAAACGGACAGAAGAAAGAAAAATAACCATCCGAGCGCTGGAATCGAACCAGCTATCGCTCCAGCGCGGATTCGGCAAAGCAGGCGCTCTTACCGCCGCACTAACACGACCGGCAATAAAGGAATTTGCACACATTAAATTGTATTTCCTTTTGTTGTCTGCAGAAAAACTTGCATTGATATGTGTAGCAGTGGCGGCTCGTGAGGTTTTAAAGTAGGAGGGCGTAGAAAAAAATAGTGCTTCTGCAGAATTTTTGTTTTCTTACCCCTTCCTCCTTTTTACTTTTCGTGCTATTAAAACTCTATACAGGAAGTGAACCAGGAAAAATATCAAAATTTTGTATTGTTACTTCTTACAAGAACATTGGAGGATGGGTTTTGCTTGTTGCGCAGATAAACCAATGAATAAGTAGATAGTTACCATTTTCCGAAGAGTAAACCATTCAAACAATTTATTGTATCTGTAAACCAACAGAGAAAATTCAAAAAAGTTTATGAAAAGTTCGAAAAGTTCAAAAAAATATCAAAGTTCATGACAAAAAAGGGTTATTGTACATTTTTACATTTATTATACATTTATTATACATTTTTGTCGGTGAATAGCATCTCGCCAATTTCTAGTTTTTAAAGTGAAATTCCATATGCCTGTTTTTGTCCAAAATATTTTTTTCTGGAATTAGTACGGAATTAGTTCGACCAAAGCACTTTAAATGTGTAACATACCTAAAGCATATAGTCTATCTTCTCCCATTCAATTTCTTAAATATGTTTTAATCAAGTTCAAAGTCCAAACACAACACCCTACAGCAAGTCATCGGTATAGTCACTAGTATTCTCAATGCCTTAGAGATTTCTTTAAAAATCTGTATCGAGTCCCATATTCAAAATAAAATTCTATGTCTTTAAGCAGCCTTTAATGTCTTCATTTTGACAAATCTCGGACATTGAATAAAAAATGTCAAATTTCGTCTTCAAATCTTCTTTTTCTATAGTCGGAAAACTTTCACATATAGTTTACTGTCAAATTTTCACGTAAAAACTTGCCCTGTTTTTACATTATTTTTGAACTTGACTCAAATTCATGGGACGACTGTTACTTTTTAATTCAACTTTCTTTTCCAAACTTAAATTAGGCATTATTAACTGTTTTAAATCATACACCTTCATGTTTGCAATTAAAAGTTGATAATTTTTATTTAAAAAGTACTACTCAGTGTATACACACGTAGCAAATCCCAAATCAAAACAAGAAATTGAGAGGCGAACGAAATACCCGACGCGAGACATATCAAACGCTCCATACCCGTCAAATCAGCGTTTAAAACTAATTACCAATACGCTCGGTCGCAGAGATTTTACGTCCAAATCGCATGTTTTAGAAAGCAGTTAAATCCCTGAATTCTGGCAACCAACAAAACATGTAACGCTTACGACGAGATAAAATAACGTGGCGTACGGTCGCTGGAGGTAAACGTTCGACCAACGATGTAAAAATTGTAGCCGACAGACTGATGGAGGTCATAAGGCCAGAAATTGATCTCGGATAAACGTTCTGGAGATGACTGAAAGAACCAAGTATATATATATATATATATATATATATATATATATATATATATATATATATATATATATATATATATATATATATATATATATATATATATATGTATGTATATATATATATATATATATATATATATATATATATATATATATATATATATATATACTTACGCAAATTACCACGATCATCTGGCATACAGAAAAATTTCCAGATGAATGGAAATGTGCTCTTATCCATCCGCTGCAAAAGAAGAGAGACAGAACAGATGTGAACAACTACAGAGGAATCTCCTTACTACTACTCCTAAGTCGCTTACAAAATCCTCTCAGCATGCCTTCTCAGAGAACATAAGAACAATTAGAACACGAAATTGGCGAGTATCAGGCAGGCTTTCGTCATAGTCACTCATGCACTGAACAAATATTTAACGTAAAAACAATTTTGACACTAGATTGAATTTGATACTAGTTCCTAGAGGGCGCTTACTATCTAGTTTGTGGGGAATTAACTCGCTCAAAAATTTTTTACCGTATAAAGCTGGGAATATGTTGACTTCAAAATAGCGAAGAATCGTAATTTCCACGTAAAAAAGGTACTCTTGGAAAATATCGATATCACACACCGTTTGCGAGATATTTGTGTTCGAATCTTACATTGCACATCTAGTCGATGGCTAAAAAATCTGCAATTTACAAATTATGCCTTAAATATTGGGTATAAATTACGGCTCGATGACAACTGTCATTATTTTCTATCTCTCTTATTAAATGTAGGTACAAACAAGTTTCTCCAATCTTGAGTTGGTATTAATAATTTGTAAAAAATGCTCAGACTTAATCAGTTTCCTAGCCGTGATTTCAGGGATATGCTCTGCATTTATGCACAAGTAAATTACAATAGTCGCGCTGCAGTTAGACGATATGAAGAGCTCTATCCAACCAGAATCATCTCAGATCGACAAATTGTTCAAAGAATGTTTAATCAGTTAGGTGAAACAGGTTCGTTTTATTACAACTATCCTGGTCGACGACCGGAACGTAGAACGGTAGAACAAGAAGAGGACATTTTGGTTAGTATCGCGGAAAATTCTGAACTAAACACTAGGCGTTTGTAGGCATCTGCATGAAATAGCAAATGATTTTTGAACGGTGACCTCTGAATGCAAATAAATTGAAGCCTATGTTTTGAAAAATTTATATACTTTCAATAATTTTTCATTGACTAATTCGATTTCATTTTGCCGGGATAAACGTTTGTTTAAGGTCTTATAACATACAGATCTTTCTTTGAGAACGCCGCAAGGTACAAGGCAATAAATAAAGTTAATTTAGGAAATGATTTTCTTTACTTTTCACTATCCACACTTACAACCAACGTATTCTCGACAAAACTAATTTTAGGACCATGTAATAGCCTACTTCGCCGATAGGCTGCGCTTTTTGCCAGTTCTCCCCCATCAATCAAACACTCAGAAAAGGAGAACTGACACAAAAACAACACTTTACTATTTCGAGCCTGGGAATTTTTACTTTTGAAGTGTGTTGGGGGCTTTAGTTATCGGTGAGAAGTGGGGTTGAGTCATGTTCAGATAAATTGTGTATTTGTTAGGATAGCGGACAAGAACAATGATAATTTCTTGGTGATAAAGCAAGATTTGGAGGTAAGATCGGGACAAGTGTAAAGAATGAGGTATATACAAGGTGTAGGAGAAATAACTTTCGTAAATTTAAATAACGATTCCTTAAATCGAATAAAACAATTTTATACTTTGTTACCAATCACTTTTATTTTTAAATTTGAATGATTATAGTTTCGCAAACAACGATTCCTTAAATTGAATAAAACAATTTTATACTTTGTTACCAATCACTTTTTTTTTTAATTTGTATGACATTCATATATTTCCCAATATTGCAAATTTACAAATATTTTCCGATATTATTAGTTTACATACAGCGCTAAAAAGCAAAAAATATAATATTTTAGAAGCGATTGAAATTTATAACTATAATAAAGACCTGTCTAGACAGCTATTAAATCACCAGATAGATCTCCGAAATTCCCCACTATTCCCCACACAAATACTGTAAACAAATAATCCCAATAAAAGTGTAAAATTAGGTATATATAATAAACAGTTGTAATATCTTAGTTTTGAAGTAGTGTTTGAGAATGTAAAATCGTTTAACGAAACTACAGTGACACAAATTTAAAAATAAAAGTGATAGATAACAAAGTGTACCAGGTGTCCCATTAAGCGAGTAAGAAAAATTCTCAGTTATAATTAGCAAACTGTCTCCTACAACTTTGTTTTATGACATTTTGTCGTAATTTCACGAACCGCGAGACCGCATTTAGAAAGGCGTTAAAGTTCAGATTCTGTTTATTATTAGACTGTTGTGCTGTTAATTTTATTTGACTGTTGTTATTATTATTATCTTCGTTGTTGGCCCGTTGGCCTTTAAACACGCTCCAAATTAATATGGCACGAAGAATTTGGACCAGTCCTAAGCCTGGGTAAAGTGTGAAGGAAGGCAAACATTAGGTTAATATTTTTTTAACTTAATGCAGGTAGTAGTGAAATAATAACTGATTTTTTCGGAAAAATCGAAATATCTCTTGACATGTCAGAGATATCGATTTCGGGTTTTCACTGGATGATTCCTCTTTAAATTACCTTTCTTGCCATGTAGTAAAAGCTGTACCATTCCATTTGAAAAACTGAACAAAACTTCAAAAAACGATTGTTGAATGTAACGCCACCTCGCGGTTTCATTTATAAACTAAATAATTTATCTCCCAGATTATCTTATTGTCCCAGCAATTGCCATTTAAATGAATCCAAATTGAGGAAAATCGGTTAAGGCAAACGGACATTAGACGACTTTTTATCTCAATAGGTAACCCCCCCCCCCCTCCTCTAATCGTGAAATTACGACAAAACGTCATAAAACAAAGTTGTAGGAGACAGTTTGCTAATTATAACTGAGAATTTTTCTTACTCGGTTAACACTTGAAAATACACACAAAAAAAGATTTTTAAAAATGTTTAGCTCGTCACACCCTCTTGCGGTCGTTTTAGAAACTTAAAAATATTTTTGGTGAATTTCTCATGATCATTTTTAGTACAATTTTTTTTTCCCCAAAGCTGTGGGATAAATAGTTTTCAAGATACGGCCGCGATCCATCCTTAATGGGACACCTGGTACAATTGTTTTATTCGATTTAAAAAATAAACTATCACAAAGTAATGGGCAAATCAATCTGTAAGGATTCTTTAGATTATTTTGAACAAAAAGTTCATTTAAAACATGTATTTAAAATGCAAATATTGCGGAAAGCAAGTCAGAACTTTTTGAAATTTCCTTCCTGTAAGGTATTGTTTGAAAATTAAATAACAACTTTTTATAACATTTTGTTCCATACGGTTCAACATAAATTTGGTTTATTTTCTTACAAAAAAAGGAAAACGTAAGTTAAACGTAAACGTAAATGTTGCCTATTTTTGGCCAATGGCTCGTGTACGCACTAACCTACTAAATATGTCTTAAGGTTGTGTCGCAATGTTTTCTATATGCCGAATTTCCCATCGAAAGTATAAGTTTAGAAACCATGTTTTCATACCTGAAACCATACATACCTTTTTGAGAACTATTTCTTAAAACGTACCAAATTATGATAAGTGATTTACTTTATTTTATAGGTGTGGTAGAGTTTAGTGTTCATTTTTGTGTGTATATTCCGCCAGAGGTTGATAAATTGACTGATGAAGAAAAAATTGATGAATACGAACTATTGAATAAAATACCACTGGACAGGGAGGTCATCGGTACATTTAAATAGATGTTGAAATTAACGATTATTCATATGATGAATCTGACAAAGAGCTTCTTTCAAAAAAAAAGAAGAAAACTTGTACAAATGCCAGTAAAAAAATCAAAAGACCATAAGTGGAAGAAAATGGAAATAACACATTCGGTTGCCTGTGTTAAGTGAAGGTGAACCCTTACAAAATCTATGCACGTATCATCTGCACGTTCGTGGACTTCAAGAAAGCATAGGACTGCATCGACCGAAAATCTCTGTTTAACATCCGAGAAGAACAAGGGCTTAACTAAAATACTACGATTGATCAAGCCGACACTCACTGACACAACCTCTAAAGAGAAATTTCCGAGAATTTTCCTTCCTGATTAAAACTGGAGTACGCCAAGGAGATGGGTTATCCCCACTCCTTTTCAACCTGGTCCTGGCAAAGTGATAAGGGAATGGGAAAAAAAACTGAAAAATCAAAGACACTGGAAACCAATACAACTCGGACGACCCAAAAACAACATAGAAATATCATGCCTAGCCTTCACAGACGACCTAGCCATACTCGCAGACAATGAAAAAAGGGCAACCACCAAATAGATAGAAGTCATCAAGGAATGTGTAGAAAAAGTCGGCCTACAAATCTCCTTTCACAAAACCGATTCTTCTGCTCAAAATTAGATATCCAAAACTTAAACACCAAATACGGCAAGATAAATAGGGTCACTCACTTCAAATACATGGGCGAGATCCTCGAACCCACAGGAGGAGAGAAGATAGCACAGAAAGCTCGATTGCAGAAGATGAAGGGGTCATACGGCAAGACACTCAATATCTGCAATAAGAAATGCATATCCACACTCGCAAAAATAAGACAAAAAACATACTAAAAGAAGAACGCAAAATTATGAGGAAAATCTTCGACCCAAAACTGACAGAGGAAGATTGCAGACTACATTCTAAAAAGACCCCAGAGAGAATGTCCAACGAAGCAGCGGACATAAGAAGAAGAAGGTTGAAATTTTATGGACATATCAGTAGACTCCCATCGACAAGACTCACCAACAGAATTATTACATACAAACAAAGAGTCAAGTCAAAAGTACCATGGATCGCACATGTCACAGCTGATCTGGGAAAGGCACAAATGGGCCCGACAGAGATTGAGGATAGAAGAACGTACAGAAACCAAATACATATGTGGAACGTTGCATCAGAGAGTGAAGTTTCGAGGAGATCGGGAGCAAGGTGGATTGAGGGCAGAAGAGGATCCACGGAGATAGGATGAGAGAGGTGTAGAGGTGTAGAAAGAACACTCGAAAATGAGTCAGAATGCTTTGCGTGATCCAACCGGGTCTATACGCACCTAATAATAATAATAATAATATATATATATATATATATATATATATATATATATATATATATATATATATATTAGGATTACTAGGTTCTCAGGTAGTACCACGTTTTAGATTTGTAAAATCTCGACGTTTCGGCTTCCACTTTGAACCCGTTTTCAAGAGAATCTAGTTGATTTACTCCGGGGCCTCAATCTGCCTACTCCCCAGAGTTTACAACTAGAAAACAAAATTTTAGTTTTTACTTTTTAGTTTTCAAAAGTCAACACTTAAATCTTGATACAAGATTCGTCTTAAACTCATATCTAAAATATTCTGCACGAAGACAATCAAAACGTATAGTTCTTCTACCTTGAGGCTTCTTCTTTTTCAATGTAAAATCACTTTCTTCAAAGTATTTTTAGCTCAAGAATTGATAGCAGGATCAGACATCATTACAGCTAATTTTTAATTCGCACCATTTCCACTAATTCATGGTTACTAATGCTACGATGTCAGAAATATAGTAAAAGCTTTATCCTTACAATACGCGGGAAATTTGAATTTGAATATTGATTGTTTCTCTGCCGCATTTTTTCCTACTAAAGTGGTAAACAAACAAGGTGGTGTTTTAAATAAAACACAAAGTATTTAATTATTCATCCAAATGTATTTTATTTCCTTCAAACAAGTTTTCT
Source organism: Cosmopolites sordidus (assembly GCA_031761425.1). Taxonomy (NCBI): domain Eukaryota; kingdom Metazoa; phylum Arthropoda; class Insecta; order Coleoptera; family Curculionidae; genus Cosmopolites; species Cosmopolites sordidus. The sequence continues at coordinate 125,395 of JARFXV010000647.1, read as the reverse complement.
CCGACCTTCAAAACAATTTTTATACTCAACTTTCAGTATTTCCTTCAATATAGTCTGCGAGTTATTTTGAATGGCTTCTATGGAATCAAAACGGCCTCCACGAAGTTGTTTGTTCAACCGAAGGAACAGGAAAAAGTCGCACGGTGCTATATCTGGAGAATATAATAACGAGAATATAATTATATAATAAGAATAATATTAACGGTGAGTTGTTTTGCCACAGATCTGGATGTTTTGCCACAGATCTGGATGTTTTGCTTCTAATACTTAATAGGTAATTAATCTGTACGAGATCCTTGATTTTGCTAATGAGTTCGTCGTTCGTTTACGTGGAACGTCTTCCCGTGGTTAATCTTCAATTGCTTTTCCGGCATCACTGAAATTTTTGTAACACTCATAAACATTTTTTTTGCGTAACTTCATCGTCGTAATATCTTCTAAAATGTTTAATGCATCAATAAAAGAAATGTCCTTTTTAGTTTAATGTAAAATGTTTAACAATTACAAAGGTAATTCTATCATTAGTTTACACCTGAATATTAAATTCACAAAAGAAATGGAAGTAAATAAATCAATCAAATTTCTCGACCTAACAATTACTAATAACAATAAAAATCCCACTTTTAATATGGATTATAATTTCACAAACATAGATACTGCAACACATAATAAGTTTATTCACCCATACCAACATAAAGTTGCCGCATACAACAGCATGTATTAATGTAATAGCATAGGATAATAAATATTCCATTAACACAGAATCATTTTAATAAGGAACTTAACATTATTAAACAAATAGCAGTTAATAATAAATATAAACCAGAACTAATAGATAATATTTTAAACAAAAAGTTATACAAAAAAATCTTTAGCGGAAATGTATCCAGTAAATCTAACTAAACCTTCATATTATACTTTATTCGAAAGAAAACTTTCGAATAAGATTTTGAATACTACATGTAGAAAATAAAAATATAAAACTGTCGTTGTTGGAAGCGTTAGAAATTAATATATTAAAAGGTTCAAATACAATGTTAAATGACCAAATAAAAACAAACAATTAACTTTTATTAAAGTTGTAATTTAATATATTTTTCCATCTGTATAATAATGTGAACTATGATTGAGCCAGACGCAATAAAAATAAATTACAGATAGTTTCAGTGTCATAAAACAATAAATTATTTTTAAGGAATATTGTAACAGTAATTAGTATCTAGTAATTTAGTTTATATTCGACATCTGGAGAAGCCACTGGGTTGGCGAAACATACCAGGATAATATAATTCAGTTAAAATCGTATAAAACTAGTTTTATTTTAAAGTAATTTATAATGAATTTTCATCAAGAAAAAGTTGAAACTGTGAATTAATTACAAAAGACGCTGTAATTTCTAATATATGAAAAATTCTATCAGATGTCAAAGTCAATCCTGCCAACTTAAAAAAGAAATGGTAGTATCGACACGTATAACGCGCGAATAAACAAAAATTGTTTGATAAATTTTAAAAATCCTTATAAACAAAACAGTTATGCAGATGCACAGTAAAAACCGCTTTAAAAAACTAATAATTCAGAGAGTAACGCTAGATACATAACATTTAAATTATTGGCCATAATTCCATATAAATTTCTGCGCCTATCTACTGTGAGCGGTGCTAAATAATAGGAATCAAAACGGCAATTATCCCGAAACTAAGATGTCTTCCTCGATCGAAGGCTCGAAGCGCGAATGATCGGACTTGTCGATACGGTGTCGACCGCTCGCCAATATATAAAATGCGAGTTACAAGCTAATTACATGGGAACCTTTCGCGAAACGTCCACGGAAAACGATAGAATATGATGATTTCGCTTCCATGTTCACTCCAACTGATGGTTTCCAACTTTGACTGGCTCGTTTAAGAGAAAGTGAACATTTTTATTTGCTTGGTCTCGTTACTGAGTTAATTACGCAGGTCAACAAATTTAAACTTTTTGGTTATGTTTTTTTTTAATTAAACTTGTATTCTTACTATTTAAACATTGAGCAGCGTAAAATGTGTTCGGTGAATACATCGCTCATCAAACGTTTATTATAGATTTTGCTCTATTAGTAGTTTTGTTATATAGTTTTGTTCTATCAATATTAGTTCAAGCTACTCTTAAGAAAGCTCTAAAAAGGCAAAACGTATGTATAGCAAGGCAATTCCCTTTAAGTTAAGTGTTTCGTACCGAAGGTTCCAGTTAAACATTATGTTGGATACAAAATTATTTTAAGGGGGTATTCTAGTCTAGAAGCCGTTTTCTAGAATTTCGAGCGTTTTTTAAGAATTCATAAAAAAAAGCAATTGATATTTTTACTATCCATTTTTTTATGGCTTATTTATTCATATTTCGAGAGTACATAAAAATATATAAAAATGTCAGCAAGTTATGCGTCGTTGAAATAGAGGGAAAAAAAGCCGTGTCCCGGTCGTCATGATATCTATCCTCCTGGTCATCTGAAAAATAAAATTATGGATAATTTATTCTCAGTATAAATGCCAGTATCGTATGAAACAGAAAAAGTGAATTTTTTTTTTTTGCAAAATGGTGGTTACTCAAAAATTGAAGTCGTTTTTCCCACTGATTTTTTAACTTTCCCGATTTTTTAAAAATATTAAAAATAAAAAATTTAAAGTTTTTATTGGTTCATACGATAGATGAATATATAAAGAATATTCATGCCAAATTTTAAGCAGCCTTGGCAAAAACTCGACTTCACGACTGTATCAATAACTTTTTTACTGAATTTACCTACAAGCGTAGTAGCTCCAAAAAGTGAATTGGAACCCCTCTTCTTCCACGTCCCATCAATAGAAACTGTGAAATATGTAGCATTAGCATTCGGATCAGAAGCTAAAATTAATTCTTTCTCTTCCTCCACAGCTTTAGAAATAACCAGGTTATACACAGCCGATGCAGCCAAATGTAAATTATCTAGACAACTATAATATGTTCCTATAGCCAAACCCTGACCAATATCCATGATGCTACAAAAGATATTAATTCCTTCTCTACCAACTCCGATGAGCCTCATGGCTGTTACGTTACAATTCTGCGATTTATTTCATATGCCTTATTGACAAATGGACATGACTGAATATAACGGGTATCTTCGCAGCCATAAACCACTCCAATTTTAAATCCTACTCCACGTGCAGCCGATCGAGAAAATGTGGTTTTTTCCTTACAAGTAGCACATATTAATGCAAGAGATGAAAACACAGAACAAAACTCTGAAATACAGTAGCCGAAATTATAATTAATAAGAACTTCATCGTCAGCTGAATTTTTCGACTTTGCTGCGGATGCACTGGTAAAAGATGTATCCTCTTCAAAAGTATGTTAATTGCCACTGAGCCTCCGTTTTTTTTATCTGTCTGGATGACAAGAACTTCCTTTCTTACTTTTTCGATCCATTATACCCACACAAATAATATATTCACTCCAAATTTTAAATAAAAGTTCACAGAAAGTTTCTCTCTTATTTGTATTTCTTTACAGCTTCGAGGTTAAAATCCGCCCCGCCCAAACCGGTCTGGGTGCTACATCACTAAAATGACTATAAGTTTAAAAATAATTCGAATTTTGAAAAATCCTTTTAGGGAGATATTCTTGAATATCTAAACTATCGAAATATAGAAAAAAAATCGATTTTTTCAAATTTCTAGACTAGAATACTGCCTTAAACGCTATATTTTGTGAACCAAGAATTTTTCCGGTAATCTTCGTATTCTTTCGGACAATAATTTAAATGACTTTCTAACCCATATATATCTTCAGGATTTCTTCTTGTTTGTCTATTTTCTCCTTCCAAAACAAACCGATGAACTGACGATAAGAATACAGAGGTTCAGTATTCTTCGTCCCATCATCCGGATAATTAATTTTCAAATACCGGACTGTTTTCCACCCGTTGTGAGGCAAATAATTAATAATGCTTTTTAAATATGTGCGTACAATACATTCTTATAAAGTGAATGATTTGACTGTCTGCACAATAGCAACATCATTAGAAATAACAAGTCTTCATAGGTGGTAAATAAGTGGCGAAACGTCCTGTTAACGGAATATTTTTTATTCGTAATCACCCAAACAATCGTCAGCAGGAATGAAATAAACGAATACTGCGGACTGAGTACAGCCCAGTGCATAAACAACTCGATGGATAAATCATCTAAAACTCAGTGTAAGAAATAGTGCATTGCGTATTTTTTTATTTCTTGTGGTAAATCTTTCTAATAGGTATTTCAAGTGAGCTGCAAGTAGATGAGTTGCAAAAGGACAATTAATGGTAATACCGGTTAATTTTCAATTACACAACAAATATAACATTTTGAAAAAGTCACATAATAATTTAAGAGAAGTAAGAGAAGTTAAGAGAAGGTATGGTCAAGAGTATCGTATGTATATCGATGTTTGGAATGTACCAGGTGTCCCATTAAGGATGGACCGCGGCCGTATCTTGAAAACTATTTATCCCACAGCTTTGGGAAAAAAAAAATTATACTAAAAATGATCATGAGAAATTCACCAAAAATATTTTTAAGCTTCTAAAACGACCGTAAGAGGGCGTGACGAGCTAAATATTTTTAAAAATCTTTTTTTGTGTGTATTTTCAAGTGTTAACCGAGTAAGAAAAATTCTCAGTTATAATTAGCAAACTGTCTCCTACAACTTTGTTTTATGACATTTTGTCGTAATTTCACGAATAGAGGGAGGGGGGGGGGGTGGGGGGAGTTTTACCTATTGAGATAAAAAGTCGTCTAATGTCCGTTTGCCTTAACCGATTTTCCTCAATTTGGATTCATTTAAAAGGCAATTGCTGGGACAATCAGATAATCTGGGAGATAAATTATTTAGTTTATAAATGAAACCGCGAGATGGCGTTACATTCAACAATAGTTTTTTTGAAGTTTTGTTCAGTTTTCTCAAATAGAATGGTATAGCTTTTACTGCATGGCAAGAAAGGTAATTTAAAGGGGAATCGTCCAGTGAAAACCCGAAATCGATATCTCTGACATGTCAAGAGATATTTCGATTTTTCTGAAAAAAATCAGTTAGTTTTAATTTTTACCGTAATATTAAGTTAAAAATTGGTCTTAATAATAATATTAAGACCAATTGACAATAGACCAGTTGATAATAACCAGTGACAATAAAAAAATATGTGTAGTGGAAATAAACAATTCTTAAAACGCATACTATGGACTGATGAAGCTACTTTTAGCAGTGATGGAGGCGTTAACTTACATAATATGCACTACTGGGCAGTTGCTAATCCACACTGGATGTTAGAAATCAACCACCAAAATAGATGGAGTGTGAACGTATTGTGTGGTGTTTTGGGAGACAAAATTATTGGTCCCTTTATTTTTAATGGACATTTGAATAGTGAAACATATTTAAATGTTTTACAAAATGGGCTGCCAGAACTAATGGAAGATGTTTCGTTGGAAACAAGAAGACAAATATGGTACCAGCATGATGGATGCCCTGCCCACTTCTCGCAAGTGGTTCGAAACTTCTTGGATGCTTCCTTTCCAAATCGTTGAATAGGATGGGGTAGTTTATTTTCGTGGCCGGCGCACTCACCGGATTTGACAGTCCTCGATTTTTACTTGTGGGGAAAACTAAAAGACCTTGTTTTTCAAACTCGTCCTACCACACGAGAAAACATGATTGAAAGAATTCAAAATTCAATAACCAACATTTCAAGAGCGGAAATTGAAGCTGCCGTTTTTAGTACTCGTCCAAAAATAAATCTTTGCATTTCTAAGAATTTAGAAAGGCGTTAAAGTTCAGATTCTGTTAATTATTAGACTGTTGTGCTGTTAATTTTATTTGACTGTTGTTATTATTATTATCTTCGTTGTTGGCCCGTTGGCCTTTAAACACGCTCCAAATTAATATGGCACGAAGAATTTGGACCAGTCCTAAGCCTGGGTAAAGTGTGAAGGAAGGCAAACATTAGATTAATATTTTTTTAACTTAATGCAGGTAGTAGTGAAATAATAACTGATTTTTTCAGAAAAATCGAAAAATGTTTTTAGAAATGTTTATTTCGTCACGCCCTCTTGCGGTCGTTTTAGAAGCTTAAAAATATTTTTGGTGAATTTCTCATGATCATTTTTAGTACAATTTTTTTTCCCCAAAGCTGTGGGATAAATAGTTTTCAAGATACGGCCGCGATCCATCCTTAATGGGACACCTGGTATATATCCTGAATCACACATATGATTTTTATCTTAAAAATCCCTCAGGAACAGAAAAGCTAAATTAACGCGAATGAAACCGCGGGGTTTTCACTTGTAAAACTACCAATGAGGTTTATGTAATTATGATTTTCCACGACAATAATTTGTAGTTGTGGACCAATTTTACATGTACCAATTATTAAAAGAGATTTAAGATGCTCATCGATTAACTTAGATCTGTAAACATTTTTTGTTTACTTCATTTTGGAGAATATTTCCTCACACAAGTAAATAGTACCAAAAACGAAAAACAGCCCACGAGCAAATTTGCAATTTATGCAAATTGTCAAATTATACCAGTGGAAGACTTATAAAATTCCAACAAAGATGAGTTTTGATATTTCTTCTTACTTATATCACTGCACTGTAAATCAATAATTTCCATTTAAAGTTCCGCGTCTAGGGTTTCAATGTCAGTATCAAAAGGATTTTGAAAAATGTAAATTTGAATCGTAATATCAAATTTTATCTTCAAAATACTCAAAGCTTCGATTGCAAAATTGCCATAAACTCACCTACGCCGAAAAACTCAGTCTCAGTAGTGTTGCTGAATATTTCACATGTTACACCCCCCCCCCCCCCCCCCCCCCCCCCCGAAATAAGCCAAATGTTAAAAACTAACCCCCAAAACTAAATCCTGGCTACGCCCGTGCCTGAAGGACTTTTTCGCAACTAAGCCAGCGTAGAGCAGAATGATATGTTAAGACATTTTTTGCAATCTCTTCAATAAACTCGCAGAACTGTAAGGTGGAGCTGATGAAATTAACAACTAATATGACTGGTTTTAGAAATTCAGACATATCCAAACATTTTCCGCACAAGGACTGTTGATGAATGACACAATGTAAGACTAATGGTTTTGAACCACCATTATTTTCCACAGCCTTTAACACAAGTGCAACCACTCCTTTATTTTTACCACACATTTTTTGCCTGCATCAGTTATAATAGATTTCAAGTTTTTCCATCGAAGATTCTTCTTATTAATGGCATTTTCAACTCCCTTAAAATTTCTTCTCCAGTGCCGTGAATACTATCAATATCAAAAAGTTCTTCATAGACTTCCTGACTTTTATCTACTCTTCGAATAAAAATCAACACCTGAGCAGTATCTGACACATCCGTTCACTCATCCAAGGCCAGAGAAAACCACTCAAGATTTTTATCAGACAGTTGAAATGATATATTTTCTGCGATGTCTTGTAGCCTTCGAGCCACGATTTTTGCTGACAAACTGACAGTTTTAAATAAATTTACCTTTTCGGAGCACATTCGGCTACTGTAATTACGCATTCTTTGATCATTTCTCCATAGGTGAATGGTTTTCCACGTTTGTGGTTTTCCGAGCCACACGAAAGCTGGCACGAGTTGCCGCCTCTTGTTCAGTATTGACTTTCGTAAACAAAGATTGCTGCGATTTCAATCAAGCTTCAATTTTTTCTGTCCTCAAACTTCCTGTAAATTTTGAAAATATTTCTCTTCTAAATGACGTTTAATGTTATATTCTTTGAGAACGGCCATGGGTTCATTGCAAATCAAACATACCGCCTTATTACTGGACTCAATTAAAAAACATTGAAATTTCCATTGATCTTTGAATGTTCTGCATTCACTGTTTATTGTTCGCTTCTTTACCATACTAGTAAATCAGACACAAAGACAAATCAAATCCAAATAATGTTACGTATGGGCGTTGGTCGGTTCGAAGATGTCTTTTAAACGGGATTACGCGCTACTTTATTACACAACAGACAGTTTCGCTTCCTTCGCCTTCCCTAGGCAGACTGACTCGCGGTCGCACCGCTAGCCTCTTTATACTCCAATTACTGCCATCTCAAAGTAAGTGGAATATACCAGAACTTCCTCGAACCAACGAGGTTATTCACGAATGTTTAATTATTGCGGCGCTTTCGAAAGTACTACTAGCGCCATCTGTTAGGGATAGAAGGTACTGCCACTACATTTTCCGCTTTTGACCACCAGATTTCGTCACGTGTCAGGATCATAACAATACACAATAGTAATTGAACTAGCGAATTTAGCAAGCGTATGCTCGTTTAGGGCGCGTACTCCGTGACTAGTTTAGAAATTATAGATAATGACAGGAAAACGAAAACGGTTTTGACCCCTGGAAATTACTGGATACCGCTGGACTAGAGCTTGACTATAATATAAATATTAGTAATTAAAAACTTACTATAAGTGTAAAGAGTAAGACTTTGAATGCGCTTGAAAGCATTTAAATACAAAAATGTAAGAAAACCATGAACCGACATAAAACACGGTTCATGACTTTTACACGCTTCATTAGGTAAGTTGTCATATAAACAGAACATAGTTTAGTTTTAGAATCAGATAGAATCATCTCCTGATGTTCCTAACATGGTTAACGAAACGGGTATCGAGAACTAAAAAAACTGATTTGATGTTTAGTGGCGAATCTCTTCGAGTTTAGTCAACATAATCTTCTTAAACAATGATGCACGAAGGACCTTGATACTTTTGAAAAAAAATCCCTTTCATAAATAAATCCACAATGGATGTTGATGGAACGTCTGTACCAACGTTTTAAATTCAGCTCAACATGTATCAACCCTTCTACTAGATCAGAGGTGACAAACGCGCGGTACGCGTGCCACAGTGGTGCACTTAACGGTGGCACGCAAAAACTTATTGGAAAATTTAAAAAATTGAAAAAATAACAATGTCATCCTCAGGAACTCTGTCAAAATCCATAAGAAACCTACTCATAAGCTACTAAATACAACAGCGCTGGAAGGTGGCACTGCTTTGGCGCTTCTTGTCTTCCTATGGCTGTCCGTTCTCGAGCGAGAGCGAGGGCGACAATCTGATTTTCTGGCTCAGTTTACTTTAAACTTCCAAGCAAGACGTTAAGCTTTTTTTTTTAATGTTTTTAGATTTTGGCGTCGAGCGTCGTCTTAAAAATTATATTTTCACTACGTCTATGAGTAAACCTCGAAAATAAAATATGAAGAGGATTCTGCTATTCGTGATTTTAAAAATGTCTGGGACGAACAATTTTTGTTTACGCATCAAAATACTTCCAAGCCATTTTGTTTGATATGTGGAATTTGTGCAGCAGTCCGAAAAAAGTTGTTGAGCCGGAAGAATTTAATCTGGACCGACATTTCAAACAACTACATAGTGATTTCAACAGCAAATATTCTCTCGAACGGAATTTATCAATAAAAAAAAAAGAAATGTTTAGCCGGCCAACAAATTTTGTTGCAGAAGAGAAATGATGAAATGGAAACTATGGTGAGGGCTTCTTATGAACTTTCTCTGTTGTTAGCCCGCAAGAAAAAATCCTTTTCAGGCGAAGAGGAGATAATAAAAAATAGCCTTTTAATATTTGTCCAATATGACGGTGATATAAACGTCAAAAATATAGTTGATAAAATAGCTGTCTAGAAATACCGTCATAAGTCGTATAGATGAGATGGGTCAGGATGTTGGCATATAAATTGTCTCTGGACTACAATATTGCAAATCATTTTTACTAACTTTGGATGAAAGCTATGACATCACAGACAATGCGCAGGGTAGCATATTTGTGCGCTACACGAACGATAATTTTGATATTGTGGATGAACTGCTTGACATACACCAGCTAGTTTTAACTACAGGTGAAGACATTTTAAAGAACTTAAAAATGTAATTAAAGACGTGGCGGCTCGTGAGGGAGAGCGTTGGGGCACCGCCCCTCCAGCATTTATCACAGTAAACAATTTTTCAGAGGAAAACACCATATTTTATTTCCGTTCAGTTTCATTCTTTGAATTCATTTTCCTGGTTTATCTCCTATATAGCGTTTAAAAAGTACGAAAAGGAAAAAGGAGAAAGGGGAAAGCAAAAAAAATCTTCAGCAGCACTATTTTCTTCTACCCCTCCCACTTTAAAAACCCACGAGCCGCCACTGAACAAAACTGCTACAAAAGTAGAGTGGAAAACATTTGGTAGTGTTTGCACAGGTGGAGCGAACGCTTTGAATGGTTAGTAGAATGAAAGGTTTTGTTACATTTGGGAAGAAAAGTTTTTAAGTATCATTGGGTTTTCCATCAAGAATCTATTTGTCCCAAGGACTTAAATCTGTCTTCTGTTGTTGACCCTGTAGCGCGCTGTATCAATAAATCAATCAATAAATCAAAACTCGAGCTCTGAATCGACGACGATTTCGTAAGCTTTTCCCGGAAGAAACGGACGAGAAAAGCGAGTTACTCCTTCATTGTAGCGTGCGCTGACGTTCCAAAGAACGTGCACTTGCGCGATTTTGGAATTTGAGGGAGTGTGCTTTAAAATATCTGAAAGAAAACAATGAACTGCCCAGTGAGTGCTTGCTACTCAAGCATGAAGATTGGCTATGGGATTTAGTTTTTCTCACCAATATTATGCGACATTTAAATAATTTAAATTTAAGATTACATGGAAAAGATTGTATTTTTCCTACCCTACCCTATTGGTCATATATCTTCTAGTGTGAACAAACTTTTGCTTTTTGTCTCGATTTTGGAGAAAAAAGATTAACACATTTCACATTAATGTCTGAATGATTGTGGCGTGTTCATCTTTTTTTTCTTTTTTTGGGTTTTTCGCCACGATCTAAAACTCAAAAAATTGTCAATGTAAGTATCATTGACATACACAAAAAATATATTTACTTTCTATCTTTTCATAATTTATAGACATTAATATATTTTATTTTTAGGTTCGTTTTGAAAACGGGAGGAGAATACTTCCCGAAACATTAACGGTAAAAGTTTGTATAATTTTTTAGAACATTTTTATATTTTTAAAATTTTGTTCGTTAGGCAAATTTATTACAAAAAAAAATCACTGAGAAATTTGTCTCCGTTTGGTTTTTTTGTTTTTACCCAGTGATTCTTTATTTACATAAGAACAGATATTTTGATATTTTTTGAGTTTTAGATCGTGGTGAAAAACCCTAATAAAGAAAAAAAATACATTTCACTTTAATGCAGGAACTCGCTACCAAAGTTAAAAATAATCCGAACTATGATTTTGCAGAATTCATTCGGTGCTAAGTTTAATGATTTTCAAGATGATAAAAAAATGCTGATCTTGTTATAAATCCTTTTTCAATATCTCTGAAAGACGTTAATTGTTACCCACCTGAAATCTAAATCGAAATTATTGACCTACAGCACCATACCACACTGAAAACCAATTATAAGGTATTTATTTCAACTGCATGTAATCCAAATTATATTGAAGTTTGGAAATTTGTACCAACAAGCAATTTTCCAAATGTACACGATTTGCTTGTAAGATATTGTTGTACGTTTGAATTAACATATGTTTGTGAACAAACATTTTCTATTATGAGCATAATAAAATCAAAATATCGTTCAAGATTAACTGATATGCACCTAAAAAACCTAATTTTGTTAGCATCTTCAAGGGCTAATCTTAATATAGATGACTTGGTAAAAAAACTACAGATTCAAAAGCCACATTAATTAAGTACTGACTGTTTAATAATTATTTAGAATTAAATGTTTTAAGTTATTAAGTTTGTACTTTTGTTTTATTTATTATATTATTTTTTAAAACTCCACTACTCAGACTTATCCGAAAAAAAAAACATTTTTTCGCCTTTTTATATTTTTTACTATGTTGGAAAAGTTGGAAGTGGCACGCATAATTTTTTTTTCAGATAGTAACACTCTTTCCAAAAAGGTTGTTCACCACTATACTAGATAATCCTTCATCACTACGAAAGTAGTTCGAAAATTTCTCAACCTGACGCATAAGTGCTGCCAGTATAGCAACTGAAGAATTATATTTGTCAAAGATGATTCGTCAGATTATCTTCTGCGTAGTTTCCGATACATTGTTTGTGGCTTTCGAGTTGTTTGTGACACTTCCCACGTATTTACAGTTATTTAAACTCGATTCTGTAGAGTTTCTTGGGCGTTTTATGACAATTAAAGAAACATGGAAACGTCAAAAGTGTTCTAAAGAAAGTGAAAACGTGTTCTAAATTATCTGGTAAAAGGAGGGAAGCACGATACTTTACTTCAGGGGCAATTAAAGGATGCTCTCCAAGTTAAACGTTAATATCTAACCAAAAAGAATGTGAGGGTATTATCACCACGAAGAGTATTATCACCAAGATAATACTTGAATAAGTACCGAATTGTTGCTATAAAAGTTCATGATCTAAAAAAGTCGTCATATGCGCCATAGCCGGATCTGTTTCCCAGCGATTACTTCTTTGTCCCAAACATAAAGAAATATCTCGCTGGTCGAAGATTTGGATAAATCCCGATTCTTGATAGCTATAAGGCCATAAACCATAGCCCAACATAATAATTGCAAATAGAACCACATGGCACATCATTAAACAAGAATCAATCGAAGTGACTATCAATTGCAGAAAATGGTGATGTATAGACCACATACTCAAGAAAAAAAACTGAGACATTACTGGAAAAATCTTAGATTGCAACGGGGAAGGAAAAATACACTGATGCCACCCATATACAACTAGGAGAATGACTCAGTTACAGTATGACCATCAAGACATGGAACGAATTAAAGATACTAAATCAGAATAAGAAGAAATAGAATGGATTAGTTGAAACGATATGTGACTCAGAAGTGTGGCGCAAATTTGTTAACTGAAAAAAATGGAACAAATTGCGTTAGGCTGACGATCAAACGTCTTTAATAAAATGGCTGTGACATCGAAGGATGTCCTATACTATTCGAGGATTGAAGGTTTTACTACTCCCATACATACATGATGAAGATGCCGATATCTGCTCCAGCTCTCTCTGCTTCTCTTATCCAACATATACCAGCTATTCGTTTTATATCATCCGTCCATCTGGTGTTGAGTCTGCCGCTAGAGATTCGTCGTGTTCATCTATTCCATCTATCATCAATTCTCCAGGCGACATGTTCTTCTGCTTAGTTCCATTTTAGTTGTGCAGTATGCTCTACAATGTCTTCCACCTTAGTTCACTGTCTTATCGACGAGTCTTTGCGATTTAACGGTCTAATATCAATAATTATACTTTCGTGAACCCTCTGGGTTTTGGCGACACCAAGTCTCGGCTCTATATCTCAAGACAGGTAGAATGCATTTATTGCACCGCTTATATTTCATAGTATTAGGTACTTCTGATCGAAGTACAAGGTCAAGCTTTCCAACAGCAACCCAGGACAGGTTTCATGAAATTTCTGCTGTAACTTTCTAACTTTCTTCTTCTTTAACTACGTAGTAACTTTCTACCCTATAGATGACAAATTATGATTTGATACTACCATTTCCTGCAGAATCTTCAATAACTTCAGGATGACTGTCTGATAATTGTACTAATATGTCTTGGACTCGTGTAACACTGTCTCAAAACGTTCCTTTCATTGTCAGTTCGAATTTCGGGAACAGAAAATAGTCACAAGAAGATACATCAGGTGAATGTGGAGAATTTTGAAGCACACAGACTTGTTTTTCGCCAAACATTCACGAACAACGGCGGTCCTGTGAGATGGTACATAATCGTACGACGAAAACCAACTTGTCGGCGTTCGACGCAAAAATATTTCATGCAACTGAAGCACAAAATTAACTGATCAACGCGCAAATAAAAAATACATACTTTCCGATACACCTAATACTTATTTTCATCTACATATAATTAGATATGATATCCTGTAGATATCGACAGTTTACAGGCCGACTAAAATAACAATCTATCAATGATCAGCGAGTTTAAATACGACTATCTCGAGATATTATCGGATATTTCTTTTGTATCGGTTTATATGTGAGATGCAAGAGGTTGCGTGTATGATAGACTAATGGTTTGTGTGTATTGATCATAACAACAAGAATACTTTCTTTTTTATAACATGGTCTTGTTATTAGTTCAACAACTTTGAATGGGCAAAATTATATTTTGGTTTGACTTGAATACGCTCTCGAGCTAAATAAATTACCGAGACTAAATTAACGTTAAGTAAAATGGATTCAGTTGTCAGAGAAGTGTATTTCAGTTAATAATGTCGATTATGCCCTGAGATGGCGTTACTAATATATTTCTTAGAATAGACTGATGTCGTTTATGGCGTTTTGGATAGTAAACATACGCCATCAAAAACCAGTTCGTTATTAATTTTCATTGTGCAAGATAGGCAAACATAGTTTTTCATAGCTTTGAATATGTCGAATTATGTACCAGAAAATGACGTTTGGCTGGAAGTTCTTCTTCCTTTTAAAGAAATCCGCTGCTGAAAATTATCAATTGTGGATTGAAGCTTATGGTGAACATGCTCTAATCCAAAAAAATTAGAACAATGGTTTAAATGCTTTATAAATGGTGATTTTGATATAAAAAAAACAAAGAGCGTTTAAGACAGCCGAAAAAGTTTGAAGATGCAGATTTACAAGCATTGAAGATGAAAACGCAACTCATACGTTGAAACAATTGGCATTGAAGCCAACAGAAGCATTGAATGATGCCCAATTCACCATTCCCGAACATATATACGAATTGGGAAAGATCCAAAAGAAAAAAAAAATAAGTTTCATGTGAATTGAAGAAAAGAGACATTGAAAGGCGAAAAAACACCTGTGCTTTGCTTGTCAGACAGAAAAGAAATGGTTTTTTGCATCGAGTTGTGACAAATGATAAAAAGTGAAACTATTATGACAACCCAAAGCGCAAAAAATCATGGGTAGACCCAGTCCAGCTTTCAACATCACAATCAGTGGGGCAATATACATGGAAAGAAGGCTTTGGTGTATTTGATAAGATAGTAGACAAGCTGTATATTACGAACTGCTAAAACCTGATGAAACGATTACTGGCAATCGATACCGACAACAATTGATATAACTGCCGAGCATCGAAGGAAAAAACGATTAGAATATGCCTAAAAATACAATAAAATCATTTTTTAACATGACAATGCTCGACCCCATGTTGCAAAATGTGTAAAAAACGATTTGGAAAACGTTAAATGGGACGTCCTACCACACCCGCCGTATTCACCGGACTTAGCCCCTTCGGAATAGCACCTATTTGGATCGATGCAGCTCGGACTTTCAAACAACACTTACATTATTATGTAGAAGTGAAAATTTGGTTTCATGAATGGTTGGCCTCAAAAAAACAAAAGTTATTTTTGCGCAAAATTCATTCTTTGACAGAAAGATGTTAAAAAGTAATAGCTAACGATGGTCAATACTCATTATAAAAGTAATTTATTTTGTTATGGAAATAAAAGCTCATATTTTGCGAAAAAGTCGACATTATTAACCGTAAAACCTATTGTATATGGTTATTTATAGTGATTCACGGTTGGTGTTGTATGCTGAAGAATTTTTCCTGGTGAACATCTGTTGGAACACTGAGAAGAACTTGGTTGGTTACGGCATTTCGACGACATCGCACCTATAATTTTCAGGTGTTCAAGTCCCTTGATTGGGAGACTGAATCTTCTCCCGATCAAAGGATTTAAACGCTTGAAAATTAGAAGTGTAATTTAAGACCAAATGTATGTTTTAAATCCATGGAATAAATGCAGCGGCGGTTCGTGCCTTCATTCGGAAAGACGGCTCGATATTCACCAAATTTTTCAGTTTCAAATAAATTTGCAACAGTTAGGTATATATCGAAACTAAATCGTTCATGAACCTGTATGGTTAAGGTATCACAAATTTTCTTGTATGTCCTGACATTCGGATTGGGGTCCTCCTTGTCAATAAAGTTTCGTTTTTTTTCGGCGATTCTCTATGATCGTTGAAGATTGTTCACCAATTAAGTTACCAAATTCTTAATTAATTTGTATATCTATATTGCCTCTAATATTTTGAATGGCTGTTGAAAAAGTTAAACAAATACCAAATTCTTTTGGTAACTTTTTTTTGATCAAAGGGAATGTCGCAGTGAGGTATTATTTTGTTAAAGAAAAACAACCAACATTTAAAATTATCATCCACCAAATAAATTATTAACCTCTGAGCTTAATTAATAAAATTTTAATCCGACTCAGCGTCCATAATTTCTTCAAG
This sequence comes from Cosmopolites sordidus, assembly GCA_031761425.1. Lineage (NCBI taxonomy): Eukaryota > Metazoa > Arthropoda > Insecta > Coleoptera > Curculionidae > Cosmopolites > Cosmopolites sordidus. The sequence goes on along the minus strand of JARFXV010000647.1, from coordinate 109,048 downwards.
GCATGTTTGCAATTTTTCTTTGTAAATGTAAACAGTATTCACACATTTAGACGTAAAGTTCTATCTGGTAGGGGTCGCACGGGGTTGTTAGTTGTACTTTTGGAAAGAAAGCGGGACATGCAGACAGATTTGCAAAAAACACCTTTACCCTTTTTTCTATTGTACAACACCTTTCAATTATTAGATTTAGTTGGTGAACATAGCAGTGAATATACTGTGCATTCTTATAAATATTTTTAATTTTGGCTTGTACTCCTCCGGCTGTACCTCTCATCACGAAAGTACCATCATAACTTCAGGCTATGAGTTTCTTAGGTTCTTTGTCTATTTCTAACTCGCTTAGCACCGTCAGAATTTCGTCTGCAATTCTATCTGCTGTGTGATTTTTTGGTATTAAAAAGCCCCAGAATCTAAAATGTAAATTTCGCCATTTTTAACATAGCTGATTACATATCGGTTGTTTCATCAGCCTGTATGGCAACATATTTTACTGTGTGAATTTCCTTTTTTAACAAATCGCGACAAACATGCAACATTGAATCCAGTAATTCGTTCTGAATTTGTTTGGAGAAGCCTAGAAATAATTTGTTTTTAGAGTCTCTTAATTGAGCTTCTAAAATACTGACTATTTTGGCCATCAAATTTACTAGCCCTCTGAAAATGCCAGGATTTATCTGAAGTGAGGATTTTGTCATGCCCACGTAAGGCAAGCTCAAATGCCCCACAGAATTTTATACCGTCAATTTTATACCAAACTTAGACAATATGTAACGATTGCTATCAAAAGTTTTATTGTGCTTTTTGATAGAGCCCCGATGTGCACTACTGAGTTAAGAACGAATGTCTGTCTTCCCCAACATACTAATTTTTACCTCATTTTTCAAATGTCTTTGTGAAATAGAATGCGATTTTACCTTTACGTCCAAATGTTTCAAATCATTAACACCGTGTTTAATCCAGCCAAGATCGCCCGCACCCACTGGTTTTCCGACTTGTGTCAAAATGCTCGGAAAATAATAAAATTTATTTGTTATCTCACATCCACATAACCACAAATACTTATCATACACGGTTTTATTGAATGTGTGTTTGAATGTTCGTTTTTGAGTAATATTAACTTGATCGATTTGCAGAATCGGTGTCCGCCGTCCGAGATTTTTAAAACAATTCGGTCCTCAAATGTTAAAATGACATTATTTCTATTCATATATTGCAGTGAATTCATCTTTTGTAATCGTTCCAAACATTCACTTTGAAACAACTTGAAAAGTCGAAAAACACCTAACTATTGAGAATGGGACAGCGCCCAAGATATGACGTTATAAATGCATTTAATCTTCGGGTTACTAGCGAAGCGATGCATTGCTGTCTTTGTTTTTCGCACGCGATAGTAAAAAAACTGTAGCGGCACAAACTTGTCTGTGCCCAAAACACTTGTTCTTTAATCGGTAGTTTTTTAGGTGGGGCACGTGCCCACGTGCCCTTATGAATCAACCGCCACTGAATAAATATCTATAAAAATATTACACTTTATTTTCAAACAATAAAAGAAACTAAATTTTCTAACAATTGGCAACGTCGCAAATTGTATTTATATAAACATAAAAATGTCTATAAACATAGGTCCTACTCTCAACGGTTATAGAGATACAGGGGTAAACAAAAATTAAAATGTTTACAAAATGTTTTAATATTACTTTTATAATAAATAGTTAGATTACGTTTTGTAGTTTTCAAAAATACACTATTTACTTCCAAACACTTGTCAGCTCTTTTATGAACAGCTCAGGTTGATATATGAATAGATTCGAGTCTGTTTCTTATAACTGCTGCTGCATATACTATCCGGTCGAGTAATGCATCTCTAGTGTCTACTTTAGTTGCATATACCAAAGATTTAACCCACCCCCAAAAATAATAATTAATTAAAATAATAATAACAATTAAGGTCTTGTGATCTAGCTGGCCACTTGTACGGACCACCTCGTCCAATCCACCGATTTGGAATCATTTCTCATTTGTAAGAGTGGCTCATTTGTAAGAGTTAGTGTGCAGGGGCTCCATCATGTTGTAAGTACATGTTTTGTCGTACATTAAGTGAAACATTTTCTAATTGGTTTTGCAAATGATTCTGTAGAAAATTTAGGTAAACATCCTGTGAGATGACCGTCGAATATGAATGGACCGATGAATTCATTTTTAGCATACCATTGCCTCTTCTTTTCAGGATCAAGTTTCAATTGCCCTTCAGATACAATTCTCGCACTTGCAAACATACCAGATTCTCCAGCAATGATAAAAACTTGTTCAAAACCCCTTCTATCGTGCACTCTCCGATTCAGGAAACGACCCTGACATTCGGAGACTGCGTGAATTGACAAAAGCCATTAACAAACAATATATCAGCATATTCACAATGAGAGAATAACGAAATCTTAATGAAATCAATGAAATAACTTTAAAACAATTTGCTAATGACAAACTATTAATTAACTGGTATAAACAATGGTTGCTTAGTAGTAAAAAAAAGTAAAAGTACTTTTTTCGCACTCTTTTATGGATGGCATCCATAAATATCTTTACCCCTGTATCTCTGTAATAGTTCAGAATAGAACCCATCTGTACAGAAACTTTTAGATTCATCTTCGGTGCCTGAATATGTAGCTAAAATATTAACATTTACTTCTGAATCACCCTGTGTATATATTGAAAATATTAAAATTTTTCCAATTCCAATTACTCCAAAAACAATGGTGACAGCCATGTGGCAAAGAAGAAAAAAATGGAAGAAATAAAACCCGTTCTTCTGCAATTGTTTGTTGCATATATAGAAAACAACCAGCGATTGTCATAATTTAGCAATGGAATCGTGATCTCGAGACCCATAAGGTACCAGTGTCCCCCAAGAATAGCGTTTGCGATGGTGTATTTCGTGTTTCTCACGCCATACTATTCCTAATATATTAAATATTTTTGATGTAATATATACCATCATTCATAGTACATAGAGTACAAAGGTATCATAAATATTTTTCGTTTCATGAGTATGGTTTCTTGCACAGAAGGAAAACATTTCGAACGACTCCCGCATGCCTTATCCAACTTACTTGAAAAATTTTAATAGACGCTTTAAAAATATTTTTATAATATATAACAAAAAATAATCAGTAAACAAATATCTATTCTCGAATTGACGCAAGTTGAAACAAATAAGCTATAATCACTTTGGTTCCTTCATAATAATTTCTGCTGGAGATATTTTCATCGGCCTCGCCCGAATTGGAACCTTTACATGAGAGCGGCATCATGACGATTTTCTTCTCCAGTACTCGATCTAGTATGGTAACAACTTCTCTGGCTCTCGCCTCCCGAATCAGACTGGGATCTTCTTTGTAAATCTGCGAAAAAAAATTGAGAAAATTGATCATATTTTGGCCGTTCGGTCTCGTGCGATCGTGACAAGGCTTTAAAAAAAGCAGGTGTGGATGTAATTAAAATTTATAAGTAAGGCAGATGGAGCAAATTATGAGTCGAACTTAAAATAAACATAGACAAGTATTAAAAACAGTTAAAAATGACATTTGAACCAACATTGGCGACATTTACATTCCAAACAGTGTTGCCGCTATTACACTTCAAAGTTTTGACACTCTCATTGGAAAACTATTTATATGAAATACCTGTATATAAGCTTTTTTGGCTGCATTGTAACAAGGAAGTTGAAAGTTCTCAAACCACGGCCGCTTGGATGAAACCAGCTCGCACTCTACCTCATTCTCGATGTGCATCTCCTTCACCACGCTTTTGACGTAGGTTTTCGTTATTTTCTCCACTTTATCGACCACCTGCCTCGGAACGATCTTAATGGTGAAGATTTTCTTTATTTTGCTGAAGTCCTTTTTATCGCACGTGCATTCTAAAGTCTCGTGGACGTACAGCGACGGCAGCCTCCAAAGGCTCATTAGTAATTTGACTTTGTCCCAGTTTTTCTTAAAATCAGGCAAGGAGTCTCTGAAAAATTGTCATGTCTCTACTTAGGGATTAAATAAAGTGAGAACGAAAAAAAGGGATGTGTGCTTATGACAACACGATAAAAGTGAAAACTTATATATATATATATATATATATATATATATATATATATATATATATATATATATATATATATATATATATATAACATGCATAACGTGACTGTGACGACTGGAGCCGAGTTACGTTACGTTCACTCCTCACCAAAAACGCGCCTAAAAAAGTTTTCACTTCAAAAATATGAAGTTTTAAACAGGATAATTGAGCGCCATCTTTCAGATTCTAAACGAGGTATAACTTCCAAGCATCCTATGAGCTTACATCAGTGAGCCTTGACCTCCTTCAACCTACGCCTCCAAAAGTGTTGGTTTACTCTCCCTAGAGTCACTTGGACATCCGTTACAATTCTTTCTCTAAATTGGATTTTTGACAGTTTTGTTTCAGACTTGAGAACGAAAACGGTGAGAGTGATCAGGAAAGAGGTGAATGTGATTTAGGCAACGGTTCATCTGATTTGGACCAATGGTTAGTTTATGAAGCAAATCTGTGCGAAAATGAATTCGAAAAACCTTTCACAGAATCAAAAAAAACAACAGAACTGTATTTATAACACGGCGGAGTAGATGCTGGTAAAATACCATGATTAAGTGCCAGTTTTTCGTGGATTATCTTAGCAAGCTAATTATGCCTTCTTAAATCTGTGTTTTCTGCTAAAGTAGGACATCCACCAATTATGTGCTCAACAGTCTCCCCTATTTTGCCACACTTTCGACATATATCTTCAGTGTTTTCATTAAGGATATATTTCTTGTAATTGTTGATTTTGATGACTTTATCCTGGACAGCAATAACAAAACCCTCAGTTTCCGGATATTATATTATTATTATTATTATTATTCTGCTCATCCTTAATGTAGAATCTCAGCTTATGCTGGTCGATATTCCAATGATAAGATGAAAAAGCAATTCAGCTCATCTCACCCTAACGTAGTATTTTACGAACAATGTGACACGCCTGCAAGAGCTCGGCACGTTGTCCCACTATGGCAATCGATTTCGAGATATCCAGGCTCTCGAGGTTCTTTGAAAATCTCTTACTTATCAGACCCTCGACGGATATAACGAAGGGCACTACATCTACCTTACTCAGTTTCCACTGGTTCTTCAAGTCGTATGCCAGATTTTCATACTTTGTGGATTGTTCCATCTCGGTTTTTCTAATGTTGTGAGAGAGCGACACTGCGATGTCAATTATAAAAGCTCTTTTCTCCTTTTTGTTGATTAGAACAATATCTGGCCTGTTATAATTAACCGTTCAATCAGTAGTGATTGGTCTGTCCCAGTAGAGAATGTTATCGGGTGATTCAAGTGCAGGAAAAGGCAAGTACTTATAATATGGAGGTGCGCTTTCTAATAGCGGGTATTTTAGTGCAATTTGTTGGTGTATGATTTTTGCCAGCTGATTATGCCGTCCTAAATAAGCATTAGGAGCAACGGCCGAGCAACCACCAAAAAGGTGCTCAATTGTTTCCCTCAGAGTTCCGCATTTCTTGCAGTTATCTACCACGTCCAAGTGCAATATATGCCTTTCATAGTTCTTCGAGTGGCTTAGGAAACCTTCCATGTAGTGTTTGCCCTTTCCATTCTCGAACGCAATCCGTGAGCGTTGTTCTGCTATCAATACGGTTTTGTTTATTTAAGTTTAGTGAAGTAAAACCCCGGTCCTCATTTGCAACCAATTTCATTAGCGCACTGTTGGAATCAATTCAGCTCATGCTAACCGATATTCCAATGCCAAGATGATAAAGCGATTCAGCTCCTCTCACCCTAGCATAATATTTTACGAACAATGTGACACGTCTGCAAGAGCACGCCACGCTGTCCCACTATGGCAATCGATCTCCAGATACCGAGGCTCTCGAGGTTCTTTGAAAATCTCTTACTTATCAGCCCTTCGGCATATATAAGGAAGGGCACTACATCTACCTTACTCAGTTTCTACTGGTTCTTCAAGTCATATGTCAGATTTTCATACTTTGTGGATTTTTCTATCTCAGTTTTTCTAATGTTGTGAGATAGCGGCACTGCGATGTCAATTATAAAAGCCCTTTTGTCCTTTTTGTTGATTAGAACAATATCCGGCCTGTAATAATCAACTGTTCGATCAGTAGTGATTGGTCTGTCCCAGTAAGGAATGGTATCGGATGATTCAAGTACAGGAGAAGGCGAGTACTTATAATATGGAGGAGGTGCGCTTTCTAAGAGCGGGTATTTTTTTGCAATTTGTTGATGAATAATTTTTGCCAGCTGATTATGCCGTCCTAAATAACCATTAGGAGCAAGGGCCGAGCAACCGCCAATAAGGGGCTCAATTGTTCCCCCAAAGTACCGCATTTCCTGCTCTTATCGACTACGTCCAAATGCAGTATGTGCTTTTCATAGTTTTTTGTTCTTGTTACCCTATCTTGAATAGATATCGCAAAACCTTCTGTTTCTGGGTACAAGAGTCCATCGGTCAGCCACTTCAGAGACAATTTTTCGTCAATGGTGTCATCTTCGAGTGACTTAGGAAACCTTCCGTGCAATGTTTGTCTTTTCCATTCTCGAACGCAATCCGTGAGCGTTGTTCTGCTATCAATACGATTTTGTTTATTTAGGTTCAGTGGGGTGAAACCCCGGTCCTCATTTGCAACCAATTTCATTAACGTACTGTTTGAATCAATTTCTTGATTGAGACAGAGATTTTTTACGTTTACAAGGCCTCTACCCCCCAACTTTCTTGGGATGTATAGTCTTTTCGTAGATGAGTTTGGATACAGGCATCGGAACTTTGTTAATGTTCGGCGTGTCAACCTATCAAGTTCATCAAGGTCAGTTTCTGATCATTTAACAATGCCAAAAGAATATGTCAGAGTTGGCACTGCCCCACCGCTGATCGCTCTAATGAGGTTTCCACTGTTCAGTTTAGTGTTTAAAAGTTTTGTAAGTCTCTTTTGGTATAGAGTGAAAAAGTCCTTCTTTAACTGGTTATGATCAAGTTTATGCTTTTGAGGTACTCCTAAATATTTGTAGGATTCTTCTGGTGCTAGTTATTGTATGTTACAAAGTGTTGAATGTTGACTCTGAACCTTTCCCTTCTGTAAACTAATGGTAGAACATTTGTCCAGTCCGAATGACATTCTGATATCCCTACTGAATGTTTCAGCCGTTTTTATCAATGAGTTTAATTTTTCTCTAGTTATAGAGAATAATTTAAGGTTTCCATATAATTTAAGGTCATCCATATATAGTAGATGAGAGAGCTTTCTTGGATTCCTAATGTTAAGTTTATATCCAATATTGCTGTTATTGAATAGTGTGGACAAAGGGTTCAATGCTAGACAGAACCAAATTGGAGAAAGGAAATTTCCCTGAAAAATTCCCCTCTCGATATTTGTAACAGCAATGCATTGTTGGCCGACAAAAAGATTCGTTTTCCACTTCCCCATCAGGCACTCTAAAGAATTAATAATCGGGGGGCTAATTTTATAGAAATTCAGAACCTCAACCAGCCAATCGTGAGGGACACTATCGAATACTTTCTTGTAGTCTATATAGCAGATATTTAAGTTGCGTTTTCTTTTTCGCGCTTGATCAAGAACTACAGCATCGATCGTCAATTGTTCCTTGCAGCCCATACTTGCTCTTATATATCCTTTCTGTTCTTCAAAAATGTTGTTTTTATTACAATGTTGGTAGATTTTTTCATTGAGTAGGGCTGTGAACAGTTTATATAACACTGACAGACATGTGATTGGTCTGTAGTTATTGGGTTGCTTAATGTCCCCTTTTTTGAACAGTAGGTATGTATTGCCCTCCATTAGGAAGCCGGGGAAAGTGTGTGGATTTATTAAAACTTCTTTCAATGCATTTGCAAGTACGGGATAGGCGGCTGTAAAGCTTTTAATCCAGAAGTTATGCAATCCATTTGGTCCAGGCGTCTTCCAGTCGTGAGTCGTCCTGACAGCAGTGTAAATGTTAATCTCTGTGAAATCGTTAGACTCCATATCTGGGAGAGCATTTGTCTGTTCTTGAATGGTTTTAACCCAAGGAGCCAATTTTTGCTAAAACATTGTTTATTAGTTTGTATATTTTGAATTTATTAGTACAATAAAAATATATAAATAAACAAATTTATCTATTAGTGCAATAAAAATTATAACTTAAATTTAATTATAGATTTATTTCGGTTTCGCTCTCACTGTCACTTTAACCTAATAATAAGTGCTTTGATATTAATAATAAGTGGTTCTATATTATTAATAAATGATACATAGGAATCTTCTCTTTTAATAACATGGTTAATCGAATTTATCCAACTTTCATTGGGAATACTACAGTGACGGCTCGTGGGTTTTTAAAGTGGGAGGGCGTAGAAGAAAATAATGCTGTTGAAGATTTTTTTTAATTATTTTTAAATTCTATTTGAACTTGACTCAAATTTAACACGGGCGTTGGACGACCGTTAATTTTTAACTCAACTTTCTTCTCCAAACTTAAATTAGTCATTATTAACTGTATTAAATCAGACACCTTCATGTTTGCAATTAAAAGTTGATTATTTTTATTTAAAAAGTACTACTCAGTGTGTACACAGGCAGCAAATTACAAATCAAAACAAGAATTCGTGAGGCAAATGAAATACGCGGCGCAAAACATATCAAACGCTCGGTACCCATCAAATCAGCGTTTAAAACTAATTACCGATACGCTCCGTCGCAAGAAATCTGCGCCCAAATCGCAAGTTTTAAAAAGCAGTTAAACCCCTTAATTCTGGCAACCAACAAAACCTGTAGCGCCAACGACGAGATAAGATGACCTGACGTACGGTCGCTGAAGGTAAACGTCCAACCAACGATGTAAAAATTGTGGCGAGGGGATAGAATTTTTATCCGCATTATTTGGTGTGATGGGTCGACAGACGTTCTTCTACATTTGGAGATTTTAATTTTTAATAATATCTTAAAATTAGTTGAAGAAAAAAAACTGAACGGAAATAAAATATGGTGTGTTGCTCTGAAAAATTGTTTACTGTGATAAATGTTGAAGGAACGTCGCCCCAACGCTCTCCCTCACGAGCCGCCACTGATTAAATGTCTTTAATATTTCTAGATCACAGTTTTTATGTGACTTTTCGTAGTATCTATCGTTTTTAACATATAGATCTGATTTTCCAATTTAGTGTTATTTTGTTATGGAGAGTTCTAGATCACGCCACAACCTTCCAAAAAGCTAGAAAACCCTAACTTGTTCATATCTAAAGGTCTAAAAAGACCGCAAACTGAATGAATTTCCATTGATCACGGCTCTTCTATAAAGAAGAATACGAACAAGAAGAAATTCTTCGTTTTTTATTATTTCACCAATTTTCGCAATAAGATTCGCATGAAATTAATAATTTGTTAGGATCCTCCCCCTAAGTTCAGACAAACTGTTATTACCTAACTTCATCCAAATCGAAATCTTTGATCTTCTCGTACACTTTTTCTTCGTCGGGAGTGATCTGTTCAACATATTCACCAAAAGGCTTGATCAGAATCCTTTCTTTGTCATCCACCAAGTGGCTAGTTATATTATCCATGTCTTCTTTGATATCGGTTTTGGAGTTTTCGGTTTTCGTTATGGATAGTTCAAAGTGTAGAAGACCTGAAGATTTTTTTCGTATTTATGCTCAAATGAAATTCTACTTTAGACTTACCAACACAGCCGTAACATAGACAGGGATGTTTCTCACCCAACCATTCAGATTCGCACACGACCATGTTGTACACGTCGTGGAAAAAGTCTTGAACTCGAGTTGGTAAAAATCCAGAAAGGCCCATGCTGTTTTCGTGATTCATAAATTCAATAATAAGTTTGAGGTTAATCGGCAATTCTATGTTGGATCTCTGGAAAGACTGTATAGCATGAAACCACATCATCACCGGCCCTGAAAGAATCAATATCCTGGTAATCATTAAGAATTTTTGATTAGTCCAGAGTTCTATTCAAGATACAGGGAGTGATTCACAAATTACTGTCAGTAACATTTTGATAGAGCAATGAACAACATTGTGGAAAAAAAACACACAGTCTTCATTTAATCCTGAAACACACGTGACCTATATATGTGGACAACCAACACAAGTTCGTAATGATTAAGCCTACTACGGCTAAACCGCCATGGTTTTTAACAGCGTAATTTTGTCAAGAAAACTAATACAAGCGGCTAATACACTTGCAGTTTTTTGTGAACTGTGATATGTTACAAAATGGCTCAGGGGTAAAAACCGCGCCACAATTTGTAATCAATAGAACCTTTGAATATAAAACTACAGGAAAGAGCATATGATTCTGTAAGTGGGACCAGAATGGTAGCTGCATATGACCGACTATTGTTTCCGGTTTGGCAGTTACGCCACTGCCAAGGGCGTATGAATAAAAACAAGAAACTGATAAAAGTTTACAGTTGTTTAGAACAATAAATTATTGTAAAATCATCGGTACTGTATTAAATTAATGAAGACCTATTGGATCCGACAGAGAAATGTAAAAATTTAAATTAATGTCTTTTATGTGGCCTATACGACAAAAAGTGATTAAGAAATTGGAATCTCCTGTCATAAAATCATATTATTTCCAAAAAGTGGTTAGGTAATCAGTTGCATCTTGCACCGAGTTGATGTTCATATTTAAATTAGGTATATATTGTTCCGTATTGTTTCCTTATAATTCTTCTACTTATTCATCTCCCCGTGACAATATCTTTGGATCCGGGCACTAATCAAAAATGGGCTTTCAATTTAAGAGCTACTATATATTTTTAAGGTACAACACTAATACTTCTACTAATAAAACATACTGTACTTGATACTCCCCAATATTGACACTGACGCTAAAAAATGATTTCTCGTTGGAATGTATTACCGGGGACTGTCGATAACTTCGCCACACTGCCCCCCTTCGTAAACCTGATCGTCCCGATCAGCTTCTCGATCATGGTATTTTGTAAGCCTATCCGGGTGTACTATTTTCATTTTGGCACTGAACTCGATACATCAAATCATTTATCCTCTTAATAACTCTATAGAATCCCTCCCATGATTGAGAAAGTTTTGGATATAACCCCTTTTTCCTTGCTGGGTTATATAACCAAACATAGTCATTCTCTTGGAACCATGTAGATTTTGCTTTAATATCGTATCTACTCTTTATCCGGTCATTGGAGAACTGAATACGATCACGAGTGATATCGTATATTTCTAGAAGGCGTTTTCGTACTTCATCTGCGTAATCATGGACATCTCTTCTCTCTTCATTGGGTATTCCAAACTTCAAATCCCCATAATCCCATAATCTCTAGTACCCTCTTGAAAATCACGGATTTAAAATTACGCGCTTGATCTGAGTGGAGTTCCAAGGGTGCACCATATCTACTGAAGATTTCATCCACCAACACCTGCGCTACAGTTGTTGTTGCCTGATTGACGAGAGCAAAAGCTTCAGACTATTTACTGAAGTAATCCATGACAAATAGTATTTGTTGCCACGATCTGATACTGGGAATGGTCCTGCAACATCCAGGGCTATTCTTTCGAACGGAAAACCAACATTCTACTGTTTCATTGGTCCGCGAGATCGTTGTTTAGGACCCTTGCTGCCCAATGTCCTAATGCCCAATGTCCTAATGATATCGGGTCCAGTAAAAGCATTCCCGAACCTTTTCCAAAGTTTTGTTGACTCCTAAGTGGGCTCCAGATTTGCCGTCGTGTATTTCTTCCAACACTTTATGAATTATTTTCTTTGGGACGACTAACAGGCTCTTTTTAAACTTCCCATCGGCACTTTCCCAAACGCTTTTCAACTATCCATTTTCGATTACCAATGAATTCCATTGGGCCCATAACGCCTTAAAAATTAGGCTTTTACTGGAGACCTCATTCCATTCTTGTCTGCACTCACTGATTTCCTTGAGATACAGGATTGGTCCGATATCAGGATCTTCCAATTGATCTATCCTCATTTGCTCTGTAGTCCAATTATTTTCCGTAATAATGCCAGTCCTCCTTACACTGCTGTACGTATAACCTTTTCGCTGATCTAGTCTTTGACAATGCTTACAATCTTCCTTGCATGGACGTCTGGATAGAGCATCAGCATTCCTATGAAGTTTCCCCGGTCGATGTTTAATTTCGAAATCATACTGCTGTAACTTTTCTATCCATCTGGCCAGCTGTCCTTCGGGATTCTTCATTTCTAGAAGCCATTTTAGAGCGGCGTGATCTGTACGAATTAGGAATTTACGGCCATATAAATATTGGTGAAAAAAGTCGACGGCCTTGACAATGGCAAGTAGCTCCCTTCTTGTGACACAATAATTCTTCTCTGATTTAGACAAAACACGACTGTGATACTCGATGACATGTTCTTCCGAATTTTGCACCTCTGACAGGATAGCTCCAATTCCATTATTGCTGGCATCCGTATCCAAAATAAACATTCCTTGTCATTTTGGATATGCCAAAAAAGGACTATAGCATAAAGCACATTTTAGTCTCATAAAAGCAGTGTCACATTCAGGTGACCAGCTGTACACTGATTTGTCCACAGTTAGTTTATGTAGAGGAGCCGCTATACTGGCAAATTCTTCCACAAACCGTCGATAGTACGAGCACAGTCCTAGGAAGCTCCTAATTTGATGTTTATCTTCGGGCCTTGGCCAATCTCTTATGCTGTCGATCTTCCTTTCGTCTGCCTGAATACCTTCTTCAGATACTACATGGTCCAAAAATTCTACTCTTTTCTGAAACAAGAAGCACTTCTTGGGTTCAGCTTCAAATTGGCCTGTCCAAACCTGTTGAATACTTCCCTAAGGTTTATCAGGTGGTCCTCGAATGACTGACCCATTATCATAACATCATCTAAGTACACTAGACAGGTCTTCCAAGTAAGACCTCTTAGAACAAGATGCATTAATCGCTCGAAGGTAGCTGGTCCATTGCACAATCCAAAGGGCATTACGTTAAACTGATATAGGTTACTACCAGTGGTGAAGGCGATCTTTTCTTTATAATCTTCGTGTACAGAAACTTGCCAGTATCCACTTTTCAGATCTAATGTGGAAAACCATTTAGAACTGGGGTATGCCCGTCCGATGTTAATTATATGCTTTACTAAGTTCATTCGTCCTGTTTGGCCATCTTCCATCTCGAATACATCACTTTCTTTTAAAACAAAATCTTTAGCTTTCTAAAGTTCTTCTGGAGTCAGATGGGCCCAAGATTTTTCAAAGTTTTCCAGAATCTGTCTATTTATATTTGTCGTAATCGTATCCGTTCCCTTTGGCAGATTACAGTTGGAGATTTGCTTTACCGGTTCAAAAGTTCCAATTACATCTCCCCTATTTATTTTAACTATGGTGGAAAATACATTAACTACTCGAACCAAAATTTCGACACAGCAATTGTTTTCGTTGCGCAATTCCGACACAGCATCCAGGATATGTCTCCAATTTTCCAATAACTCTGTTCTGTACTTGCTGGTATCTTTACGGTTTACACAATATATATTCATAAATGAAATAAAAAGCCGTAATATTCACTAATTATTTATTATTAAAATACATATATTCTTATATATTCTTTATATATTCTTATATATTCTTTCCGTATTTGGTTGTTCAGTGTCTCTTAAACAAAATGAACTTTGTATATATTCTACGAATTTTTTCATTTACTACATCGTTTTTACAAATATAATTAATTCTTGTAGTGTAAATAGTCAATGTAGTGTAAATAGTCAATAAATAAAATGTTTGATATAAATTCGAGTATAAACTTATTTTTCACAACAACCAAAAAAAGCTAATTTTCAAGAATAAATGCTATGAAAGATGTTTATCAAAATGATAAAATAGAAAAAATACATATTTTAAACAGTCCACTTCAATTGTTGGAATAGCATTTGGTAGCAGTCTCACTTTTTACCTTAGATGTTCGATCAAAACAATCGTCAGCAAAATGATGAGAACATAAAAACCTACCGTGATTTGGAATAAAATCTGGCTTTTTAATATAATTAATCCACTATGTTCTTCTATTTGGATCATTAGGAAACCTTGACAAAAGATAAACTGATTTAATAACATGAAATCCAAATCAAAATGGAAGTAACATTAATATTTATTAGTACAATAATTTCGGAAAAAAAAGAATTGTAAAAAAGGTAACACTCTGTATTATTAGTCGTATTTTTTAGGATATTTATATGAATAAAGTAAAATGTTTCATGTGTATCAAAAGAAAACTAAAAAATAATCTGAATTTTTAAGGCCCAGTATCTCAGAAAAGTAAACATTTTGGAACATACGTTAAAAAATTAAGTTCTAAAAAAAGATCATCACTATCTTGAATAACATTATAATTATATTGTTTTATCTAAATCAATTTGACTACGCCTATGCATACCAGACGATATGTTGGCTTCATAACCTTAAAATTTCATTCAAACAAAATACGTTTTTATTTCTAAATATTTTTTTATTTTATTTATTTTATTTAAATAATAGGGTTATCCAACAGACAGGTGACCTGTCCTATTACAGGATAACACAATTTAACAAAGCTTAACTTAACCTACACAACACAGCAAGTACTTATCACTTAAATCTAAAAACTAGGAATACGGTGGAATATAAACAGTACATATCAAGAGCCTCCTCTCTCCCCTCAAAGCGATAGAGATCCATAAGTCCTCCACAATATTATCGTTGCCGCACAGATATGTTAAGATGCTATCTTTGAATGATTCACGAATTCCCAACAAGACTCCACCACCGTCCCGCTTGCCCGTCGTTATGGAATATCTGTCCAATCGAAAGACCGAATATCCCTGAGGAAATAACTCACTCTCCAAAATTTCTGGTTTTAACCACGTTTCTGTTATGCAAATAATATCATAGTCGGCGTCACAAATTGCTTGGAAGAAGTCAACGCATTTTATTTTTAGGCCCCTGGCATTCTGATAGAAGATAGACATGCGCGATCAGCCATTGCAGTAAGACAATCGCAAACCGTTTTACAGTTTTATACTTAATGAGACGAGTTAGAGATAAAGATTGTTAAGGTCGATTTCGGATAGAATGCGGAGTGGACGGGAGTTCTCCTCTTTCTTAACAAATATCTTGGAGTCCTTCACCCAGCAATACTTGAATTGGAGATCCCTACAGCGTTCCCGAGACTTAGCAAAGATTGACTTATAGTACGGTGTCAGGTGTTCATTTATATATATTCTGATATTTGCGTCAAATCCCAATTTCTCCGATGCAATATTAGAATTTTTCAAAGCTTTGGCAGCTTTGAGTAGTTGGTTTCTCTTTTCTAGGGATACAAATTTTACCACAATATTTTTAGGTAAAGGTCTTCCATTGTCTTTGTGCGGAAAACGCATTACTCTATGACAGGTTACTACATCAGTTTTATCAATCTCTACATTTATGGCGTCAGCGATTTTTATTACCAAGTCCTGGACGTTTTCCCCGCGCCCCTCCGGGACACCGGAAACCTCTATGTTGTTTTCCCGTGTCTGCTGCTCCGCAGACTCCACTTTGGCTCGCAAGTCGGCGCACTCCTTCCTAACAGCTACCAGCTCACTCGGAATATTATCAAACCCTCTCGATACCTTTTTAAATTGCTCCATCTGCTTGTTGAAATAATCTATCTTATCACCGTAGAACTTAACTTAAGTCTGTCAGACTAGACTGTTGTTGTTGCACAGACGAAACATCTCTTACGATTGAGTTCACCTTTGCGAGAAGCTCCCGCAATAATTCACTAGTGTCCGATTTTCTACATTCATTACAGGACCAAATCACCCCCGAGTCATCGGGCAACTCACTCAAAACCACTAGCAATTTAATGCACTTTAAGTGAAAATCGCGACGGCAGTGTCCACTACAACAAATGCCTGGGTTAGCGCGGCTAACAGAGGTTGAACACGCCGCACAACAAGCCGACCTCGCAAAAAAGTCAGTGTTCAGTGATCACGATGTCCATAATTCAAGAGGTTAACAAGACAAATCAAGGCGCTACTACGATTAATACTTTAGTACACACAACATTAAACATACTGCAGCAAAGTTTATCAATTCATTTTCGCGATGACGCAACAACAATAGATTAAACACGCGTTCGCCACACCTGCTACGTTCTTGAGATAATTGACAAATTTAGAATAAAAAGCACTTACCTATGTAATGTTACTCCTGAATTTTGATTTTTTCTTGTCATAGAACAACCACAAGAAACACAACTAACCATATTTTGTGTATTTACTTTACTTCTAATATTATTACTTTTATTGTCAATAAATTAACCATTAATATATATTTATACTAGAACACACAACAATAGTATTCAAGTACACTTTTTCAGCACTTAATTATTGGTTAAACCACACTAAAATTGCTCAAATCTATTATTAAACTTCTAAGTTGTTGACTCCAACTACCAAAATCCCAAAACAGTGAGTCAGCTGTGGTATTTCAATATGGCCGTTTCCGTCCCCATTCTTATGAGCATAAAGATAGGCAAAGCTCCTTCCTGTTAGTTTTATATTCAAAGAATAGAAATTAGTTGCGATATTTGTGTTAACATCTTCTTTTTCTATTTCTTAGTATTAGAGCAACAATACATACCACTCTCTTAAAATGCATCTTCAAACTTAACAGTTCGCTGGAACAGTTAACAGTTCGCTGGAAAAAACCGTAGTGCCGCCTAAGCCTTACACGAAATCAATAAGTTTCTTAAACCACGATATACATTTATTGTTTTTTTTTTTTACTTTTTATAAATAATCTTTTTTTAATTATATACACAATTTAGCACTAATAACGAAAGTAAACATAATATTTGACCAGTCCCACATTATTTTAATCCTAAAGTAAAACAAAAATAAAATAGCTATAATGGAGCAGATGCCGGAAAGATTGAAGGAAAAAAGAAGAGGAGCGCATATTAGATTTTTTTGTGGAAAATATATATACAACGTAAATATTTTTTTTGATATAATCAAATGTGTTTAAAGCTGGGTTCACATCAATACAAATTTGCGTTGTGCGGGCTGTATGTGTTGTATGTAGTGTGTCTGCGCGGCAATATAGACGCTTTGACACACAAATATTGTAGCCGCACAGCACGCACACGAGCCATCTGTTGTCTACCACATAATTCAAACAAATTGTTTCAGTAAATTCAATACACACGCAAAATTTTATTGATGTGGACCCAGCTTAAGAGGCGCTTTTAAATATTTTTTGTTACTTAGGAAGCATAAACAAACAAGTTTCTAAGTTGTCGACCGCGGTGGTCTGATGGGTTAGTAACTCGCCTGGCGATCCAATGGTCCCGGGTTCGAATCCCGGTGGAGACATGGATGTTTGGAGGTGTAGGGTGTACTTGTCTGCCCATTGGTGCATTTCGTAATTTATATGGATAAATGAGCTGGCAAACTGCCTAAGTAGCAAAGCCATTAAAACAGGACAAAAAAGTTTCTAATTTTAAATAAACCACTAGTCACGTCGGTTATAAGATTAAGTGATAAATGCTCTGTAGTAATATAATAGTTTAGAATGAAAATATTCAAAAAACATATACATAAAATGAGAAGTAAGACTGGGTTGTATTCTCTCACCGACACTTTTCACTTTGAATTGGCAGTTTTTGAACGATTGTAATAATATTGATGCTATTATTGATACATTTTATAAAAATCTATACCAGATATGTGATTCTTATGTTTCACTTTAGAATAATTTTAAGAGGAAATCCTAAGTGGTATACCACCGAAATAATCAATAACATTGAATTAAAGTTACAATATTATACAAAGTATAAAGAAACACTCTTAAATGTTTATTTATTGAAGTACAGAGTATTAAGAAAATATATTAAGTTACAAATTGAGATTGCATATAAAATTTATTTAAATACTGTTATTTAGAATTCTATTTCGCATGATTCTGGAGCATTTTGGTCGAATATTAGTAGTAAAAATAACTCAACTAGAATACCGGCTAGGATGGTTTACGATGACAATTTACTATTACTACTAATTCCATTGTGAATGCTTTTGATAGTTTTTTACTAGTGTTTATGATACTGCTACTGCCCATTTAGCGAGAAGGCTGAGTGATTCTTGTTTTACTGATTATATAGTTATTGACTATTGACTATGAACAGGAAGTTAAGGGTGCAATAAGAAAATTGAAGCCAAAATTATCATCGGGCTTTGATAATGTTCTAGCATTTTTTGTTCGAGATTTTCAGTGTTCTCTAGACGTTTAACAAAAATGTATAATTTGTTCCCTTCCTGAAGCATGGAAATTGGCTAAAGTATGTTCAGTTTACAAGCAAGACGACAGGCAGTGTTGTCAAATTTTGCTATATAATTGTTTGACATTTTGCTATATAATGGTGTATATCCGACGATTAAGGGTATGCTTTCACTAAGACAGCATGGTTTTGCAGAGAGCGAGTCTACGGTAACTACGGTAATTTGCACGGACATATCTAAGGCCTTTGATAGAATTGATTCGACTATAATTTTAAATAAGGCTTAGCAATTTGGAACGGGTGACAAATTGTACAGATTCCTATTATCTTACCTCACTAATAGTCATTATCATGTAAATTATAATAACTACCACTCAGTCATATATAATGCAAATATAGGGGTACCCGAGGGGTTAGTCCCGCTCTATGTGCTCTATTTTTAATAATATTTCGGTGGATTGTGATATGAATGGTAGTTCATTGTGCCACATATTGACGTGTGTGCGCGATTACTTCATGAGTCAGTGATTGAGTTTGTTATTATTTAATGTCTGAATGATTGTGACGTGTTCATATATTTTTTTCTTTATTTGGGTTAATAAATATATTGCTATGCCTTCGGTAGATTTAAACTCAATATGGTTCCTGATTCTAAAGAATACAATTAAAAACAAAAAACTTTCTATCTTTTCATAATTTATATACTTTATTTTCAGGTTCGTTTTGAAAACGGGAGGAGAATACTTCCCGAAACGTTAACGTTAAAACTTTGTATATTTTTTAGGCCATTTTTATATTTTTAAAATTTTGTTCGTTAGGCAAATTATTACAAAAAAGAATCACTGAGAAATTTGTCTCCGTTTGGTTTTTTGTTCTTACCCAGTGATTCCTTATTTACATAAGAACAGATATTTTGATATTTTTTAAGTTTTAGATCGTGGCGAAAACCCCAAATAAAGAAAAAAATTGAGTTTGTTTTTGTTATTTCTAAGTTTGTTTAATTATTATTATAGTAAGTTATATTGTTTAATATTGTGCATATTAGTGTAGTTATTACTATATTTTGTAATGGGTTGCCTTAGATACTAGTAATTAGCTCTGTAATTGGGATATCCTGTTTTGAAATGTACTACTTATATATTGGGTAGAGAAAGTCGCAAGAAAGACACACAAATTGGTATACTTCGGACACATAATGAGATGACAGCATTATGGATTGCTCGGAGTAATTATTCACGGAAATAGAGAGGGTAGAAGAAGCGTGGGAAGACAAAGAATGTCATGGTTACGAAATTTGAGAGAATGGCTCACTGTACATCGAATCAGTTATTTAAGGCAGCTGTAAATAAGGTAAAAATAAGGCTGTATAAAAAAAATTAACGAAAAAACGTTGTTCTATCAGGAAATAAAGAAAAAGATGGTAGGAATATCAAAGTAGCGGCATTTACATCAAAACAGAAGAAGGAATGTCGGCGTGTGACCCAGCGATATATCAATATTTTAAAGGAATCTGAATAAACTTATTGGGAAAAGTGTATGTTATATTTGCCAATCGAATACCTTTTCCACATGAAGTTCCACATCCATAAAATATTTTATTTTTTATTGTTAACGTCCAAGGGTCGCTAGTCCACTTAGAAAGGTTAGGTTCTGGTACGTCCAAATGTAAATATACCGCAACCTAAAGCAAAAATAAACATCAACTGGAGCTTAAAATCATTTGAATTATTAATTACAGTTTTTTTCTTTGTATTATGACCCAAGGAAGCTAATATCACCGAAGGAATTCGTATTTCATGTCCTTCTAAATTGTAATGGCCGATATCGAAACACTCATACTTCATATTCAATTTCGTCAACCAATTTTCAGTAAAATGTATCGTTCTCGAGACGTCATGTCTATATTGATATTTTCCACTAATCGATTTCAGTTTTACAATCTCGGACAAATCGTCTTGAAATTGGGTCCTGTTTGAATCCACGAATTGCAACACTTTCAGTAATATAGGCTGAATTTTGATCTTTTTACTCTGTTTTGCCTCGTAATATTCACCATATACTGCATTTGTAGTTTTAGTTTCGCTGTGTTCAGTTCGATACGTGTGAGGATAAACCATTTTTAACGGTAAAGTTTATGTATAAAAGAAAAGTTAATCAAATAGTCCACGTAAAAGCCCGAAAAAATGTAACAGTACGATATAAAGACAAATTCAAATGACATTGTCAAAAAAAAACCAGTAAAGATTTAATTCTTATAATTAAAATATATATTTTTCAATACTGTACTGTTTTAACCATGGCTAAATCCGCTTCTGTGCTAAACTTGTAATACATTTATCGCCATCTATTAGTGAAAACTAGAACTGCCAAAAAATAGACAACATTTTATCGATTAAAGTATAATTTTTGCTTTATCCATGTTAATTTATATCGACTATTTACTATCTGTATTTTTAATTTAATTTAAATTTAAAATGAAATTAATTTTTATTTCAAATAAATGATTTTTTTGTAGTGAAACATTTAACTACAGTATCCTGTAGTGCTAAATGTCATTTGTCACCGATCAGATGTTGAAGTTTCAAATACCAAAACAAAAAAACGAGTCTACAAGAATTTTATTAAAACAAACCTATAAATAAGCGTAGAAATAAACCAAACTGATCAGTTATGATTGTACATGGCCGGTTTTGAGGAAAAAGTCGGGATCGTCATTTCGAACTGATAATGGCACACGTTTTCACACAGGAATTATTTGAATTAAAACCACTAATAAAATCGATAGAAATAAAATTATGCACGCAAAGTAGAAATGGTGTTAAACAAATTTTAGCTTTAATTACAAAGTAAATTTTATGATAATCTAGTTATCTTCAATTTGAGTTTGATGTAATTTGTTTTTGCAGAAGCAATGAAATAGTACTTTATTACTGTTATGGTGAACTACCTCCTGTTTTGAAAAGGATACCATGGATTGGTGACAGTAGTAAGGACATACAAGCAATATGCTTTGACTCAACAGCTACATGGTTGTTAATAGTTTGTAAGTTTTTTTTTTATTACCGTATAAAAGATTTCTCTTTAAAAACATCTATATTTCAGGTTTGGATAGTTCCCTTTATATCATTCCATCTCTTTATATAGTAGACAAAAAGCAGAAAATTGACTGCAAGTGGTCATTGACTGACATTACCCACTTTCCAAAAATATCCCCCTTGCCAAATTTCTTGCCTACATGCTGCATTTGGTGGCAAACCTTAGAATGTAACCAAAATGCCCTTGTTGGTTTTGATTGTGGGAATATAGTATTAGTCAGTTTAACTGATGGAAGAGTCCTGGCAGGCTGCACCATTCCGGAACCAGTGAAAAATTTGCATCTTTGTTTAGATAATATCAAGGAAGTAGTATCTTTATTGGTAAGTACATATCTTTATTTTTATTAATTTACATATTATTCCTTTTATATTAAAATATCATTTCTGGTTTACAGAACATTAAATTGTCATTCAATCTCTTCAATTTTTTCTCAATCACTTTTAGCAGTCTTAGTTGAATTGTTCCAATGGGATCATTGACTTACTATTCTGTTTCACTGTTAATTTCTTAATTCTATATAATTTATTGTGTTTTTATGCAGATCTTCAGTATATTTCTTTGGTACTTTATCCAGATTTTTAAGTTGACCGTTAGGTTATATTAAAGAAAGTAATCCCTAAATCAGAGGCAATATATCTTTACTTTATCTTATTTAAAGGCAACTTGCAACATTCTGCCAGCTACTTATCATCTCCATTGTATTTTCACCTACCAGAAAGTCATCCATAATGTTGGAAATATTTCAGCTGGAGAGTGTTTATTTATAGCTGCTTTCTCCCATTTTGAAAGCTTCTTATAGATTTTTCACACAATTTTGTTTCATGACATATTCAGTTGATAATAGATACATAGAAATATCAAAATAATTAAATATAATTAAGTTTTATTATTTTATTGAGAGTTTTTTTTATTTGTTTCAAATATGAGTTGAAATATTGAAAAACGGAAAAAGTTTAATTGTCCTTGATCAGAATATAAAACAATTATTAGTAAATATTTACTTTTTTTAGGCGTTAAAATATTAGACACGCTCTTGTCCTCTTAGAGATTTTATCAATTTAATTAATTTATTTATCTGTTTAATTTTGTGGATTCATATAGAAAAAAATATTAATTTCTGATTTATTATGGGAAAAAAATAGTGTTTTTCTAAAGAAAAAAGGCGGTTAAATGCAGACGACCTGGATTATAGGGACATAGGGCGCCGATTAAAACGAAGCCAAACGATCGATTCAGCGAGACTGGGACGCCACCTCCTTTGCCAAGAAGAGAAATAAGACTCATTCTAAGTCATTCTA
This sequence comes from Cosmopolites sordidus, assembly GCA_031761425.1. Lineage (NCBI taxonomy): Eukaryota > Metazoa > Arthropoda > Insecta > Coleoptera > Curculionidae > Cosmopolites > Cosmopolites sordidus. The sequence goes on along the minus strand of JARFXV010000647.1, from coordinate 86,274 downwards.
TTCTCTTTGGTATAAGACTGAGGGTGTGTCTAATATTTTGACGCATATAAAATCCATTAAACAATTGAAATATTAAGTGTTTTTTCTTCACTTCAACTTAAGACCAGTAAAAAAACATTTTACTATAGTTTTCTAACATTCTGACACTGATACTGAATGTAAGTTATACCTCATGGCACTTATAGTATTGCCACATTTTCCCCAGGTTACCGGTGAAACAGAACGACAATGGCGTTTAATACTGGAGCACCACTCAAACGGATACACATGGCCTTCAGATACTTCAAATCCTCAACTAGAAGAATCAGTTAGGTCCAGATTTTACACTCTTAAACAGATGGGTGTAGACAAACTTTTTTCCCTTAGGTAAAAGACTGTCAAATCTCGATCCAGTAGGTTATTGGTTATATTTAAATTTTTTAGACAACGCCTTGGTGTGCGTAAAGACAGTCAGAGTGATACAGCCAGCGAATCGTCTTGTTCTGAGGCAGCTCAGTCTGCACTGACTCTGTTCGAGGAGTCAGGACAGGGTTCTGGTCAGATGGTTAAATCAAGCCAGTCCAATTTGTATTCAAGTTCTGAGCTTGAACTCATGCCACAAATGGTGGATACATTCTTTACATCGCAGAGTTGTAAAAATAGAAATATTTTTACTGCACTGTATAGATCTACGGGGTTACTTACTGTAAGAACTGGTTATCATGTTAATAACAAGTCGACATTGGTTGATATATATTTCAGGTGCACGCTTCAGATGTTGATACAGCGCCTATCTCTGTTTACAGACTTTTGCCTAGAACGCACTCTGTGCTTTTAACGGACAACTTGATCTATTCCTTGAATGATTTTAACACTATTTCTATTATAAGTTGTCAATTGTCGGAATCTCGTTTAGAAGGAGAAACAGTAAGTATTTGAATGTTCAAGAAGCTATGAGTGTTCATAGCTTCATTCATTCTTGTAAATGCTGAAAAAATGTTCTTTTTATGAGCTCCTTTGACAGAGATTTAATTATATTCGAAGAGATTTACTACTAAACACCAAATCACTTTTTCAGACTTCTCGGCGCACGTTTCGCTAATCATGTTAGCATCATCAGGGGATGATTTAATCTATTTTATATTTGGGAAACAAAAAGCAATCACTAGGAGCCGAATCGGACAAATAAGGGTTCCTCTATATTTTCAACTACTTGGTACTTCCTTGAGCACATTACTCTAGAAATATTCCAGAATACCTAAACAATACTCCCTGATTTTTCCAGGAAGTATAAATCAAAACAATCTGTGATAAATGCAGTTTTGATATTTAACCCTTTCAGGCGCATAAAAGAAAAACTCTTTGAACAAAACATATTTCTTAATTAATGAAAAGTTTACATTCTAATAATAACATTGCATCAACTTTTTAAACTAAAACTAACGCAAGGATTCCTCCAGGACATGGTTTCATATGGCAACCACTGTGATATAATGTGATAATATAAATAAATCAAAATGTTCAAATTATACATTATGCTAGGCTAGAAAACAGTTATTTTTTCTGCATTTAGACAGCCCCACATTACATTTATTACAAGCCCATTTAGTGCGATGTGGCTCTGATGCAGTGCTACGATGAAAACGTCTAGATCCACCATGAACAGGCCTGTGAAGTGCATTGCTTTTTCTTACTTTAGGAGGCACATAAGGTTCGCATCTGTTCTCTTTTAGAATACTTTTTTTTCCGGGAGTGCCTTTCTTTGTAAAACCAATAAGCCCAGAAACTATCCAAAATCGAAAAAATGTCATAGTCAGTTTTTTGACATTTGGTGAGCTGCGATACAAAATTACCACCGAGACAAAAAAAACTTTTGGTGCTAAACGAATTTACCACTGAGACATCGACGAAATGCCAAAATAATCTATGCCGCCATTTCCTAGATTTCCTGTGAATATCGTAGCATGTCAGTACGATCGACACAGACCATACAACGTCTATATTCCTTGATATGTTCGGGGCAATATATTTAGTTCGTTTCATACCGGTTTCGCACCGAAACTATAACAAAAAAACGTTTCTACTATCGTGACTTTGGCAAAAATGCCATACATCTAGCTTCTAACGTAATTGTTGCAATATAAATACACAAATTAATTTAATACTTACCGATTAATATTGCAAAAAAGTCAATAATAACAATAAAAGCACCCGTTGGGCACTTCGATAAAATACCGCCATAGTGAATATATTAAGATAAATAGCATGAAATTTTGTGGATTTGGCGCATTGTCATAGGTTATTATTCCTATCCGATAATAGATGCCACTGGCTACTGTTAAAAACCACTTTGAATAAAAAAACAGTTTTGATGTAATGTTTTACTACTAACACCACTATACCTGAAAGGGTTAATTACTAAAGGTTATATAGGAAAGGTAACGTCGTTCTTGCTGTATACACATACAGCATTTCTTAAATTTCCTTCAGCTTCTCTAGTACAGGTCCTCGTTACCATTCGCAAAGAAATTGTAAGTGTGCCAAAAGAAATATTGGTAAGTGTGATGTAGAACTTTGAGGAGAGGCTGTAGAAGTATATACACAGTATGTTACAAAAATAACGGAACTTTTTAAATTAAAGAAAACAGCTAGTTATTGTGCCAAAATTATTTCTTTTTTATTCAAAGTATATCTCTTTCGCTTCAATATACATCTGCGTACGTTCAACCAATCGTCTTTTTTTCGGAATCGCCTCATGTCTTATAACTTTCCTTTCATGGCCAGTTTAAGTTTTGGGAATAGGAAATAGTCACACGGAGATAAATCAGGCAAATATGGAGGCTGTTGATGTTCTTCCAATATTCAACGCGAACAATTTATTGGTCCTCCTCACTCCTCACAAGCAAATCGAACACAGACTTTCCGTTTGTTTAAATCCTTTGTCAAAATTTCGCGAATCATGTCTTTGTTCGTATTCAATCCTTCGCTCTCCACATCACAGTCGAATTCGCTTCGTAGGCGATCATTTCACGCAGTTTTTCCACCAACTCATTTGATTTTTGTTTTTTTTTTAGTCGGCCTGGCTTTGGGTCATCTTCGAAAACATCACCACCACCCTGGAATCGCTTATACCATTCGAGCATACGTATACGGGATAAGCAAATGTTTACAGAGGTTGAATGAAGCCAGTGAATCACTATTGTCGCTATTGGTCACTATTGTCCCTATTTCAGAGCTCAGAAGTGGTTAGAATAGGGGACAAATTTATACCTCGACTCGCTTACTAAGGTAAACTCGCGTAGGTAGGAGACAAATTTGTCCCGCGCGGAATCACTTTCAATCAGTGGGGGTTGGTCCATAAGGGCACGTGGCCACGTGCCCCACCTACAAAATTAAAAAATTAACTGGAAAAAATAATTTAAGATTTTATATTAATTTATTCTATATTCTGTCTATGATCACGCTTCTTGCGACTTCTATAGTCTAACATCCATAATGTCATTCACGGTAACGAAATAGGTCGTGGTTTGCCGGAGGGCAGTGATTAAAGAACACGTGTTTTGGCCACAGACAAGTTTGTGCCGCTACTGTTTTCTTTGCTATTGCGTGCGAAAAACAAAGACAGCAGTACATCGCTTCGCTAGTAACCCGGAGATTAAACGCATTTATAACTTCATATCTTGTTTTCGCCATCGCGTTTTTTCGACTTTTCAAGTTGTTGCAAAGTGAATATTTTGAACGATTACAATAGTGAAGATGAATTCACTGCAATATATGAATAGAAATAATGTCACATTAACATTTGAGAACTGAATTGTCATAAAAAATCTTGGACGGCCGACACTGATTCTGCCAATCGAACAAGTTAATATTACTCAGAAACGCACATTCAATAAAACCGAGTGTTAGAAGTATTCGTGGTTATGTGGATGCGAGGCAACAAATAAATTTTATTGTTTTTCGTGCATTTTGGCACAGGTCGGAAAATCAGTGAGTGCAAGCGATCTTGATCTTGGCTGGATTAAACACGGTGTTAATGATTTGAAACATTTGGACGCAAAGATAAAATCGCACTCTATTTCACAAAGACATTTGAAAAATCAATTAGAAATGAGTATGTTGGGGAAGACAGACATTCGTTCTCAACTCAGTAGTACATATCTGGACTCTATTAAAAAGCACAATAAAACTATTGATAGCAATCGTTACATATTGTCTAAGTTATGTGACGGTATAAAATTATGTGGAGCATTTGAGCTTGCCTTACTTGACGCAACCTACACTTCAGAAAATCCTGGCATTTTTGGAGGGGCTAGTAAATTTGATGGCCGAAATAGACAGTATTTTAGAAGCTCATTTAAAAGACTCTAAAAATAAATTATTTCTAGATATCTCCAAACAAATTCAGAACGAATTACTGGATTCAATGTTGCAAAATATGTTGCCATATAGGCCGATGAAACAACCGATACGTCAACTCAAATGCAGATGTTTTTATAATGAAATATGTTAAAAATGGCGAAATTTACGTGAGATAGGAGTACGTACTTACGTAAGCGAGTTAGGAATAGACAAAGAACCTAAGAAACTCATAGCCCAAAGTTATGATAGTGCTTCCGTGATGAGAGGTACAGTCGGAGGAGTACAAGCCAAAATTAAAAATATAAGAATACACAGTATATTCACTGCTATGCTCACCAATTAAATCTAATAATTGAAAGGTGCTGTACAATAAAAAAAGGTGTTTCTTGCAAATCTGTCCGCATTTCCCGCTCTCATTTCTCGATCATCCAAAAGCTGTTCTGGACAACATCGTGAAAAAGCGTCTACCTCGTGTGGCTCCTACCAGATGGAACTTTACGTCTAAATGTATGAATACTGTTTACATTTACAAAGAAGAATTGCAAACATGCCTTGAAGAAATTATGGCCGCCGAGTCGGATAAAAATTCTATTAATCAAGCTCAGGGGTTAATAAATTATTTGGTAGATGATAATATTAAATTTTAGTTATTTTTCTTCAGTAAAATAATGTCTCACTGGCGACACTCTCTTTGACCAACTGCAAAGCAGGCAACTAGATGCACTTAAAGTTAAGAAGAATTTGGTAACTTTTTCAACAGCCATTCAGAATATTAGAGACAATATAGAAATACAAATTAATCAAGAATTTGGTAACTTAACTGGCGAAGAATCTACAACGATCATAGAGAATCGCAGAAAGAAGCGGAAATTTACTGACAAGGAGGACCCCAATCCGAATATCAGGCTATGCAAGGAAATCTGTGATATCTTAAGTATACAGGTTCATGAACGTTTTAGTTTTGATGTATACCTAACTGATGCAAATTTATATTTGGTGAATATCGTATTTCCAAATAAAGACATTAACACTGCGTGTAACCTGTTTGCAAACGTAAATTACTTAAAATTAAAAAATTAATTATCGGTAATGTATGCACGGGACGATTTTATGAAACACGGTGGTGCTGTACCGCTGTTACAAATATTTATCATCAACATTTAGTGAATCTGTGGAATTGCTGACTGTTTTGTGTACACTCCCTATGACGAGTGTGGAAAGCGAAAGATGTTTCTCTACCCTCAAACAAATCAAAACATTAAGAAACGCTATAGGCCACAAACGGCTGTGCGCGTTCGCAATGCTATCTATTGAAAAAAAACTTGTAAAGTCCATTTCAAATTTTAATGATCAAGTCATTGACCACTTTGCTGCTCAGAAATTTAGGAGGATGGACTTCAACTACAAACACATTAATAGTCATGGTCCTATGGTGAGTTTAGCAAAATTTTATTATCTAGGTACCTATTTGAAAATTTGATGTCTGACAGTTACACTCGTATTTCTACACAGCAATGTGTATGTATGATACGAAGAAATATACAATTTTTGGTTGCGATGCATTTCCCTATCCCCATTCCAAAATTTGGTTATACGTGCCTGACCTGTTTTTCCCCCACGAACCGCCACTGCTTTCAATATATGGTATGGAAGATCTAGTGTGGCCTTAGATTGTTATAAATCTATGGTTAAATGTGTACAATAATTTTTTTCCATATGGTATCGCTAAAATGACGAACTTGAAGGAAAAAGTCACTTTTAAGTTCAGTTTTTCGATATGCAAAGTTTTGTGGCATAAAAATTTTTAGTTTTTGTAAAAAAACTTTTTCTTTACCCTAAACAGTGCGATTTTGGTGTCGACAGAGACTTTCTGAAGGACGAGTGGCGATTCCTGCAGCTTGAAGTTCCAACTTCTGACATGAGGATAGACCATTACTGATGGCAAATATTTTCCATGACTGAACCTAATAGTGAGCCGCAGTTTCTCAACATTTCCAATCCAATGTAGTAAATGCTACTTTGCCCATCGCCCATGGTGACGCCAATGTTGAGAGAGGCTTCTCGGAGTCAAAGCAGCAACTGCAGCCGAATCAAACCCGCATGAATGAGCTTCTCTTCAATGTGAAACTCTGGGTTCGAGATGGGCTTAAAATGTACGACGGTCAGCTAGATTTCGTCCCCATGACAAGGAAGCTTCTGTCAGCTGGCCGCAGCGCGTATCGGAAGTATGTACATACAAGAGCAGCGCGATGAAGAAGCGGCACGAGCCAGAAAACAGGCCGAGGATGGAGAAGAACGCCGTCAAAGGAAGGCGAATAAGCAGCAATAACGAGCAGACAGAGAAACAATCTCGAAAAGAAACAGGAAAACAAAGAGAAGCAGGAGGCAAAGAGAGAACAGGGGAAAGCCAACTGTTGGAAGACGCAACCAAAAAGCTTGAAAATGCATTGAAGAAGAACGATATGACAGCGGTGAAGATGGCTCAAGGAATACTAGCAGGGGCGAATGCTACGAGAGAGGGCTGAGAAGAACTACAAGGAAAGTGCGCCACTGCAGAAGAAAGTAGAGAGAAAATCAACAACATTACTTCAGAAGTTATTTTAAAATCACACCGGCAAGAGAAGAAAGGGCCCCGAACACCATTAGAACCCTGACCCAGCCCCTCTGCACTAGTTTCATAATATAATAATAATTGTCATAATCATCATTAATATTAATAACATAATGCTATTGATAATATACAAATAAATACTAATAATAGTACAAATTACTTTAATCTTAATAAATATTCTTATACTTTTATTGTAGTATTTGTCTTGTCTTTCATTTACTTCCCATATCTTACAAATTTCTCGTAGAAATATTGCAAATGAGCTCTGAAATGGTGAAAAAAATACGACTAGCTTTCACAAAAGTTTCTAAATTGGTTGGGAAAATGTCACTATTTTGTCTCTATTTGACGAAAAAGTCACTATTTCTGTTAAATATAAGTCACTATTCTACTATTTTTGACCCTCTAAAGCGCATATTAACTCTTTGTATCATCGTGTTTTTGTGATAAGATGACAAAAGGTATTGTTACTTTAAGCTGAATAACTAACAATAATGCGTTGATCGATTCTAATGATGGTGGTCTCGTTTTATAGAGGAGATATGCCGCTTTCAGATTATATTTTGCCTCAATGAATGGCGCTAGTAGTTTTCTTTAAATTTAAAAAGTTCCGTTTCTTTTCCGACATAATGTTTTGCGATTAAATTTTGCATCAATGGTAAACATTTTTCATCAAAAAAGAACCCGACACGTTCTTCAATTTTTTTTTTTTTGATACCTGACAGCTGACTCAAAGGCATTTATTAAATTGAATCATCTCCTGATGATGCTAACATGGTTAGCGAAACGCGCGCCGAGAAGTTTAATTAAAAGATTTAAGTTTCTTAATAATGCTCAGCTTATAAACATTAAGTTTTATTAATTATCAATACATCATCTACTTAAACACTTATTCATAGGAATTCAATGATGATGCTTTAGTAGCCCAATTTTCAATTGAAAACGAAAAAATCTTGAACGTTTTTAAAATAATCGACATGTCTGTTGATTCTATACCCCACAAATCTTACACGAAGAACAAGTTCTCTCACAACAAGCAGAAAAGCGATCTGAGTTTTCTTAAACCTGCCATTGACACTTGCCTAGTTATAACAGAAAAATCAGTTTATAAACTGTACATAAGGTAATCAGATATGATTCAATGTCAATATTGGTTCTTATAACATTAGCTTGCAGGACTCCTCCAGTCCAAAGGTTTGTAGAATATGTAACGGAAGAAAACGATCTGGAAAAGGCAGAAAAATTATCTTATATCTTTAATTTGAGTTTGCAACAGCTTCTGGAGCATTGCGGTGATTTACTTGTATCCAGAGGTTCATATCATTCAGGTAAAATTACTACTATTTGTTTAATATATATATATATATATATATATATATATATATATATATATATATATATATATATATATATATATACCAGGTGTCCCATTAAAGATGGGTCGCAGCCGTATCTTGAAAACTATTTATCCCACAGCTTTGGGGAAAAAAATGTACTAAAAATGATCATGAGAAATTCACCAAAAATATTTTTAAGCTTCTAAAACGACCGCAAGAGGGCGTGACGACCGAGTAAGAAAAATTCTCAATTATAATTAACAAATTATCTCCTACAACTTTGTGACATTTTGTCGTAACTTCGCGAATAAAGAAGTGGGGTTTTACCTATTTAGATAAAAAGTCGTCTAATGTCCGTTTGCCTAAACCGATTTTCCTCAATTTGGATTCATTTAAAAGGCAATTGTTGGGACAATCAGATAATCTGGGAGATAAATTATTTAGTTTATAAATGAAACCGCGAGGTGGCGTTACATTCAACAATAGTTTTTTAAAGTTTTGTTCAGTTTTTTCAAATGGAATGGTACAGTTTTTATTACATGGCTAGAAAGGTAATTTAAAGAGGAATCATTCAGTGAAAACCCGAAATCGATATCTCTGACATGTCAAGAGATATTTCGATTTTTCTGAAAAAATCAGTTATTATTTCACTACGACCTGCATTAAGTTAAAAAAATATTAACCTAATGTTTGCCTTCCTTCACACTTTACCCAGGCTTAGGACTGGTCCAAATTCTTCGTGCCATATTAATTTGGAGCGTGTTTAAAGACCAACGGGCCAACAACTGATTTTTTTCAGAAAAATCGAAATATCTCTTGACATGTCAGAGATATCGATTTCGGGTTTTCACTGGACGATTCCTCTTTAAATTACCTTTCTAGCCATATAGTAAAAGCTGTACCATTCCATTTGAAAAAACTGAACACAACTTCAAAAAAACTATTGTTGAATGTAACGCCACCTCGCGGTTTCATTTATAAACTAAATAATTTATCTCCCAGATTATCTGATTGTCCCAGCAATTGCCTTTTAAATGAAACCAAATTGAGGAAAATCGGTTAAGGCAAACGGACATTAGACGACTTTTTATCAATAATACTATTTTTACAATAATACCTTTTATCAATAATACCTTTTTACAATAGGTAAAACTCCCCCCCGCCCCTCCATTCGTGAAATTACGACAAAATGTTATAAGACAAAGTTATAGGAGACAGTTTGCTAATTATAACTGAGAATTTTTCTTACTCGGTTAACACTTGAAAATACACATAAAAAATTATTTTTAAAAATGTTTAGCTCGTCACGCCCTCTTGCGGTCATTTTAGAAGCTTAAAAATATTTTTGGTGAATTTCACATGATCATTTTTAGTACAATTTTTTTTTCCCCAAAGCTGTGGGATAAATAGTTTTCAAGATACGGACGCGATCCATCCTTAATGGGGCACCTGGTATATATACAGTGTTTTCATTTCAAAAGTAGCCACCCCAGTTTCATGTAGAACTTATTATTGTCATACGAAACATTAAGTCCAGTTTTTCTGCGGCATCCTGTATAACTAGTAATATAATTAAAATATTTCCCCCTTAAAACAAAAGTTGACGTGTTTCGACGTTGTAAAACGTGTGGTTCGTGTTGTGTATGTATATATATATATATATATATATATATATATATATATATATATATATATATATATATATATATATATATATATATATATATATATATATATATATATATATATATATATATATATATATATATATATATATATATATTGTTTCTTTAAGGTATAATTCTGTATAAGCAGGCAAAAGTACATTTGTTGAAGAGGGTGTTGAAACTGGCTGTATCGGCAGACTGCAAGACTCTTCTCAAATTTGTACACTTGTGCCTAAGTGCGAGTAGAATTGACATGAACATTACCACAAGGATACATATTGGGAATGTTGCCGTGATGGCTTACGTGGAGCTGTTATTACGAAGCAATACTAGCGAGCAAATGAGAAATAATAATACCAAGGACTTTATGTAAGTAGGATCATTTCTTTCATTATCAAGTATATTCGATAATTTTCGACTTTAAATCTAAAAAACTAAAAACCATTCGAAGGATTTTTTCAAAGTTGGGATTTATTGAAATAAATTTTATAACTCTTCGAGGAAATTGCTACAATTATACAAATATGTTTATACAGGGTGTAAGTGAAAGTACTTTCGTAAATTTAACCTAATCAAGTAATTAATAGTTTATTTAACAAATAAACTAATGAACATTGTTAACCATTTAAACATTTTTTTTAATACGGATTCGCGTCATTCATCAGTCAGTGTAAGTTTCTCCAAGATTTTTGGATACGGGTAGTGGCTACATTACCAATTGTAAAGAACATTTCTGGCCTGTTTTGAAAACAGAATCGTTGAATAAATTTACGAAACTACTTTCCCTTATACCCTGTATAGTTGTGTTAAAAAAGAGAAAGCAGAGTAGAAAAAAAAAAGAACAACAGAGATTCTGGACAAGTTGAGGCACTCTAGACACATCATTCATTGTTATTTATGCTGAAAATTTCTTTTAGGAATTTTCTAGTGCATGAATCCCATTTCGATCCAATTCTGGCTGTGAACATGACCTGCCAAGCAGGCCACTGGAACATCGTAAATCTCTTATCGAAATGTCGAGGTCTACAGACAGAAGTGGTCTTGGCCTTTGGCAAAATCCTTCAAAATGACTTTATAGCTAAACCTTCGAGTTTAGACTTTTTATATGCCCTTTCCGAACCTACTCTAACTCAAAGTTACTTAATTTTGCCTCAAAGCGCACAAGTACGTACAGATCGCCCTAATGTTTGTGATACAGTGGGAAATCATTCTTCTTTTTGTAGATTATTTATCAGTATATTCGTGATAACGCCGATACTTTTCCAACTGATATTCTTAAACGGTTGGTACTTCAGCTGGATCCCAGTCAGCCCTGCGTGGTGCCCTTTATCAGGATGATCTATCAGAACAACAGGGGCAGTTCCACAAACGACACCAACGTTGACTCATTTGATTTTGAGGCTTCGGATGTGTGCAATATTATCGTGAAAGACTTGGTTGAAACATTCCTGTGTATTGTTACTAGTTTAATAGCTAGAACAAAAAAACTAAGGTAAGAAAATGGTTTAATATTCCCTTCTTTTCCATCAAACTATTCCCTTCCTTGTTCTTCTTGTGATGCTACAGTCCGTTAGTGACCTTTAACCTACTTCAACCTTCTCCTCTAACCGGAACGATATATAGGCTGCAAACAACGCAATGAGACTGGTGGCGCATTCTGATCTTCGGTTGACGATCACATTGATCGGAGAAGAGTTGAATTTGACTCACAATCGTTCATCTCATTTTGACTAATTATTTGGATATAAAGAAAATCTGCGCGACAATGGTTCCGAAAAGCCTTTCGCAGAAACATGTCTTGACTTTTTGGGGCGGATTGAAAATCACCATCATTTTCTTATACGTGTTATTATTGGTGACAAATCTTGTATTGTTTAATACGACCCGGAACGAAACGCCAGAGCCAAGAATAGAACACTCCAACCTCACAACGGCCAAAAAAGCCAGAATGAACAAAGCAAAGATTAAAAGATTCTTGAAAGACTTCGAAAAAAGAGTCATTCGTGTGAGACCGATCACAATTCAGTGGATTTTTGGCAAGTAAAAAGATATCAGTGGCCCCGCAGCCTCCTTATTCACCAGACTTTTTCCTTTTCCAAGATTGAAAAATCACCTCATAGAAGACTATTTTGGGATATTGGAGAACATTGAAAAGGTCGTAACCGACCAGCTGAAGCCGGTTTCAGTATCTGAGCTCCAGCAATGCTATGAACTATTTTGAAGAAGACAATGATTCATTTAAATAAAAAAATTATAAAATGAGTTTCATTACTCTATGAGACTGTTACACCCAAGCCACATATCTTGGGGGATCGGGGACACTTCTGTAGGGATTACCTTACCTTAACCGACGAATTCCGGGTTTTTGGTGCCCAAGATCCCCCTTAATCTCCCCCGTTAGCTGTATTCCGCACATTCTAATGTACGTACTGCAGATCTAGAGCACACTAAGAAATTTTTTAACACAATTTAATGAAGAAACGCCGGACAATGAAGAATGCAGGCAGTCCTTTTGGTAGGGTCAAGTACGTTGAGCTTGGCAAACTATAAGAAAACGTATTCGAGAGGAAACGCCGCCGATTCAACATGCAGCTAGTGCAAAATACTCTGGAAGAAAACAGGGAAATTAACAAAGCTAAGCAGAAGCTGAGAAGGAAAAGGACATAAATGTTTGCCCTAATGCGTGAGGATAGTACAATATGCAGGAAACTGAAGGAAATGTTAGAGGTTGTCCGAAGATTTTATTCAAAGTTATATGAAGACCAGAATCAGACAAGAACAGCAATACCTACTGAAGAACAAATGCCGGATATCCTGGTGGAGGAAGCGACAAAGGCTATAGACTCGCTGAAAAATGGCAAGGCTCCAGGAGAGGATAGTATAACAGTGGAGATGTTGAAAGCTGGTGGTCGGACCTTGCATAAAACACTGGCAAGATTATACACAGAATGCCTCAAACCGCAAGAAGTGCCCAGCTTATGGAAGAATGCAGACGTGATTATTTTACATAAGGAAGGAGCACGGGAATATTTAAAGAACTACCGCCCAATAAGCCTCCTATCAGTGGTGTACAAAGTTTTCACCAAGAGAATACTAAGAAAACTTAATGACGCACAACCAAGGGAGCAAGCAGGATTCAGAAGTGGATTCAGTACATTGGATCATATCCAGGTTCTACATAAAAAAACACAATGAATACACTATGCCACTGTACTTGGCATTTATCGATTATGAAAAATCATTTGATTCAATCTTAAATCGGGCCATAATGGATGCATTGCTTAATCAGGGGGTAGAGAACCTTGACGATCTTGAGGTGTGAATAAATGTAGAGCGGGGCGTACGGCAGTGGGGCGCAATATCGCCTCTTCTTTTCTCAGCCTGCCTGGAAGAAGTGTTCCGTAAGCTGGATTGGGAACAAGATGGAATAAGGATTAATGATGCGTACTTAAATCATCTTAGATTCGCAGATGATATGCAAAGGGCTGGGGAAACATTTGGCTTGAAAATAAACCAGAAGAAGAGTCAGGTCATGTCCAATAAATTCGCTGTGGACAAAAGGATTTCTATCTTAGGAACGGATTTGGAAGTTGTGGATCATTATATATATATCTTGGGCAAAGGGTTTCAATGGAAGGGGACACCGTCCGGGAGGTGGAACGATGCGGTAAATGGGGCTGGCAGGTATTTGGTAGGCTCAACATAGTCTTTAAGAGCAAACTACCACTTTGCCTGAAAAGAAAAGTCTTTGATCAGTGTGTCCTGCCCGCTATGACATACGAAAGTGAGACCTGGACACTCACATCACAGTCAGTTCA